>CM076584.1:984591531-984692790 GCA_034641835.2 Pinus albicaulis | reverse complement strand
AGAATTTATTCTTATTGTTCATTTTGTGTTCTAATTATAAGTGATCTAACAACTGGTAAAAATAACAATTGGAAAGAAATACTGATTCACTCCCCTTTCAGTATTTCCAACATCCCCGATGAATATCTGAATAGAAGATAGAGGGGTTTTAAGTAGCAAGATTTCTCCAAGAAATTATTTGTGTTGTGGTTTAATTTGATTCTTTCTTTACTTGTTTGTGATTTGCGGTCGTGTTTATTTTCCGCAATTGATTTGTAGAAGGATTCAGTATCAAGCTTTAGTACATTGCTTGATCGAATTGAATCCATTGATATACATATATTTGTATAATTTCTATAAGTTCGAATTCACAATGTACAAGTTAGTGAGGTGAGATGATATGCGACACATATATTAGGAGTGGAAATGAATTATTGACATAAAGGAGGATCAATACACATGCACCGAGGAGGAGTTACATATTCCAAAATAAGATCGTAGATTATGCCATATAGGAGAGGAGTGTAAATGCATTTAAGAGATAAGTTTAACTTATGCATTAAAGAGGTGTAAGATCAATTTTTTATGGCGATTCATTAAAGTGTGTATGAGAGTCTAAGAGGTCTGTAAGAGGATTAAAGAGAGAGATGAATGGATCCATTAAGAGAGAGAGAGTAACATATGCATTAATTGAGGGGAGCTACATATGACATGATTGAGAGACTTCAATTTATTTTTAATAATAATATAATAACATCATAAGAATAATAATAATAATATTGATGATTAAGTCAAAATTAAACTATTAAGAATGATTAATGATCAAAAGGGATTTTCCATCAACAATATTTGATTACCAATTGATGCAAGGTGATTTACTATTTTTGTAAAGTCATACTTGAGACTTGATACTTTTTATTTTTAAAATTTTTTTTTAGACTTTATATTTTTATAAATTCTATTTTTGGACTTTCTATTTTTAGAAATTCATCCCTGAGCTACTAATTTTCAACACCCATAGCATACCCACTCACATTTTTCTCCACTTCAAAGGGTTGTTGCAAGTTTGGTAATGCAAGAACTGGTGGTTGATTGATCTTCTTCTTTAGCTCCTCAAAGGCCTCTTTTAACCTTTCCCCACTATAAATTCTTGCCACTTACTGTTATGGCTTAGAGTGGCATTGCTACTTCTGAAAATGAGGCTATGAGTTTCCTCAAGTACTGTGCCACCCCAATGAAACTAATTGTTAGCCACCTATAAAAATTTGTCATATAAAATGGTGGCTAGATCATTTTTTAAGCCTTCAAGAAACAATTTTATGTCCAAATTGTGAGTTCTTGAAGTCTTATGAAGATAAATTATCCTTTAGTTAATCTTCACTGCTATTTCCCTCATAATCCTGAAAGATCTGCTATTTGCAAGGAGAAAGACTGCTAAAAAAACCCATTTTCCCCTTCATTCTTCCCCTCCTTTCACTCATAATTGACCTCCATTTTCATCCCCTTTTTCTTCATAAAAATCCTTCTATAAGCCTCATTTAACCTTCGAAATCACTTCAAGACCCTTTTAAAAACCATTTGGTCTCCTACCATTTGGTTTTAAAGGCCTTCATTCCCCTATTGGAACCCTCAAATTGGCTTAAAAACCCTATTTTTAGCCTAAAAACACTTATATTACATTATGTAGAATTTTAGCCCCCCGAGGGCTTAAATTCTATAACCCCCGCCTCTCATGGGACCATAAGCCCCGCAACCGGGCGCTAAAAGTCCTTAAACCCTCGTCCAAAACCTTTTCCTCCTTTGTATTTTATAAAAAATCAAACTTTTCATTATGTTTTAATAAAACCCGACAATTCAACTTTGTAACAAATATTGACCGTCGATCTAAACCGATCAACGGTCATCGGCTCATCGCATCGCAAGTCCGCTTTGGGTACTCCCTTTTCTTCATATCTTTCAATGTTTGCGATGCGATCAAACCTCAGCCGTCGATCACCCCTCTGATCCGATGGTCAATCCACATTCGCATCGCAAATATTCATTCTTACCCTTTTTTATTTCCCTCCCGCCGATGTGATCCTGCGATCAATTCTCCACCATTTATATGCTCTATTGCGCCCAGATCTAACGGCCCAAATTTCTCCCTGTTCCAAAACCCACCCTTCCGCCTTTGGCCTTCACGACTTAATCTCCACCGTCGATTTAGTTTTAAAATTGACGGCTCTCGCTCCATCGCATCGCCAAAAACTGTTTATCCATTCCCTTTCCCTCCTCCGATTGCGATCCCGCGATTTAATCTGAACCGTCGAATCCACAAGAACCGACGGCTCAGATTTAATCACGCTCCGCCATAGCCCTCCAACATTAAAATCCGCTAATTTAGTCCTGACCATTGATCTCTCCTAGATCTAATGGCCCGCGCTTAATCGCATCGACACATTCCCTTTGTGCTTTCCCCTTGCCTCCGCCGATTTGCGATCCTGCGATCAAAGCTGGGCTGTCCATTTCATAGATCCTACGGTCCAGATCAAACCTGACTTTCTTTTTTGTTTCACAAAGCCCCACAGTTTAAACTCCTCAGTGAAGATCCACCGTTGATCTTTGCAGATCAATGGTTCTTATTACACCCGATCTCCGCTCGACCCCCCGTCTCACATTGCTTTCATTACCCCGAGATTAAATCTGAGCCGTCAATTGTTTATATCCTACGGTCCATATTCAACCCGATAGGCCCAACTCCTTTGGGACCTATCTCCCTCATTAATAGATCTCGACCGTTTATTTCACATGATCCAACGGTTGAGATCTAAACTGCCTTGACCCTGCCCACCATTTTCCGCCCGTGCATCTTATCCCATCGCGTTCTCACTCCCACTGTCGAATCTCTAGCCTTTGATCCAACGGTTAGAAAGCTGTTTCGCATTTTTTTTGCGAATGTGAGTTAACACTCCAAAAAAACGCGAAATGGGAGGTTTTTTGAAAGACACGTGTCAAGCGCAGAGGCATATCACGTTTTATTTGAGAAATTTCAAAACCACTTCAGAGTTGTGCAAAAACCATTATGGTTTTTTGCCAAACCACCCTTCCCCGCAGCATTAGCCTTTCAGTTTTTAATCCTGGCCGTTGATTACCAGGATCTAACAACTCGTATTAATTCTCACTCCCAATTCATTCGCCCCACCTTTGCTCCCAAAAGCATTTCACTAATACTTCTCCACCGTCGATCTCTGAAGATCAAAGACCCTGATTAAATTCTTCCCCCATTCATTTGCCCATCATCCAAACCCCCAAGCACTTTGTTCAAGAAATTCGAACTGTTGATCAACCTGATCCAACGGCCCAGATCATTCTGTGACCCCAAATCTCATTTAAGCCCCATTTTTGCTTCTGCCAAAGGTTTTTCCCCTTTTCATTACATTTTCTTCCATTTTATTATAATGTTACCCCCTCCGCATTATAAACTCCCGATTGATCTCAACCGTTGATCAACCAAGATCAAAGGTTCAGACTTAATCTTACCTTCATTCATCCAACCGACTCCCCTGTTGACCCCAACAAGCGATCCTGATCGTTGGTTGATTTCATCCAATGGTCACGATTAAACCTAACCTCCAAAGCAGCCTTATCCTATTCCTTCACGGATTTTCTTAACTTTTCTGTGTTTTTGCAGGTTTTAAAGGTTTCTCAACTGTTTGAAAAGAAAATCAAAGGCTGGGGATGACGATCCCTCAGGCCACTATTCATGAAAAAGATCAATCTACAGGGTTCAGAATTACGATTTATCCGTGCCTCATGAGCACTGGTAACATTATAAAACCCTCTGCGCACCTGCAAAAGTAATAAAAACACAGTGAACCTTAATCAGACAAAGAGTATCAGTTTTACAGCATAAGATCAAAGAAGAAATCAATGATTGAAGGTTTTAAACACATTTTTGAGGGATTACGACAATAATTTGACTATCAAAAGCCTAATCCACTCAGTTGAAGACCGTATGAAGACCAGAAGACATAAATTAGGCCTAATTAAGCCTATAACACAGGATTAAAGAAAATTAACGGTGTTTTAGGGAAAAGCAAAGATATTTATCAGTCCGAGAAGCCTCCACTGCCACATCAGAGGCTAATTGAATCCTCTCCTGCTACCAAAAGCCACCTGCAGTCTCGAAGGAATCATAAAAGGCATAGTTATTGCCTATTCAGAAGATATTTGCCTAAAGACACCTGAATAATTATTACCAAGGAAAGAACAAATTACCAACTGTCAGTGAAGTTATTACAAAGATAAGAAAGTGCCCTGAAGTCAATCTTCTCATCCATTAAGCCTCAAAAGTAGAACATAGTTATGAAACAAAGATATAGATAGAATGCGTTCCTGCCTTGTGCCTTGCATGGTTTTCAAGGCTAGGAATTTCATTAATTATGGAATTAATGATACTTAAACCCTAGAAAAATTTCCACCTCCTCATTTCCTTATAAAATATCCTCGAGGAGCACATTGTAAAGGGTTGGTTGCTAGACTTTGATATAATACTTGTGCTTGAAACTTTCTACATGTAAATAGTTTTCAGAGGCTCTTGAAGCTCTGTCTGTGATCAAGTAAGTTAGGCTGAAAATAAAAGATGATTGTTGTATTGAAACATTGGAATTGAAGTATGTAACTGGATTGACATCAATATACAAGTTGATTCTTGGGATCCTGGTCTATATCATTGGTGAAGTACCTCTTACTGTTATTGTTTTCCTTTCATGTATGCCATTTTTTTCACCTTTTATCTGATAAAGGACAACAAATATAGAGCTAGGATTTACTGTTAAAGGTACCCTACTCTCACTGATAAGATTTATCTTTATGTTTTCCTCCAATTGTGTTCTTAAGAATGAATAAAGTGTAAACATTATCAAGGAATGTTGGTTTGTCCCTGTCTTGATGTGCAAAACTTGAAAGGAAGTTCTTGAAAGATATTTTCATTATATGCTGAGTAGAGCTAGACTAGGAAAGTTTATGGTTTGCCCTGTCTTCTAGTTTCTTTCTCCAAAGGTTGTTTTGAAGGTTTCCCTAAAGAGTATGTTGAAGCAGGCTTAGATTGTAATATATCTTGCTTGATCTCAAGCTGCACTTTGTTTTCTTATCTGTTTTCATCCTTTCTGAAAGTATTCATGTGGATTACTGGATTGTTTGTCTGATAAGTTAGCTTTAATACAAGCTTGTCCAAAGAAGTTTAAGGTTAGCCCTGTCTTTGGTTGGTTTCAAAAAGTTGCTTAAAAGGCTTTTCTTGTTTGGAAATTTGATAAATCCTTGTTGAAATTATTGACTTCTTCCACCCTTTCAACACTTTTAATGTTCCATTCCATCATTTAATCTAAAAGATCTTTTGATATAGATGACTTGCCGCTTGGACCACTCTTGAAATTGTTGCACAATTAAACCCTTTATGACTCCATAGCCTAATGGACTAAGTCCTGCTTCATATCTATCCTATCAGCTAAATCTTGTTCTGATTGTTCACATCTTCACCCCTTTGAAACTCTTTCATTTTTAGGACTTTCCACTCAATTAAAAATCATGCTCAACCATCCAAACAAACAAAAAACCCTTCCTCATAACTAGCCTAATATCACACCTAAAAACCTTAAAGATAAATCAATCTTTGCACTTATTGAGAGATCCCTCTCTGGATTCAGGAGGGCTAGATCCTAGAATCCCAAAGTGGTTCATAATGTTGTCTCTACAGCTTTATTCTTGCCAATCTACTAAAATTACAGAGGCCTAACACTAATAACCTTAGAAAGATTAATAGACACCACCCATTTCATCATGACGTCCATCTTCGAAGGATCTATCTTCAGCTCTTCTCCACCTATTTCATACCCAAAATACACCAAAGGATATTGTGCAAACTCACACTTCTTGGTATTTACTAGTAGTTAGTGCTTCTTTAATGTCTCCCGCACCTGCGTCAAATGTGACATGTAATCCTCCCATGTAGCACTATATATGAATATATCATCCAAATAGATGATAATAAATGAATCTGTAAAAGGGCACAATAAATCATTCATTAATCTCATAAACATAGCTAGTGCATTACATAGGAAAAATGGCATGATTAACCACTCATACAAACCTTTCTTGGTTTTAAAGGCAGTATTTCAGGTATCTTCTTCTCTGACTTGAACCTGGTGATATCCATACTTTAAGTCCAACTTAGTGAAGTATTTCTCTTGTTGTAACTGATCCATTAGATCATTTATATTTGGTAGGGGGTACCTTTTCTTGAGTGTGATCTTGTTAAATGCATTGTAATCTATACACATATTCCAACTCCCACCATTCTTTGGCACAATGATTATGGGTGACCCACATGGTGATGTACTTAGTTGAATGGCACCCTATTCCAGTAGTTGTTGCAACTGTTTCTTCACCTCACTTTATTCTATAAAAAAGTATCTTTATAGCCCAATGTTTGGTAATGGGGAGTCTAGAAATAGTTGGATCTCATGCTCCAATTCTCTCTTAGTTGGTAACCCTTTAGGCTCCCAGAATACATCCTTGTATACTTGTATAAACTCTCCATGTCGTTGTTTCTATTGCTTTGTACACCCCTCCAGGTGTGCCTTTCCTCTTATTGGCTCTTATAAAAACTAATTTTCTCTTAAAAACAATAAATCATACTTCTTGCTGGAATTGATCAATTTCTTGGCTTGGTTGGCACTTAGTAGTGAAATTTTTGACTTGCCTTTATGCATGTTAATAGTGAACGATTTTCCATCCTTAACGAGTCAATACTATTTGGTTCTTTGCATGAATGTTGCATCTCACATGTATATGTAGGGACTCCCAAACATGACTCCACATACACCAAGGAGAACCACATCTAGTTCTACTTCATCAATAAAATCACCACTAATAACAAATATAATTTTGCATTGTTTTGCTACCTTCAACTCTGCATCCTTATTTACGCATCCCAATGGATATGGGCTTTGATGATCATGAAATGTCATCCCCAACTTCTTGACCAACTCTGTTGCAATGAGATTCACTTGCGATCTTGAGTCAAATAGAGCATCAATATTTGTCTTCTTAACATGTATCTTTATATGGAATAGTTTGGTCATTTCTTTCTTTTCTTGTCATTAAAGGCTTCTTAGATTCACCTCCTTCTGCACTAATGTACATGTGATATTCTCAACCACATCCAAGCTGATTTCAACTTGGTTGCTCGAATCAGTGGCCATGAGATTCTTCTTCTTATTGTTTTTATTTTTGTTCTTTGGGTTAAGCTATGGATGCAACTTCCAACACTTCTCCTCTGTATGGTCATCAATGTTGTAGAGGTTGCTGGGATTTTTTGCACTAATGTGTCATGGCTGCAGTATTTTTATATTTCCCCTTTTATGTTTCTTCTTCCCCTCCTTAAAAATGTCATGTTTCTCCTTCGACTTTGATCCACTTGATTTCCCTTTCTTCAGGCCTATGTTCTCTAGGAATTGTGCTTATACAAAAGCCTCATCCACCGATATGGGATTGAAAAACGTCACTTGCTTCCAAATATGGTTTTATAAACCCCCAAAATACTTGAGGAGTACATATGGGTTCTTTGGGGAGATACTCAACGTTATGGCCATTTTTCTGAACTCTGTGGTGTACTCTCGAACACTTTACCCCTGCCTTTTGTGTAAAGTATTGTCGCCATATCCATCGGTCTACATACCCAACAAAGTAAAATTTTATTGTTATGATGGTTTTAAAGTGCTCCCTCTCATTCACTAGAGGCTCTCCCTCCAACCTCAAGGTATCCATGTGCCTTTCCCACCAAGTTAGGACATGGCCCTCTAATTTCAGCTACGAAAATGAAATCTTCTATTTTGCAGTATCCCTTCTTGGTGAGATATCTTTAATGTCAGTTGGAGAGGGTGATTTTGATGCAATGATATAAATATTTTTCATTTCATAATTATGTATATGGTTGTATGTTATATACTTTGTTAGAGCGACACGGTCGATACATGCTTATGATAAAGACTGATTTTGGTAAATTGCATATTATCAATGTTTTCTCTTTTGGTATCCTAGTTTGGACATAGATGTATAACATGTATGGTGATCCAAGATTGAGACACATAAATCCATGGATGATAATGGTTATGTGGAACATAAGGTTAATTGTGATTTATGGATGATACATGATTTGTATGATTATATATGCTTAATATTGTACTAAGAAGGATGTGGCAAGGGACCTGGTATTTTGTAAACAAGGATGCTCAAATTATAAATGAATATGGAAGTTATGATACATTATTTGTATAATTGTATATGCTTAATATTGTATAGAGCAGGATATGGCAGGGGCGTGGTTATTTGAAAACAAGGATGTTCAAACTATACATAATTGTGGAAGTCATTTCCTAAAAACCAAAATGACTACGGAAGTCATGCACAATTCTTGGTCCTGGAACTAGACCTTACCAATGAACCATCATATGGGTATGAGCTCACAATTAGTACCTTAAGGTGAAGCGTGAAGTTTCAAAGCAAAGTATATGAGAAGCCATGGAAATTTGGGCGTGGAGTCTTAAATCCATGAAAGATAAAGACATGAAGTCTTGGAACTTTAAGAAAAAGTTTAGGGCACACAGTCCTGAATATTTAAAAATATCAAGGTGTGGAATCTTGGATCTTTGGAGTAGATCAAGGTGCAGAGTCCTCAATCTACTAAGGCACGAAGATGCATACAATAGGGTGTGAAATCCATAATATATTGAAGAAAAATACCACTCATGGGCAACTCAGAGATGAGTTTCCTTAATAAAATCTCATTTCTGACAATTCTGGAGTGACTTTCTAAAAATAGAAAGTTAGGTCTACCTTCTCAAATATGAATTTCTAAACATAGTAAATCACCTTGCAGCAATTGGTAATCAAGTATAGTTGAAGGAAAATCACTTAAATTATCACTAATCAATCCTAATAGTTCAATATTGACTTAATCATCAATATTACTAATATTATTATTATCTTTTATAGGACTATGATATTATTATTAAAAGGAATTACAAGTTACCTTCACACTTCTCTCCTTGATGAATATCATGGCTCTACATAACTCCCTCTCTTAATGATACATTACAAACATGGAATTTTCTTCTTAATCTCATTAAAATCATGTCATAAATGATTCCTATTATGCTCTCTTTAATGCATATGTTACACTCTCCTTAACTAAAGCATGCATACCTCTCCTTAAGGGCACAAATTACACTTCTCTAAATGGAATATGCTAATTTTTCTCAAGGCATGCATATTACTCCTCCTTTATGACAAGATTGTTTTTATCCTCCTATATATATGTCTCATGAATTCTCACTTGGGGGGAAGGAGGTGCATTGTGATATCAAGAGTTAGAGAGATTAAAATAATGTTGTGAGAGGGGGAGACTTGGCTGAGTATCAAAATTCTAATATAAATTACTAAGTAGCTCTACCCAATGGAGTTTACCATGAGTGATATTGAGAGGAAGTGAAACTTATATTCCTCAGCTTGCCTTGCATATCTCTCTACTGATATATTTTGGTACTTCTTGTGAGCTCTTACAACTTGGGGGTTCAAGGGTGAGAAGTTCTCCTTGCATATGGTTGGGTGGAAAATTGGATGGTTCAAATTAGTTGGTTAAGGAATCAAATATGGATCATATTCTCAACGACTCGAGTTGCATCTCTGATCATGTATAAATTTAAATGTCCTGAAATTTTAGTATAACTTCAACTTAAAAAAAAAGTAGAAAATTAAATTATTGTAAACATCTAATTTGGTCTAAGCTTATGTTATCTAGAATCTTATTGGCTAGTTAAAAATGAAGACCAAGAGTGGTCTATATGTATGGATGTTTAGACCTAAAGTTGAAGTTATTACTGGTGTAGTTTATTGTACTAACCTTAGAATTTTAGCATTTTAGAAAGGAAAGCCAAATGTTGCTAAAGGTAATTACAATAAATAATTGTCAAAAGAGTTGGGCAAGAGTTTTGTGAGTTATGGTTTGTTTCATTTTAATTGAAATAGGTAATTATAAGCATCTTTTAGGAATGGTTCGATGATATGTTTCCAAGTGTTTAGAAAAATATGTGAATGTATAATGCTATTATTTTTATTATATCTGAAAATAATTTTGCAACCTACCGAAGAAGTAATTAAATAGACACATATACACAGTATACCTAGAGGAATCACTAGACCATCCCTTAAAATAAAAATGTAAAAAATTGATGGAAAAAAAGAGTTTTAGAGAAAATAATTGAGGCAATTTTCAGTCATTACGTGCTTGCAATCCTTGCAAATGTAGATAACAAGTAAGCATACATAATGCATTAAAATAATCATCACTAGTTAACTCTTATTTTGGAGTGTTTCTTTATATATATTACAATAGCTTAAGATGCTTGCCATGTGTTTGTAGGAATGGTTGAGTGAAAATAATAGTTCAAGAATCACAACACCCTTCAATTCACTTATAGTAGATGAAATTGTTGGACAATAATTGTCATTGATGGAATATAAGCTCTCTTGATGAGCTCTCTTAATGGAAGATTGATAGATGCTGCACTATGACATATGATGACATGGAAGACACACCATGATGAAGAAGCTCTAATGATCTCTTACTGTCCCATTCACCTTCTGCACTAAAATTTTATGAACAGTCACAAAGAAAAATAAATTTAGACACCTTAGAGGCATCCTTTCACAATGAATCCTAGACCATATTAAAGAGGATTTTTCCCTCTTTCCAACAAGCTCTTACTTGCCCCGAAACTGCCATTAGTTTGTGAGAAACTGAATTTTTAGGATTAAAAAAATATATTTACAGTCAAGCCGACCTATGCAGTCATATAATGTCGGCCCTTCTTCCAATGGATGTGTCTCTTCATAGGGACAAACTACTATATATATAAATATGTGTTCATCCATTTCAGATTCAGAAATTTTTGGTGAAGACCATCACAGGAATTCAGAACAGTAAGAAGAGTTCACAACTCGTGAACTAAGGAGGTCGAGGAGGAAGTGTTTGGGTTATCTTTAATATCTCAGACCTGAAGTAAAGACCTGGAACCTTACACAAGCAGCTCAACCTGTTATTGCAGTCAGAGTTGTGGAAGAGGCTTAAGCTCAGGCTTGGACCTGTAGCTTAAGAAAACAGTGATACCGAACCATGGCAGCCACCTGTGATTGCGTATCTGTGGAGGAACAAAATCTTGGATTGTTCCATTGGTAAACTAGACCTCACCTTAGCTCAGATTTCAGACAGCCATCATTGATCAATGCTCGGACCTGTTCGGTGGGAGGCTAGGATCAAACCTACAACATTGCTCAGACCTGTGGGAAATCATCCCAATGGTGGCTTGGACTGTTAATTGAACAGTGAACAGTCACCTCACCTCAGAGTGTAGCTCAATGGTATCTACAGAAGGTTGCTACTTATACCTAAAGAAATAACAGTGAAGAATCTTGTTGATGACAGTCAAGCAAGCACATCACACATTTTCTATTAAAAAGAAGACTGAGGGATTGGTGTCCTTGGGGTAGGTGCCCCTAAACACAAGGATGGTGCCTTGAGAAGATAGGGTCGAAGCCCTAGAGGTAGCAGCCTCATCAAAGTCCAAGTTGGTGCTTGGCAAACAGGTTGGTGCCTGTTTCATTAAAAGGGTTGGTGCCCTTTGCCCATATATTGTATACTATTATTAAAAATGGATTGAAGTTCTCTTTAATTCTTAATATCATTATTATATATATCTCTCTGTCTTTAATTGTGAAGAATCTAACTGGAAATAATTAACAATTGAAAAGAAATAATGATTCACCCCCCCTCAGTATTTCCAACAATTGGTATCAGAGCCAGCTTCTTCATTATCAACCTAACAGCTGGAAGAAGGATCCTTAGGCACAATGAAGAACATGGAAGAAACAGGGAAACTCCTTATCTTTGATGGAACAAATTTTAGTTTTTGGAAAAATAGGATGTCCTACTATCTAATGTCTCTTGGCCTTGAAGTATGGCACTCTATTTTGGATGGATACAAAGCTCCCACCGATCTTCCAACTGATCCTAATGAAAGAAAAGCCTACATTTCCAATGCCAAAGATTTAAATTCCTAGTGGAATCACTGATTCTGAATTTACGAAAGTCATGAACTATGACTCAACCAAAGAAGTATGGGATAAACTGGTTTCACTATATGATGGGACCTCCAAAGTTAAGAAGGCAAAGATTCAAACATATAGAAGACAATTCGAGAGTCTGAAAATGGATGATGAAGAAGATATTGCATCATACTTCCTTAGACTAGCTGAAGTGGTTAACTCTCTTAAAGGACTAGGGGAAAATATTGAAGAAAGCACCGTAGTTCAAAAAATCCTAAGATCACTTCCTGACAGATTCAACTCCAAAGTAAGTGCCATAGAAGAAATAAAGGACCTAGATACTCTCAAGATGGATGAACTTCATGGAATTCTTATTGCCTATGAGATGAGGAAAGGGATCCCAAATTTCAAAGAAGCAGCTTTCAAAGCCTCAAAATCTACAAAGGAAGGAAAGGGATGGAATTACAACAGCAATGAATCAGATACTGAAAACGAGTTAGCTCAATTTGTACGAAGAATAAAAAGGGGATCTAAGCTAAAAGGTAAGTACCCTCTTATTTGTTTCAATTGTGGAAGAATAGGTCATTACGCTGCAAAATGTCCTCATAAACATGATAGTGATGATGAAAAGGACTCTAAAAGAATGATGTGCAAGAAGAAAGGGTTTAATAAGAAGAACTTCTTCTCTAAACAATATGAGTCTGATGAAGATGAATTCGTAGTCATAACGAGGAAATAAACTAGAAATGTGCATCAGTACAAAGAAAGTGATAATGAATCAGATGAGGAAAGTAATTATGTTGGAAGAAAAGAAACACTATTCACGACATTTACAAATGATGATGATTCAGAAATAGAAGATGAAAGAAACATGGATAGTTTTCTAATGAGTGCCATTGAAGAAAATGAGAACCTACAAAAGAAGATAATTTCTCTCAAAATAGAAAGAGAGGAAGCAAAAAGAAGGGAAGACTTCTTGAACATCAAGTTAAAAGAGAAGGATGATATCTGTGAAAAACGTGAAGCTGAAATAGTTTCCCTAAGAAAGGAATTGGAGCAAATCAAAAGGAGGTTGAAAAGCTCTCTAGCTCTTGAAAAAATTCTTAACACTCAAAGACCTCAACATGACAAGTCTAGAATTGGTTTCAATGGAGAATCATCGAGTACGAAGAATAATGCTAGAAGTTATGATGATGTACTCTCTTGCCATCCAAAAGAAGAAAAGTCATCTCACGAAAAAGGTCACATCTCAAAACCAAGATTTGAAAGAGAAACTTCAAGGACGGATGTTGATTCAAGCTATGTATACTACAACAGGTATCAAACTATTTTTCTTGGGCATTGTTACAATTGTAAAAACTTTGGGCATCAAGCTAAGAATTGCAAGGCTCATAAGAATGAAGCACCAAGATTGAATAATCAACCAAACCAACTACGTGGGCCTAAAGAGAAAGAACAAATCAAAACTTACAATTCCTTTGATCCTTTGGTTAAGTTTGATCCGTCTTGCTCATTATGTGATGATTATGATTATAATGAACAAAATTTCCCTCTCAAAAGGGAAAAAGCTAAAAACATAAATCTCAAAACTTATAAATGTGGCCTAGCTCTATGTGCTCATAGTGAATAAAATCATTGGTTCGTGGATAGTGGATGATCGAGACATATGACAAGTGACCAAAAGAAGTTTATCTCATTGAACAAGAAAAATGGAAATGTATCCTTTGGAAGTGGATCTGCTAAAATCACTGGAAAAGGGACTTCTACCCTTGTTAATGGACTAGGAAAAGCTCAAAATACCTTGCTGGTAGAAGGGCTCAAACACAATCTCTTAAGTGTCAGCCAGATTTGTGACCAAGGACATAATGTTGTCTTTAGTACAAAAATTTTTGAAATAAGAGATTCGTCCTCAGGAGAGCTTGTGGCAAAAGGAGCAAGAACACCAGATGATGTTTACATTCTCAGTAGAATCCAAGAAGATAAATGTTACTTAAGTCAAACAGATGAAAGTTGGTTATGGCACAAGCGATTGGGGCATACAAGTTTTGATAACCTAGTCAACATTAGCAAAATTAATGCAGTAAGGGATATTCCAAAAATGTGCAAACCAAATCAAGTTGTATGTGGCCCATGCCAACATGGAAAGCAAACCAGAACTAGCCACAAAACTAAGGAGTTCTCAACAACAAAACCTTTGGAAATTATTCATGCAGATTTGTGTGGGCCAACTAGAACTCTAGCTCTTCAGGGTGAAAGGTATTTTGCTCTATTTTTTGATGAATATACTAGAATGATGTGGATATATTTCATAAAATATAAATCCGAAGCATTTGAATGTTTTAAAAATCTTAAGGCTCTCATTGAGAATGAGAAAGATTCTAAGATTAAATGTCTTAGAATGGATAGAGGAGGAGAATTCACCTCAAAAGAGTTCAATAAATTCTGTAAAGAGCATGGAATCGAAAGAGAACTCTCTACTGCTAGGACACCACAGCAAAATGGAGTAGTTTAAAGAAGGAACTGAACCATTAAAGAAATGCCAAGGACAATGCTACTAGCAGCCGATTTGCAACCAAAATTTTGGAGAAAAGCAGTTGGCACCGCAGTTTACACGTTAAATCGAACTCAACTAAGACCAAATAATGAAAAGACTCCTTATGAATTATGGAAAGGAAGACCTGCTTCAGTAAAATATTTCAAGGTTTTTGGAAGCAAATGTTTCATAAAAATAAATGATGACTCACTAGGTAAATTTGATTCAAGAGTTGACAAAGGAATATTTCTTGGATACTCCACTAGGAGAAAAGCTTACAAATGTTACAACTATCGTCTACGAAGAATAGTGGAAAGCATTGATGTAAATATTGATGAAGGCCTTCCAGAAAAAGGAATTGAAGATCATGAAGTTGAGCCTTTCTTTGAACAAAGTGAAGAAGAAGAACCTGAAAAAGAAGAGGAGAATGAAGAACCTCAAAGAGAACCTCAAAATGAATCTTCACAAACTCCCTCCAAGATCAAGTTTGTTCAAAGATATCATCTAGAAGAACAGGTCATCGGAAATATAGATGAAGGAATCCAAACTCGAAGAAGGATGATAAGCACCCCTAGAAAAGATGATGTGGCTCTATTATCTTTAATAGAACCTGAAAATTTTTCTCAAGCAAGCAAAGATCCTTATTGGATAAAGGCCATGGAAGAAGAAATGTCTCAAATAAAAAAAAATGAGACTTGGGAACTGGTACCTCGCCCAAAAGATAAAAATATAATTGGAACAAAATGGGTATTCAAAAACAAGATGAATGAAGATGGACAAATCATCAAAAATAAAGCTAGACTTGTCTGCAAAGGATAGTCGCAAATCGAAGGAATTGACTTCAAAGAAACCTTTGCACCAGTAGCTCGAACGGAAGCCATAAGAATGTTTTTAGCATTTACTTGCTCAAAAGGATTCAAGGTTTATCAAATGGATGTAAAATTAGCATTCTTGAATGGAGATCTCAAGGAGGAAGTTTACATGGAGCAACCAGAAGGATTTGATCTTGCTGAAGGAAAAGACCTTGTATGCAAACTAAAAAAGGCCTTGTATGGATTAAAACAAGCCCCTAGAGCATGGTATGCAAAGTTGGATCACTATCTGCAACAAGAAGGTTTCAAAAAGGGAGTGGCAGGTAGCAATCTCTACATGAAGATGGACAAGGAAAATCTTCTGATCACTCTTGTTTACGTCGATGATCTAATCTTTGCTAGCAATGATGAAGAAATGAGCCATGAATTTGCTCTAAATATGTCCAAAAAATTCGAGATGTCCATGATTGGTGAGCTGTCTTACTTTCTTGGGCTACAAATATCTCAAACCTCTGCAGGCATGTTTTTATCTCAAGCAAAATATCTTAAAGACATGCTTAAAAGATATGGGATGGAATATTGTGCACCTATGAGCACACCAATGACCACAGATTGTAAATTAAGCAAAGACGATGATACCCCCCAAATAGATGCAACTCTTTACAGGTCAATAATTGGAGCTTTCCTATACTTAACTACTACAAGACCATATATTATGCAAGCAGTAGGAATGGTAGTAAGATTTCAGTCTAGTCCTAAACAATCCCATCTAGTAGCTACGAAAAGAATTCTCAGATATCTGAAAGGAACGCCTGATTTCGATCTTTGGTATCCTAAGAGTTCAACTCTTATTGTGACAACTTATTCTGATGCTGATTGGGCCGGAAGTGTGGATGATCGAAAAAGCACTAGTGGAAATGCATTCTTTATGGGAGATTGTCTTGTATCTTGGCTCAACAAAAATCAATAATCTATATATCTTTCTACAGCTGAAGCCAAATATATAGCTGTTGCTAATTGTTGTACACAAATTCTATGGATGAAGGAAGCCTTGAAGGATGTCAACATAGAAACTAAGCAACCAATTACTATTTTTTGTGACAATACTAGCGCCATCAGTCTTTCAAAGAATCCGGTGATGCACTCAAGAACCAAAAATATTCCAATCAAATACCACTTTCTCTGTGAACAAGTTGCTGAACACAATATCAGGTTGGAATACGTCAATACAAAAGAGAAAATTGTGGATATATTTACAAAACCCCTTCCACGAGAAGCATTTGAGTATCTTTTCCAAAAGATGGGGGTCTTTCTCTTGCATCACATTAAATTAAGAAGCATGTCAGGGGTACAGTATGTTAGGGGGAGCAACATAATAGGGGGAGGACTTGGGCACTCCATTTTCCATTGATGTCAAAGGGGGAGAGAATTCTATAATATTTCCATCAATGACAAAGGGGAAGATTGTTGGTCAATAATTGTCATTGATGGAATATAAGCTCTCTTGGTGAGCTCTCTTAATGGAAGATTGATAGATGCTGCACTATGACATATGATGACATGGGAGACACACCATGATGAAGAAGCTCTAATGATCTCTTATTGTCCCAATCACCTTCTGCACTAAAATTTTATGAAAAATCACAAAGAAAAATAAATTTAGACACCTTAGAGGCATCCTTTCACAATGAATCCTAGACCATATTAAAGAGGATTTTTCCCTCTTTCCAACAAGCTCTTACTTGCCCTGAAACTCCGATTAGTTTTTGAGAAACTGAATTTTAAAGATAAAAAAATATATTTACAGTCAAGCCGACCTATGCAGTCATATAATGTCATCCCTTCTTCCAATGGATGTGTCTCTTCATAGGGACAAACTACTATATATATAAATCCGCGTTCATCCATTTCAGAGTTAGAAATTTTTGGTGAAGATCATCACAGGAATTCAGAACAGTAAGAAGAGTTCACAACTCGTGAACTAAGGAGGTCGAGGAGGAAGTGTTTGGGTTAAATCTGTGTTTGGGTTATCTTTAATATCTTAGACCTGAAGTAAAGACCCAGAATCTTACACAAGCAGCTCAACCTATTATTGCGGACAGAGTTGTGGAAGAGGCTTAAGCTCAGGCTTGGACCTGTAGCTTAAGAAAACCATGATACCGAACTGTGGCAGCCACCTTTGATTGCGTATATGTGGAGGAAAAGAAGCTTGGATTGTTCCAGTGGTAAACTAGACCTCACCTCAGCTCAAATTTCAGATAGCCATCATTGATCAGTGCTCGGACCTGTTCGGTGGGAGGCTAGGATCAAACCTACAACATTGCTCAGACCTGTGGGAAATTGTACCAATGGTGGCTTGGACTGTTAATTGAATAGTGAATAGTCACCTCACCTCAGATTGCAGCTCGAACGGTATCTACAGAAGGTTGTTACTTATACCTAAGGAAATAACAGTGAAGAATCTTGTTGATGACAGTCAAGCAAGCACATCACACATTTTCTATTAAAAATAAGACTGAGGTATTGGTGTCCTTGGGGTAGGTGCCCATAAACACAAGGTTGGTGCCTTGAGAAGATAGGGTCGAAGCCCTAGAGGTAGGAGCCTCATCAAAGTCCAAGTTGGTGCTTGGAAAATAGGTTTGTGCCTATTTCATTAAAAGGGTTGGTGCCCTTCTCTCATCTATTGTATACTATTATTAAAAAGGGATTGAAGTTCTCTTTAATTCTTAATATCATTATTATATTTATCTCTCTGTCTTTAATTGTGAAGAATCTAACTAGCAATAATTAACAATTGAAAAGAATACTAATTCACCCTCCCTCTTAGTATTTCCAACAGTGAGCTCTTACAACTCGGGGGTTCAAGGGTGAGAAGTTCTCCTTGGATATGGTTGGGTGAAAAACTAGATGTTTCAAATGAGTTGGTTAAGGAATCAAATATGGATCATATTCTCAGCGACTCGAGTTGCATCTCTGATCATGTATAAATCTAATTTTCCTGAAATTTCAGTATAACTTCAACTTAAAAAAAAGTAGAAAATTAAATTATTGTAAACATCTAATTTGGTCTAAGCTTATGTTATCTAGAATCTTATTGGCTAGTTAAAAATGAATACCAAGAGTGGTCTATATGTATGGATGTTTAGACCTAAAGTTGAAGTTATTACTAGTGTAGTTTATTGTACTAACCTTAGTATTGTAGCATTTGAGAAAGGAAAGAAAAATGTTGCTAAAGGTAATTACAATAAATAATTTTCAAAGGAGCTGGACAAGAGTTTCATGAGTTATGGTTTGTTTCATTTGAATTGAAATAGGTAATTATAAGCATGTTTTAGAAAGGGTTCGATGATATGTTTCCAAGTGTTTAGCAAAATCTGTGAATGGGAAATGCTATTATTTTTATTATATATGCAAATAATTTTGTAGCCTACCGAAGAAGTAAGGAAATAGACACATATACACAGTATACCTAGATGAATCACTAGATCATCCCTTAAAATAAAAATGTAAAAAATTGATGGAAAAAAAGAGTTTTAGAGAAAATAATTGAGGCAATTTTCAGTCATTACGTGCTTGCAATCCTTGCAAATGTAGATAAAAAGTAAGCATACATAATGCATTAAAATAATCATCACTAGTTAACTCTTATTTTGGAGTGTTTCTTTATATATATTACAATAGCTTAAGATGCTTGCCATGTGTTTGTAGGAATGGTTGAGTGAAAATAATAGTTCAAGAATCGCAGTACCCTTGAATTCACTTATAGTAGATGAAATGGTTAGGAAAAACATTTAGACAATACATAAGTAATTATAGATTAATTCTCTGTTGCTATTTGTTATGCATGGTTGTAGATTCAAGCTTGCATGTCATCTATTTGACAAAATCTATAAATGAGATTCCAGGAGTCAGAATATTTGCTAGATTTAAAAAAAATGCATCCATGGGTGCTTTCCTAGTTATTCAAGTCAAAATTAGGGGGTACCCATACCTTAAGGATCTGTAACCCCCGATTTGATTCCAAATAAATACTTTTCAGAACTTAAATCATGAACTTGGGTGATTTTTCTGATTGTTGATGCCAACTATGTTTGCTTGTTGTTGAGTTTTTGGTGAAATATTAAGATTATTTAGTCCCTGTTTTAAGATGCCAACATTGAAGTTTCAATTTATGAATTCTATGAGCTAAATAGATTGGATAATAATCTCAAATCAATTATTACTAAGCGTTTGAAAAAATGCCTGAATGGTTGTAGATTACATGCTTGCAAAGTGTTTGACAAAATGCTTCAATGGTTGCAAATTGCATGCTTGCAATTTTTTGTCAAAAAGCCTCAATGGTTGTAGATTGCATTTTGTCAAAGTGTTTGTCAAAATGCCTCAATAATTGTAGCTTTTATGTACCTATATCATTATATTAAATGTATTAATGATTGTATCTTTTATGTACTAGAAATTTATGAATATATTATTCAATAGATATAGCTTCCTACATCTGCAAATTTTTGTATGAATGTGAAAATGAATTTAATAATGTTGTTGAAGTATAAATAGATAAAATTTTAGTATGATAGTTGTTGCTTTTATCATCTAAATCTATCATGAAAAAAGGGGGGGGGGGATTTTGTTGGAAACAATTTTACAACGACCAGTTATGTAGGATTTATTTACTTGTGCAAGTAAGCATAATAAGTTTGGCCGAGTTGCATGTATTCATGGGTGTAATCTTATGCTTCAATCACTATAGAAAACAACTTTGTGTGCCCAATTTATGCAAGTCCATTGTTTTACTTTGAAATTTTTGAAGAAAATATGCTTCTAAATTGGTAACAGTGGTTGCTCTTGTTGCAACATTCATTATACAATTCTCATGATTAGAGCATTGCCATTTTCCAAATAATTGTTTTGACTTAATAATTGGGATTGGGAATTTTTAATTGACGAATTTAGAAATGTTGTTGGTTCCATATATTTTAGGATTCCATTTCATCAACATGTTACATTTATTAGATTTATTAACGAAGAGATGCATATTCTTCCCTCAGTTACCTTGTTATAGGTAGGTAATACTGATACCCTTATATGTTATTTTTGTGATAGAAGCATGATATTTTAGGTTCTTGTGGCATAATTTTTTGGCGATGATATCAAGATTCAATAAGTGGAGCTTATTTAGCATAATCTTGGAAATTAAATAGGTTGATCTACCTTAATGCTCGAACATGGCATTATGGTGGAATTTATTTCTAGTCTTACTTAGAGCTCATGTATAAGTGTTACATAGTAATTTGTCACCGTATCTGCAATCCCCATCTCACCCATTGGAGGGTCGTTTCTGTGACCAATAAGCAATGTCATGCCTTTCAAATACCATCATTGCATCCCTTGCCATGAGGACAACATTCCTTCTGTTGATCATTTCCTGAGCAGACCCCTAAAAACACCTGTTTTTGCCTTGGCACTGGTAGCTTGTTATGTCCTTGCGCCAATGAGAAAAATTAACACTGAGCCCGTGCCAGTTGGCGCTCTGTCCCAGTTAAGCACTCGCGCCAATCTGCTTATGGAAAGTTTAAAAAAAAAAGAGGTGAAGTTTCGATTACAACAATTTAGTCGATGAGTCATGAGGAGTGGTTTCGACTGAATAACCACGAACTTCCTCCTTTGGCCTCTTGTTTCCATCTTATGGGGAACCTCCCAAGGGATAAGGCCTCCCTTCCACTATTGTAGGGATCCCAACCTTCTCCTCTCCTCTATAAATATAGCCATCTTCCATTGATGAAGGGGCTGAATGGTTGAGCCTTAGTAGTCTTGGTAGCCTGAATAGAGCTGAATCAATGCTAAGGAGATTGTTGTCAGACATCCGAAGAGAGAGATACTTGTCCTTTTCCCCGACGAGCTTTACCGAGACGTACTCCTCTGTCGACCCGCCGAAGGAAGATCCAGCGTCAGAGCTCAAGTTGTATCTTTTTTTGTTTTGATTAATATATAAACAACTTCGATTATGGTTCCACTCAGATGTTCATGTTTTATGTTATGAGTTGTATCTTCTCTGACTGATACATAATTGCATGTATTAGGTTTTACACTTGTTTGTTTGTTGTTCCTTCTTGTACGTGCAGGTGTTCGATCGCATTGAGCGGGAGAATTATGATCTTCCAGAGCGAGGGACGGAAGCGCCATCTTCCCCGCAAACGACGGCAGCGTAGGACTTAAGGTAGGCCTCTTATCGCTTCTTGGTATTTTGTAATTAGGAACTTGCATCTTAGCGTGACTCGGTTGTTGCTAGACCCGATCTGGGCTAGTAGGGATCGCCTCTGTCCGTAGAGGGGATTTACCTCTCCAACAAACTGGCGACTCCACTGGGGAGACTTTGATTGGAGTTTGTCTTGTCTCTTTCGGTTTCTTTTGGCTTCTGTCTGCTTGATTTGCTCTTCTGGCTTGTCTCTTTCTGGTGTAAAACCTCTGTTTAGCCCCAGAGGATCAGATCTGACCTCTGCTTTTCCGAAATTTTCATCTTTTCATGGTTGGCTTGATTGGCTCGGTTTCCACCCTGACAGTCGCGCCCATTGGTGCAGGTTGCCAGTTCATCACCCGCGCCATCCCCTGTCTGGCGCTGATTATAGCCAGACAGTCGCGCCATTTCCTGTAGGTGCTAGGGTTTTCCCTTGTTCGGGAGTTTTTTTGGTCAATACTTTGCTTCTGGGTTAGTTTTAGATTTTTCTTGAAGTGGTGAGTCTGGTCTTGGTTGGGAGAAATTCTTTGTTTTTTCATTTTCAGGCGTTGGCGCTTGTTTTCAGTTAGCAACCCGCGCTAATTGGCCATTAGCGCTAGTTTTCAGTGAGCAAGTCGCGCCAGTTGGTGCTAGTTTCACCCACCAAAGTCGTGCCAATTTCAGGGTGTGTGAAAATTGATTTTTTTCCCTAAATTCGTCACCAGTGTGTCTTTCCCTTTCGGTCTTTTCTCTGTATGAGCATAGATTACATTGCTCATTGTTCAGCTGAAATGTCTTCTTTCCATGATTGCTTGATGTAAAAGGGAATGAATGCCTTGTTTTGAACTCATACTTTGGAAGTCCTTTTTGTGCTTGACCTCATATGTCTAGTAGCCTTTTGAGGAATTTCGTTACAAAGTGTTTTGAGACAATGATTGCATTCTTAGTGTGGTTTTGCATCCTTTTTTCATTCATCCTTCCATTAAGAAGATTTGCGTTCATTTAGTTTTCCTCTCATAGTTTGCTTTTCGTTAAAATGCATTAGATCACATTGCATTGAAAAGTATTTTTTTGAGATTTATCATTGAACTTAGATCACATTGTTTAATGATTGAAAGCTAAAAATCACTTTGAGTGCATTCTCTTTCATTAAAAGCATGCATTAAGTAGATTCTCATCGAAAAATTCATTGAGTGCATTCTTATCATTTCACAAGAAAAAGGAAATTGTGCATAAATTACAATTGCATAGTTTTCAAAAAAGAGGATTTTGCATAGATTACATTGCATTATCCACGTCGTTGAATGTTTGAAATTACTTTTGGATAGTGAAAGTCATCTAGTTTGGGAAAATTTTCGTTTTCAGTAATGTTGTCTGTTGCATCATTGTTTGAAGCTCTTCCCTTAACTAGATAACATTCATCGAATTGAAAAGTTTTCTTTTCTCATATAGCTGCATATAGGAGATTGTCAGATGACATGCGGTAGGGCCTTGAAACGGAGACATAATTGAAGATCAAATCTAAAATTTATTCAATTTACCTTAAGGCAGCATTGAAACATTAACGAAATATCTAGAGGTCTAGGCTAGTGATGTGTTTCGGCATTGTTAAACCTAGTAGCTGTCGTTCGCCTCTTGGCTTTAGATAGCATTAGTACGGACTTGTGCTCCCTATACCGTCGCGTATATAAAGGGAGACCCCACTACATTCCTATCCTTTATCCGTAAGAAGCCGAGTCTGCCACCTTATACCCGTGATACACTGGACACAGCATTCGGGGAGATTTCCTGCACGTATGTCAAGTCCTTGGTTGATTTCTCTTTCATTTTTTAACCAAGGTGTATATTGCAGTTCATGGATATCTGGTACACCCTTTTTCCTAGAGTTCCAGAGCAGTCATTTTGATATTTTCTGACTCATTAAATTTGAAAATATCATCAAGCGCTTGTCCTTTCACGCTTGTTTCCAAACTGAAAGAGACAGAGTCATCTTTTACTCGTTTCTTGACTCTTAAAATATGAAACAGTAGAGTTTTGTTTCAATTTTTTAAAAATTAACTGCCCACAGAAGATTCCTGGTTAAAGTTAGTTTCCTTAGGGTGTTGTTTTGGGTCGTTTCTAATGGCAACTTTTCCGAAGTTCACCAACCAAGGAATCCCCTCCGATGGGAATCCTGGTCCTTTTCCTCCTTTTCGAAATGTTGGTGCTCCTTATATGGCAACGTTGTCCCTTCCTGGGTTAACTGTTGGGTTGCCCATTTGGTTGTTTTCAACCTCTGTGGTCCTGAATGTCTCGGCTACTGTTCAATCAGTTCCTCCACCTGAACAACGCCATGTTGATTCGAAGGTGGATCTCTCCCCTTCTTCGCCTGTTTATGCGTCCTCCTCTTCTACTTCGCCTGGTGAAAGTCTGGATTCAAGTAACCAAGTGGCTAAGAAGAAGAAGAAGAAGAAAAAGAAGAAGTCCGATAAGAAAGAGGCTAAGGCTGCAGCTATTGCCTCTGAAACATCTCCTCTTGATGAACCTTCCAACCCTCCATACAAAGTCAAGTTCCCTTGCATGTTGTTCATAGGAGACTATCTTCTTCGAGATTGCCCTGGCATTCCCAAGGTGCTCGAAGTATGGTCCAACGGTCGCCCACCGTTGCCTTTGGCTTCTGGGAGTCAAGTTGGGGGCACGTCTTTAGTTGGCGCTGATAAGGATCCTAAGAAGTAGGGTAAGATTACCAATCCCTGTAGGTTGTGTGAAGGGCATCATGCCATTCACCTTTTTCCGTAAGGGACGAAGCCAAGAGATTTTTGGACAACTCAATTGTTTCTAAACCATGCCTCCCGGCTGGTTATAAGTAGCTATCTTTGAGTCCTTCAGCAGTTGATCCTACGATTGGTCAAGAGTCATCCTTGGTCAATCTCGCTCCCCCGGAAATTCAAATTCAGGAATCCATTCTCGACCAGCCATTGGTCATGGGATTGGTTGAGCTGGCCCCGTCTGTAGTGCACCAGGTATTTTCCGTTGAGAGTGGATCTCACACCCCTCAGGTTCTTCTTGTTTCTTCATATTCCTCGGACTTGGAGAAAGATTCTCCTGTCCCTATACCTCAAGAAGCTCCTCCGCCTCCCGTGATGGACGTCTTGAAGGATACCCTTCTCGAATCCGTGATGGAGGTCGTTGAGGATGCTCCTTCTTCTTACGTAACACCAAGGGAAGACCATCTCAGTTCGATGGTAGCCCCTCCGAGTAGTTTGGTCACTTCCTTTAACTGGAGTCGATTTGCAGGATACCGCCTTCCGTCTTATGTGCCTTTTGAGATAACAGTACAAACCTCTGGTTTGGTCGTACCTAGCACTATTATAGATGAAGGCGTGTCTGTTAGTATTTTATTTTCAACTACTTGAAAATCTTTCGGTTCACCGCCGCTTGCGCCTGTTATGCATAATCTGTTGGCGTTTAACAGAAGAAATAGTCAATCGTTAGGGATCCTTCCAAGGTTACCTATTACATTGGGAGGTAAAACCGTCCATATGGATGTGATGGTTGTTCTAGGCCCCTTGGATTTCAATCTGCTCTTGGGGCGCGATTACACCTATGCCATGGGAGCACTTGTCTCCTCCCTTTTTCGTGTGGTCTGTTTTCCATATGAAGGTCAAATCGTGACCATCGATCAACTTGCGTTCTTTGGTCCTCATATGGCAGCCAGTCCACCGTCGTCCCTTCCGGGTCTTTATCCGCTGGTTGTGTCATCCCTGCCGCATGTCAATTATGTGGCTACCTACCCCGTGCCTGTACTCAATGATAGTGCTGTTGTGAATAGTGTGCTGGGGGCATTGGGTCCTGATTTCTGAGATTTTTTTCTCCCATCGGATGTGGAACTCTTGGAAGAAATGACTTATTGTTCATTATGATGAGGTTCGTTGGAGCATGGTTCCTTTCCTGTGTCAAGCTCCTTAAAAAATGAAACCAGGTTCCCGGAGCATAGTTCGTTTTCTTGTGTCAAGCTCGTTAAAAAATGAAACGTGGTCATCTAAGGATAGTTATTTTAATGTGTCAACCTCGTTAAAACAATGAAACACTTTCCTATTCAATTCGAGTCTTTGATAAGATCTCGTAAAATCCCAGTCGAGTCTTTCTCTTGGTCTCGTAATTTGAACCTTCACTCCATCTGCCTCTCATATGGATTGAAGCTTGGGGGGCATGTACCTTGAATTGAGTCAACATGCTGGGGGCATGCTTACTTTACAAGCATAGTTTGTTTCCGTTTCAAGCTTGTGTAAAAATGAAACCGGTTTCAAGAATAGTTTATCTTTGTTTGAAGATTGTGTAAAAATGAAACCAACTTCAAGCATAGTTTATCTTTGTTTCAATCTTGTGTAAAAATGAAACCATGCCCATTTTACCTCTTGTGATTACCATTTTATCAGCCTATTTTTGCCAGATGAGCCTTGGTTTTCTCACCCCATCGTCATTATCTGTTTGGCTGATCATATGCCTTCACTTGGTTGTTTCACCCAATCCTGAGGAACTATTGTGATGAATGGTCTTGTTAGCTAGCCTCTTAACCTTTATTTGGTCAGAGAAATTCCACCATTACCGGAACCAATAGCTACCCTTTGTACCACTTGTTCCTCCAGGAGGAGTCAAATTTCAGCTCTTTTTTGACTCTCTAAACATGAAAATATTGTTGAGTCGCTTGTCATTTTGATCTCGTTAAATTGGCTGCGAAACAACATCTACCCAGTATACGTTTACCCCTTTTTCAGGCTGGGATAGATTATTTATGAAAAGGGAATACCCTAGCCTATCGTGACTAGGAGGTTCTCTCAGACATAGTTTTCTACCTTTTCGGATCTGTGAGACTATCTACGAAAATGGACTGTTGGAGTTTACTTTTCCGTTGTCTTTTCAAACTCTCTAAAAATGAAAAGATGCTGAGTTCTCCCTTTGTCAGACTCGTTAAACCCTGATGACATTGGATTCAGTCGTAATGACGCTATTTGAGTTTCTCCTTCCTAGGGCTCATTAAATGTACTAGGATGGATTCATTCGAAGGACGAACTTATATGACAAGCATATGGTATCCTCTTCAAGCTTGTGTAAAAATAAAGAGGTACTCGCCAGAAATGGTGGGGAAAAAATGGAACCAGTATCATCATCATGTCGGCAGTATGTCGCTCTTGAACATGGCACTTGTCTGCATTCGTGTCGGGTTGGGGACAAATCATCTTGTTTTCTGCTTGCCTCTGTGGGCTTGGGTAATCCCTTTTGACCTCTCATCTTCTATTTTCCTCGTCATCATGACCTCTGATCTTTTGATGTCAAATACTTCCAAATCCATTGTCGTGCCACCGATATGTTCAAGAGAAGTTGACCTCTGCAGTTTTAACCTTCCTTTGATTCTCTACTAATCCTAATTCACAAACATTATGTTTCTCTATCTCACGTCGATGATGTGGGAAACACTATGGCCCACCTTCGATCAAGGTCACTTCCTGTCAACTTCAGCTCACTATCCAAGAAGCTGATCTAGAGACTCCTTTCCGGTACCTTGGAGCCTGCATGCCTCAATGGCAGGTTCTTCGCATTCGACAAAAGGCTTTCATCATTGGCCTTCGATTGGATGATTCTGCGGATGTTCGACGCCAGCGTACTGTTCACATTCCGTGGATTGTACCTATAGTACCTTGAGGGCCATTTTCATCATTGGTGGTTCCTCTCGTGTCTGTTAACAGCTTTCATCATTGACTAGTAATCAGACGGTTTTCTCGCATGTTCGAATTCAGCTCACATATTCACATGCTTGAACTTGGACTCTATTCGGGTCGAGATGGAGTGCAAGACCCTAGATTTTGTCTGTTGGAATCCAGGCTGCAGATTTTGTGGATTATTATGATTGGTTACATGACTCATTGAATGGATGGCTGCGACCGTACCTGAGTCTACTTATTGATCCTTACTGGATGGCTGCGTCCATGCCTTGGATCCTGATTATTGTATACTCTGTTACGGATCGCTGCGCCCATACCACACATATCATGTATTTGAGATATCAGTTGTACTTGTCTACACAGGTTTTCCGACGACAGTGTTTTCAGTTGGACATGTTCTCGTAAAGCATTTCACCCCTCTCTCTCTCTCTCAGGCCTCATGCTTTAGGGGGCATCTGTTACACAGTAATTTGTCACCATCCCTACAATGCCCATCTCGCCAATTGGAGGGTCGTTTCTGTAACCAATAAGAAATTTCATGCCTTGCAAATATCATCATTGCATCCCTTTCCATGAGGACAACATTCCTTCTGTTGATCATTTCC
The DNA here is from genome assembly GCA_034641835.2 of Pinus albicaulis. NCBI lineage: Eukaryota > Viridiplantae > Streptophyta > Pinopsida > Pinales > Pinaceae > Pinus > Pinus albicaulis. The sequence goes on along the minus strand of CM076584.1, from coordinate 984,664,807 downwards.
TGAGCAGACCCCTAAAAACACCTATTTTTGCCTTGGCGTTGGTAGCCCGTTATGTCCTCGCTCCAATGAGGAAAATTAACACTGAGTTTGTGCTAGTTGACGTTCTGTCCCAATTAAGCACCCGCATCAATTTTCTTATGGATTTTTTTTTTTAAAAAGAGGCGAAGTTTCGATTACAACAATTTCGTGGATGAGTCATGAGGAGTGGTTTCGACTGAATAACCACGGCCTTCCTCCTTTGGCCTCTTGTTTCCACCTTATGGGGAGCGTCCCAAGGGATAAGGCCTCCCTTCCACTATTGTAGGGATCCCAACCTCCTCCTCTCCTCTATAAATATAACCATCTTCCATTGATGAAGGGGCTGAATGGTTGAGCCTTAGTAGTCTTGGTAGCTTGAATAGAGCTGAATCAATGGTAAGGAGATTATCGTTAGACAGCCGAAGAGAGAGAGACTTGTCCTTTTCCCTGACGAGCTTTACCGAGACATACTCCTCTGTCGACCCACCGAAGGAAGATCCAGCGTCAGATCTCGGGTTGTATCTTTCTTTGTTTTGGTTAATATATAAATGACTTCGATTATGGTTCCACTCAGATGTTCATGTTTCATGTTATGAGTTGTATCTTCTTTGACTGATACATAATTGCATGTATTAGGTTTTACGCTTGTTTGTTTGTTGTTCCTTCTTGTACGTGCAGGTGTTCGATCGCATCGAGCGGGAGAATTGTGATTTGCCAGAGCGAGGGACGGAAGCACCATCTTCCCTGCAAACGATAGCAGCGTAGGACTTAAGGTAGGCCTCTTGTCGCTTCTTGGTCTTTTTCAATTAAGAACTTGCATCTTAACGTGACTTGGTTGTTGCTAGACCCGATCTGGGCTAGTAGGGATCGCCTCTGTCTGCAATGGGGATTTACCTCTCCAACAATAAGTATGAGAAGGGCGCAGGCTATCATCTTTTAAACTTGAGAGGAAATCTGTTTTGGAATTGGTTTTAAGTGAAATTTGTCCCTAACTTCTTATGTGATATTATTATATTGAAATAGATGAAGGAACATGATTACATGATAAATAAGTTAGTAATGTTACAAAAAAAAAAATAGTATTAGTGATTAATGTGACATATTCTCTATATTATTGATGGTTGGTAAGGTGAGACCTTACCTGTGGTATCCGAGCGAGCTATAACACTAGGGATTTATGGGCCAACATGCTTTCTTGTAGGTTGATGATGTATAACTATGATTTTGCATGCATTTTGAACTGTTGTGTATGTTGACTTGGAAGCATATTGGTTGCATAGGGGATATTATTATTATTATTATGTTATTTAGAAACTCGTGAAAGAAAAATAATTTTTTCTTATATTCCTTTATATTTTTCTCAAGAGAAATCATTAGAAATATGTTAAAATACTTAAAGACATGATGGGAAAGGATGTGGTTCAAAAATTTAGCTTTAAACCCAGGCATGTGAATGGCTTGATTGTCAATCATTGAGTGATATAGGTGGAGTGCATGCATGGTTTCATACATATTTAAAGCATCATTATCAATGTGATATGGGCTTAATAGTCATCTTTACTAGCTAAAATCGTATCTACCAAGAAAAATATTGGCTTAATCTAGATTATAGTATGATGAATTTGGTGTGTATGCTTTGGGAATTTGTAACAATTTTAAGGATGAGATTCAATAAATGTGATAATTGAGTTCATCATGTTAATTTTGGCTCTTTTATCGTCTACACTAATGGAAAATTAATAAAAATTACCTTGAAGCATGTCACTTTTAATTGTGAATGTATATTATCAAGTAATGTATGTAAATTAATTTGATGTGTTAAAATATGATTTGGGAATATTTCTTTGACATGATTTTGTGTAGTTTGTGTTGAAATTATGCATCAAATAACTTGAAATTACTCAAATATTAGGTTGTGGTATGACCTTCCTAATAAACAATATGCATAAATAAATTGTGCATGAATGGTTGTGGAAGCCATTTTAAGGAACACTTGAAGGTTATGTTTTCCTTAAGTTATGCATGGGTGTGGAATCATTACTAGCATATATATATGAGCTAAGGTATGGGTGTAGAATCCATAATAACATATATCTATGAGCTAAGTAATTCTTCTGCTGAGAATGAACAAATTATTTTGATGGAAACTCATAGACATGATTAAGGAGGATTGATTATGTGTAATTAAAGTTAAATGTATAGAGATTCATAAAATGATTTTTCTTAATCCATTATTTTATTTTTATTACAATGAAGATACTAAGATTGGTATAGTGAACTCCATTAGGTGATTTAGAATGTTTGGAATAACTAATTTTGATATATGGAGTCAAGTGTGAACTAGGTATCTATCCTCTACTATTCTAATTATATTTCATGTGTTGGATTTAAGTAGAATTAAATTTATTTTCAAATTCTTGAAATGTATACAAATATTATTATGATAATTTTATTAAATATATTTTCTATTGGCTTAAGAAACTTAGGTCTAGGAAATCCATATTCTCCTTCATGATTTTATCATTTTCATATTGGTCGATTCTATTTAACTAAATTATGAGGATTGAACTCGTGAATTGTTCTAAACTATTGTTACATAGGCGATCAAGTCAAAATTCATATTATTTATGAACTTGATGAAAATTGTAGTGAAAACTTTGTTTTATTTGAGCTTAAAGGAAAATGTATGTGATTAATGAAAAACTTATTTTAGTTCTTGCTTTATAAGAATATGTGCTTGTGATATTTTTTGAGGGAGAAATTGAAGGAGAGTGAGATCACATTTTGATGCATTGGAATTGTTTCATGATTTAGAAACCTAAGATGATTGTATTGTATGCGTTGTTGGTTCTTAAGAGACAGTTCCTTGGTTGTGGAAAGGAATGAGTGCTTAAGACATTTTAAAAGTGTGTCACATAAATAATTATATTATGAGGTCTTTGTTTTATCCCTTTGGAAATTAATTCTTTAAAACCCTTAATGATCTGAAGTAATAAAAGATTCTACAATGCCTTTAACTGCTAATATCTGAATGAAAAGAACTATTGGGAAACTCAAAATAATATGTTGTAACACATAATCTATTACTCTAAGTCTAAGAATGAATTTGTGAAGAGAGAAAAGTTGGAGCGAAGGAGTGCATATTAAGGTTATTTAACTCTTACTTACAAATGTAATTAAGAGACCGACAACTACTTTAATTCACTTCATTCAAAGAAGAAAGAACACAATATGACACGGGAAACGCGAATCACCATCAATAGTTGCAGGAAACTTGATGCTTCTTTCATTAATTCATCAGAAAAATAAGTACAAAATTGTAGTCTTCCAGAGGTCCAAAACTCAGAACCTTCGTCTTCATTTTTCTCTTTCTTAAATACATTGAAAAATAGTTTGTAGCTATCAAAAAATTCTTGAAACTACCTAAACTACTTCTTTCCTCTATCAACCACTTTCATTACATTCGAGGGTAACATTACAACCTTGTTCTAAAAACAAAAAGAAAATACAATAATTGAAAGAAATATCATGATGTCTTGTGAATGTCTTTCATTTCTGATGTGCTTCACTTTGTTGCTGATGTTGTTCCTTTCACTGCTGACGTGGTCTTCACTGTTGATGTGGTCTTCTAAATATCATCTGCAATTGATGCATCTACAAGAAGATTGGTCATCCATCTTCTGCATTTATTCCAGAGTTCAACCTTTGTCCTTAGGGAATTAATTAGCTTATGATGTCCCAATATGAAAGCAGTGATTCTGGTGTAAGTAGGCTTATCCACAAATAATGTCTTGACCATCCATAAAAATTGAAAATCTTTATGCAGGAAATTTATAACTGTTGTCCCCTTTAAAACCACAGTTTTCTCATGAGTATTGTCAACTTTGATTTTTGCATCCACCAACAAAGTTTCATAGGTTTCCCAGAATAATAAGTTACCTTGCAGGTCCCACCAAGATGGCAATCCAACCCTGGTTCTTTTATCAAATAAAGTGTTAAAATTCTCTACTGCTTGCTTGATCTCGGTTAACCTCTTTTCTGCTGACTTCATGTGTGCATTCTTTATTATAACCTTGTTGATTTCTAGAGCACATAATGTTCTATATTTTATCTCATGTTCATTCAGTTCTTGATCTGACTTGGAGTTGATAAAATCTATTAATTTCTTAGCCCAGATGGCTCTGTCATGCATTTTCTATTTTTCAGCTAATACAAGCTCTTCAAGATCTCTGATTATACTCTTCTCTTCTGAAATAAGTTCTATATACTCCTAGATTGTTTTCATCACTCTATAATCTCATTCCAAAGTATATGTTTAGCTTCAATCAGAAACATGTTCCCCTTCAACTTCTCCTTGAGATACTTGACTTCTTCACAGACTGACTGATAATCTGTTCTATATTTGTTTGTTGTGTCTTTTGATATTAAAATTTCATTATCTTTTGCACTTTTAACCTTCATAGTTAGTTGTTGGGTCATTAGTTTCAGCTGATAAAACTATTGTGTAGACATGAGAGTCAACCTGCCCCTGTAACCTAGTTACCGCTTCTTTCAATTGGGAAACCTCTTCATCTTCCTGCAAAACTTGTTGTAAAAGCTTCTCCTTTTTAGATTCCACTTATGCTACCTCAACTACAATTGGGTGTTCTCCAATAGGAAGTTTCAACTTCTTCCTAAGTACATTTACTTCTGATTCTACACTCTATAATAACTTTTGCATAACTGATATGTCAGTGGGATCTACTCCAATTTTGATAATGATATTCTATAATTCTTCATTTTAAGTGGAAATAGCTCTGGAATTAGCTTTCTTCGGCTTCATCTGCTTGATCACCTTTCCCAGCATGCTTTCCACTTTACTTGCATCTGCACTATTTTTAGTCAAATCATTAGAAATCAATAAACCAATTTGCATATGTAAATTGATTTTTTCAGGTAAGGGAATCTTCCTGGCATCAACAGTCAAATTGATAGTCTCAAAATTGCTTGACGACCCTAGTGTCATTTCAGATGGGTGTGAAAAAGAAATCTTCAGCTACTCCTTTTCTAAATCCATAACAGTTAACAACCTAGTATAATTAGGTATGATTTGAGACTTAGCTTGAGCCTCCATGCTTTCCCTTATTCTCTGATTCTTCTCAGCAATTTAGGCAAAAATTGGTTTAATTAATGGTACCTGCTCATGAACAGCTTCATGTTTGGATGGTGAAGTTGGTGTATTATGTATTTCTCCCAATTGAATTTACAATCATGGCTGTGCATATGGTACTTCTTCACTCAGCTTAGCCCTCTTCTCAGCTCCTTGCTCCTCTGTATCATCATTATTTTCTCTTTCTCTTATTTTCCCTTTTTAGAGATAGAAGGAGCTTCAAATCTAGTGCTATCATTCCCTACAAAATCCTTATTAGCCAATTTTTCAATTTCTAGCTTGCTCTCATGATTATAAGCAGAATAACCATTTTCAACCCTTATTTTAGAAATCACCTGATGTGGGTCATAAGCCCACTTTTCACCCAACAATAAATGCATGCCTTCTAGTCTTTGACTTGCTTATTTTTCATCTTTCCTCATATTCACAATGAAAGGTCCAACAGTCATGGGCAACTTAAACAGATTTCATTTCTTCATTGGCACAAAGTGAATCTGATCAACATTTAAACTCTGCCTAATAAATTCTAAGGAAAACATCCTCATGGGAACAAAGGTAGGCAACCTATAAGGTTCAACCCCAGCCCCCTAGAACCTAATCTCTGAATAGTCTTCAAAAATAAAACAGACCCCATATTTGCAATTACTACTGAGCTGAAGGAATTCCTGGGATTTAGGCAGAAAACATGGGGGAGCAGTCCCATTCAAAATTTTATAAGCAATTGCTAAATAGTTAGAAGCAAAATCAAATAATCCCCCATCATTAGGTTCATTCCTTATCAGGTCATTCCAAAACACTACTAACTGCCTTCTATTACTTGAATCCATAATATTCAACCCCAAATTCTAAAATTCCTCTGCATTTTGATACATGAACATATATGTAACAACTGAAGGAAATTTGAAAGAACCTATTAAGGTTAAGCTCATGAATTGAGAATTGATATTCTCTTGCCAAAATGATGAGATATCTAACACTACTTCAGGCTTCATCATCAAATCAAACAATTCCAGTACTGATATGTCAATCTGAGAAGCATCTTCCTTCCCAAGAATTTTTTATAAAAATTACAATACAGGTTTAATTTCTGCATCAAAAATTTCCAAAGAGAATACCTTTTCATCTAGAGAAAACTTCCTTTCTTGTGGCTTCAAGAAGAAAATCATCTGTGTGTATTCTTTCCCTACAAGATTGTTACAATGAGCTATTAAATACTCTTCAGTGAAACTAAAATAGGACTCTAACTCAGGGTATCAAAAGGCTCAATGAATTAACAAGGATGACACCTGGAAGACACTTTCTCCCAAATGGTTCATGACAAAACATTTATCGGGGTATAAAGCTGATGCTAACCAGTGAATGAATTCAAGGAAAAGATGGGTTCTTGGGACACATGCAAACAATACTCCAAACTTGACCATGGATGTAAAGACAGGGGAATTATGCTGGTTAAGGATAACCTACTGATATAGATATCAGTGTTCAACCGTGCACCTGGTGTTAATGATATCTTGCTTTGTGTCCATGATGGGAATGTGACTTGATGAACTAGATAGGGATGAATTGGCCATGTTAGCACTCACGATGATGACTGGATTGACTATAAATGGAGGAGCAGGGAAATTAAGATGACTACGACAATTTGAACATAAGCGAACAGGTGAAAAGAATGGTTTTGACTTTGTATTTATAGGCGCAATGGGAAAATTTGGGAAAAATAGTCATTAACTGCTTAACAAGACATGTACAGGACTGACGCGGATAGGGAGCTGGCTCACTTTCTGACATCGTCCTCTGGTTGCTTGCATCACTGCGGGGGCACCTTAGGTACGACGGACTCATTAGCATCGTGTTACCGTAGTGATCGCGGGCTGTTGATTTGAGTCAACGAGCCTATGTCACAGTCAACTATGGAGGCAACCCAAAAATTAACTGTTGGGCTATTTGTGCCTGCAGGTTCCTCCCAATCGATCTTCTTCAATTTTTTGTTTCATCTCCGCCCGACAACTTGCATATTCTTTAAAACTATGGTTAGACCCACCTTTCACATGCTCCAAAACCAAACGTTAATGTTTGACATATAAATTTCAATATATTTTAGCATATGAAAGCTTATTTCATTTTTATTTTTTACAACATTATATATATATATATATATATATATATATATATATATATATAGAGATAGATATTATTATTATTATTATTTTTATTTTATTTTAAGAATTGGAAATGAAAATGCAAATGAGCCACAACATGTGGGATGGAAGAGATTATTGGATTTAGTAATTTGTGCTTGGATGTATAATTGGATGAGTAGTTATTAGTCTTAGAAAAGGTTGTAATTCTCCTTAAAAGAAAAACAACTTAGCTTTGGGCTAGAAATGCCCTTGTGATAGTCTAAATCTTATTCTTCATAGTTTCCATCCCTTGTTTTTGTGTGTGTATTAATTAAACCAAATGAATTGATTAATTATTGAATAAAAATAATGAGAAATTTTATAGTTGGAAAAGAGGTTGACTTGCAGTTATCAAGATAGATTCAATAATATAGATATCATATTTGCATAATTATGAGAGTTGTTCTTGTTTACAAGCTTGCAAAAATATGGCTTTAATTGTTTTTGGAATGAATATCTTCTAATTGATTCATTCATAATTGATTCTCAAGTAAGAGAAGTGAATAATAATGAAGATTATGGGAATTAAAGGAATGGTATATAGTACTAAAATGGTCAATGAGGATGGTATGGAACCTTAGCTTGTTAGTTTAGAAAAAAAAATTATTTGTCTTGAACCTAAAATTGTGATTTTTCTTAAAGAGTAAGCATTTAGTAAAAACTGTGGGTAGATCCTAAATATTTTGATTGCAAGGGTGTCTCATGGAATGAAAAGGGGGAAACTTGGATTGAGAAGACATAGATCAATTGGGATCTAAGAGTGAGTTATATATATGACATGTTTTGTTGCATAGTTGTAATCGAAATTGTATGTGGATAATTTGATGCTTCTTGTATGAAAATTTGATTGTGAGATGGGAGGGACCATCATTGTTGTTCATAAAACTAATTTGGGAGTTGTTTGTGAGTTAACAAGATCAATTTTTATATAGAAACCTAAGAGAATCACATACGAAAGATTATTGAATTATTAAATCATTAGATAGGGAAAAGACAATCATTTGTAATGTGAGATCATTGTCATATCATTTACAAATAATAATACTCAGATATAAAATGCTTGATTATATGATTGTTTTGATATATTATGTTTTGTGGTGTATGTCAAAACCCATCTAGTATGGCATGGCTATACATAGTACTTGATTAAAAATGATATGTCTTGTCTTCATGGCGAAATAGCTTTGATGACACTTGGAGAGGGTGATTTTGATGCAGTGATATACAGATTTTTCATGTAAAACTTATGTATATGATTGTATGTTATAGACCTAGTTAGGGCCACAAAGTTTCTACATGCTTATGATAAAGATTGATTTTGGTTAAGTTCATATTATCGTTGTTTTCTCTTTTGGTATCCTAGTTTAGACATAGGTGTATGACATGGATGGTGATATAGGGTTAAGACACATAGATCCATGGATGATCATGGTTATGTGGAACATATGGTTAATTGTGGTTAATGGATGATAAATGGTTTTTACGATTATATATGCTTAATATTGTACTAAGCAAGATGTGGCAGGGGACCTGGTTATTTGAAAACAAGGATAGTCAGACTATAAATGACTGTGGAAGTCATGTTACATGCTTTTCATGATTATACATGCTTAATATTGTATTAAGAAAGATGTGGCAGGGGACGTGGTTATTTTCAAACAAGGATGTTGAAACTATAAATGATTATGGAAGTCATTTTTTCAAAACCAAAAGACTGCAAAAGTCATGCACAATTCTTGGTCGTGGAACTAGACCTTACCAACAAACCATTATATGGGTATGAGCTCACAATTAGTACCTTAAGGTGAAGCACAAAGTTTCAAAGCAGAGTAGATGAGAAGCCATGGAAATTAGGGCATCGAGTCCTAAATCCATGAAAGGTAAAGAAATGAAGTCTTGGATCTTTAATAAAAAATTTAGGGCATGGAGTCTTGAATATTTAAAAATATCAAGGTGTGGAATCTTAGATATTTGGAGTAGATCAGGGAGCAAAGTCCTCAATCTACTAAGGCACGAATATGCATGAAATAGGGGTGAAAAATACTTATCCTTTGGAAGAAAAATACCACTCATGGGAAGCTCAAAGGTGAATTTCCTTAGTAAAATCTCATTTTTGACAATTCTATAGTGAATCTATAAAAATAAAAGTCATGTCCAGCATCTCAAGTATGACTTTCCAAAAATGGTAAATCACCTTGAATCAATTGGTAATCAAGTATAGTTGAAGGAAAATAACTTAACTTATCACTAATCAATCCTAATAGTTCAATCTTGACTTAATCATCAATATTATTAATATTAATATTATATTTTATGAGACTATTATATTATTATTTAAAGGAATTATAAGTCACCTTCATCACCTCAATTACTTCACACCTCTCCCCTTGATGACTCTCATGGCTCTACATAACTCTCTCTCTCTTAATGATAGATTAAAAACATGGAATATTCCTCTTACACTCATTAAAATCATGTCATAAAAGACTCCTATTATGCACTCTTTAATGCATATGTTACAATCTCCTTAACTAAAGCATGCATACTTCTCCTTAATGGCATGAGTTATACTCTTCTAAATGGAATATTGTTAGATCCCTATATTACTAGTGTAGTCCCTTATTATTGTTAGTGTAGCCCCCTTATTGTTATTGTTGTACCCCTGTAGGCCCCGTATTGTTATTATTGTGCCCCATAAAAAACCACTATTGATATTGTTGTGCCCTTACATTATTATTATTCAGTTGACTAGGATTATATTGTGACCCCATAGAATCCTATATATAGAAATTGTTCATTTATGTAATGTAAATGAGGTTGCCCCCTCGAAGTGGCTGATATCTAAGGCGTTGATCTCTCTTTTCTTCTATTTTGGAAGTTGGTTTCATAACATTTGGTATCAGAGCTTTGGATTCTACTATTTAGCTACTTCAAATAGGTCATCGTGGCATTTTCGCTATAAATTTTTTTTCTACGAAGTTTCAGATGCTTAAAAAAAACCCATTTGCAAAGCAATCCTAAGGAAGTTCCCGTAAAAATTTTAGATCTTGGTTCACAATATTTTCAGAGATATGATCTGTGGAAGTTAGGGTTTTTGCAGGTTTCCAAATTTCATCTCAAAGAGGTGACCTTGGGAAAATCATCATAACTCTCTCTCTGAGCATCAGATTGAAAATCTGTAAAAAATTTCCAAAATTGCATGGAATTTAATTTTATGTGTATCAATTTCATAACCAAAGCAGGAAAAAACGACATGTGGCATGTCGTACAAGTTTTCTCTACTAAACCAGTCCGTAATTAGGCCATTGTGGGAGATTGGGCATAACTTTGTCTTGAAAAATCCAAATCAGGTCAAACTTGTGGCATTGGAAATAAGACTCAGAGGGATATTATAGGACCGAAGCTTAAATCTCGGGTATTTGAAATTACTTAGATACATCAGTTTCAATATCGAGCTCCTCAAAAGGAAGAAAAAAGTGTGTATTTTTTTTCAAATTGCATAAGTCTTGTTTGGAAAATTAGTTTGAAGTGATTCCAAGGGGCATATTGAAGCATAAATATCAGTATTGGGTTCTAAAATGCCCCCTAAAAATAATTCGACACCCATAAATCCCTCAGAAGGTTCGAATATCACTCATGAAGAGGAAGAAGTACAACATGATATATCAAAATTACAAGAGCAAGTGCAATAACTTTCACTCTCGCAAAGAGAAACAAAAAATGAAGTGGAAGTTTTAAAGAAAGAAGTCGAAGCTAAGATGGATGGTTTAAAGAAAGGCATGGAAGCTAAGATGGATGGTTTGAAGAATGGCATGGAAGACATGGAAGAAAAAATGGAAGACATGAAGAATGATCTAAAAGAAGACATGAAAGTTTTGACAAAGTTGATACAAGAAATGATTCCTAATCGTGAAAAGATAGTAGAGGAAACTCATGATGAGAGAAAAATAAATGTTAATCATGATTTCATAAGATCTAATTTTGGATTGAAGACCCACCATATTCCAAAGATCGATATGAGGAAGTTTGATGGCAAGGATCCCATAACATGGATGCTACAGATGGAGAAATATTTTGATCTCAATAATGTGCAAAACACACAAAAAGTATGCATTGCAACTTTATATTTAGAACAAAATACATTTGTATGGCATCGATGGCTTTGCTCCCATAAAAAAATTGTCACTTGGTCAATTTTTATGGAGGAAATGATAGCACATTATGAGGATACAAAGAGCAACACCTTCTTTAGCCAATTGATAAATCTCAAACAAAAGGGTTCAGTGGTGGAGCACATTGAGGACTTCCAAAAATTGAATATAAGGGTAGCAGATATTCTAGAGGAACACAGGATTGATGTCTTCACAGGGCTTTAAAGGATAACATCCAAAATGAGGTTCACCTTTGGGAATTTGATTCTTTGGAGAAGGCATTCAGGTTGGCAAGAAAAATTGAATGTAAAATTATGGCGACAAGGAAGCCTACCACTCACATCTATAAATATGGAAGTGTTGCTACTCCTATACTTCTACAACCTACAAATTTGACACCACAATAATTGGAAGAAAAACGAGAAAAATTGCTTTGCTACAGTTGTGATAGCAAATACACTAAAGGTCATAAGTGTGCTGAAAATAAATTATTTGACATATATTATGAAGAGGAGGAAGAAAATGAACAAGAAACTTCAAAAGAAGAGGAGATACACTAGGAACCAACCCTAAAGAAAGAGGAAATGAGTCTGACCATATCTTGTAATGCATTTGCAGGAATTTCCACTCTTCAAACTCTCAAGATAGGAGGACATATCAAGAAGAAAAAGGTAATAGTGTTTATTGATTAAGGTATTACCCATAATTTTATTCATTGTAAGGTATCCAAGGAATTGAATTGCTTCATATACCCAGCACCAGAGTGTCAAGTGATGGTTTCAAATGGAGGAACTATAAATTTCTCTAGAAAATGCCATAATATCAAGCTAACCATGGGGGAATATGTATTGAATATTCCAATACTTTCTATTCCAATGGGAGGTATTGATGTTGTACTAGGAGTACAATGGTTACAAACTTTGGGGACAATAGTTTTTTTATTTTCAAGAACTTTTCTTGAAATTTATTTCGGAAGGAAAGGAAGTTGAATTACGGGGTATCGCAGGGAAGCCGAGAAATGTTAGAGGCTATTATAATTCAACCTAGTCAAAGTTCTTTCTCTGCTCTAGTAGTATTGGTGCATAAGAAGGATGGATCATGGTGCATGTGTCTGGATTATAGGGCGATCATTAAGCTCACTATTAAAGTTAAATTTCCCATTCTTGTGATTGATGAATTATTGGATGAATTACATAGAGCAATTTATTTTACCAAGTTGGATCTTCATTCAGGATATCATCAAATTAGAATGAAGACTAAATATATTCTAAAAACAACATTTCGAACTCATGAGGGTCATTATGAATTTTTGGTCATTCCTTTTGGCCTTACCAATGCACCTTCTACATTTCAAGGGTTGATGAATTCCATTTTCAAACCCTTCCTTAGAAAATTTGTGTTAGTATTTTTTGATGATATACTAATCTACAAAAAGTTTTGGAAGGATCATGTTCAACATGTTGACAGGGTGCTCAAACTATTCTAGGAGAAACAATTATATGCAAAAACCTCCAAATTTTTCTTTCGAGTACAAGAGGTGGAATATCTGGGTCATATTGTATCTCAGGAGGGTGTTAAGGCAGACCCTAACAAAATTAAAGCCATTAAGGAATGGAAATTCCCACAACCATAAAGCAGTTGCGAGGATTTCTCGAGTTGAGAGGGTATTATCGCAATTTTGTTAAGAATTATGGGAGAATAGCATCACCTCTAACAACATTATTAAAGAAAGACTATGGGTTTTCCAACAAAATAAAGTTTAGATAATTAAGACCTCGGGTCTTCTACAACCGTTATCCATTTCAAGTGAACATTGGGAGGAGGCTTCAATGGATTTTATCACAGGTTTACCTAAGTCCGAGGAAAGAGTGTCATCATGGTGGTAGTTGATAGAATTAGCAAGTATGCAAACTTTTGTGCATTATCTCATCCATTTAAAGCAAGTACAATTGCTATTGCATTTATGGAAACAATTCAAAAGCTACATGGAAACCCAAAGATTATTGTAAGCGACAAAGATCCAATTTTTACTGGAAATTTTTGGACGAAAGCATTTTCTTGTTTGGGTACTCAACTAGCTCATAGCTCATCTTATCATCCTCAATCCGATGGGAAAACTGAGATAGTGAACAAATGTTTCGAAATATATCTTCATTGTTTTGTATCTGATAAACAAACACAATGGGTCAAGTGGTTACCTCTGGCTGAATGGTGATATAACACTTTCTTCCATATTGTAGAAAAAGTGACCCCATTTATGGAACTTTATGGATATCATACACCATCCATCACATCATCTTTAAGATAAAATTTGAAGGTTCAAGCAGTGGATGATCACATCGAGCATCAACAACAATTTCTCCAACTCTTAAAGGATAACCTAAATTTGGCACAAAATCGAATGAAACAATAAGAAGATCAGCATCACAATGAGAGAATTTTTGAGGTAGGAGACTGGGTATTTTTATAGCTACAACCATACAAACAAATGTTCCTCAAGCAAGCTAAGAAAGATAATAAAATATCGCCAAAGTACTATGGTCCTTACAAGGCATTGTAAAAGATTGGTACTATGGCATACAAATTGGAGCTTCTTTCTTTGTCTCGAATGCACCCAGTTTTCCATGTTTCATGATTAAAGAAGGTTATAGGTGACAAAATTCCAGTTCAAACAATATTGCTAGAAATTTATTAGGAAGGAAAAATCATATTGGAATGTGAAGCAGTCACGGAAACTAGAACTCAACAACTACGAAATCGATCAATTTCAGAGTATCTCATCAAGTGGAAGAACTTACCCACTGAATATTCCACATGGGAGGATGAGAAATTTATACAGAAGCATTCATAGCTACTCAAGCATTGAGGACAACACTTTTTTGAAGGAGAGGGACATGTTAGATGTCGATATTACTAGTGTAGTCCCTTATTTTTGTTAGTGTAGCCCCCTTATTGTTATTTGTCTACCCCTGTAGCCCCCATATTGTTATTATTGTGCCCCATAAAAAGCCACTATTATTATTGTTGTGCCCTTACATTATTATATTTAGGTCGGCTAGGATTATATTGTGACCCCATGGACTCTTATATATAGAAAGGAGGTTTTTTCATTTGTATCATCCAAGAATTGTTCATTTATGTAATGTAAAGGAGGTTTCCCCCTCAACGTGGCTGATTTCTAAGGCGTTTATCTCTCTTATCTTCTAATTTTGGAGTTGGTTTCATAGCAAATATGTTGTTTTTTCTCAAGGCATGCATATTACTCCTCCTTTATGACAATAATTTGTTGCTCCTCATATATATGTGTCTCATGTATTCTCATTTGGGGGGAAGGAGGTGCATTGTGATACCAAGAGTTGGAGAGATTAAAATAATTTTGTGAGAGGGAGAGACTTGAAGTGTAGCCAAATTCTAATCTAAATGGTAGCTCTACCCAATGGAGTTGACCATGAGTGGTATTGAGAGGAAGTGAAAATTATATTCCTTATCTTGCCTTGTATATCTCTCTACTACTATATTTCGGTACTCCTTTTGAGCTCTTATAGCTTTGGGTTTCAAGGGGGAAAAGCTCTCCTTGGATATGGTTGGGTGGAAAACTGGATGGTTCAAATGAGTTGGTTAAGGAATCAGAGATGGATCATATTATCAAAGATTGGAGTTGCATATCTTATCAGGTATAAATTTAATTATCCTGAAATTTTAATATAGCATCAACATAAAAATAAGTAGAAAATTAAATTATTGTAAACATATAATTTGGTTTAATCTTATGTTATCTAGAATGTTATTGGCTAGTTAAAAATGAAGACTAAG
Organism: Pinus albicaulis; assembly: GCA_034641835.2. Lineage (NCBI taxonomy): Eukaryota > Viridiplantae > Streptophyta > Pinopsida > Pinales > Pinaceae > Pinus > Pinus albicaulis. The sequence goes on along the minus strand of CM076584.1, from coordinate 984,649,496 downwards.
AGTGGTCTATATGTATGGATGTTTAGATCTCAGGTTGAAATTATTATCGGTGTATTTTATTGTAATAACCTTGGTATTATAGCATTTGAGAAAGGAAAAATAAATGTTACTAAAGGTAATTACAATAAAGAATTGTCAAAGGAGTTCGCAAGAGTTTTGTGAGTTATGGTTTTGTTTCATTTTAATTGAAATAGGTATATAGAGGCATGTTTTAGAAATGGTTTTAGGATATGTTTCTAAGTGTTTAGCAAAATCTGTGAATGGGAAACAATATTATTTTTATTATATATGCAAATAATTTTCATGAATAAGTGCTAACTTGCAGCCTAGCAAAGAAGTACGAAAATGGACACATATCCAAAGTATACCCGGAGGAATCACTAGATCAACCCTTAAAATAAAAATGTAAACATATGATGGCAACAAAGAGTTTCAAAGAAAATAATTGAGGTAAATTTCAGTCATTATGTGCTTGCAATCTTTGAAAATATAGATAACAAGTAAGAATACATAATGCATTAAAATAATCATCACTGGTTAACTCTTATTTTGGAGTGTTTCTTTATATTTATTACAATAGCTCAGGATGCTTACCATGTATTTGTAGGAATTGAGTAAAAATAATGCTTGAATAATCTAAAAACTCTTCAATTCACTTACAGTAGATGAAATTGTTTGGAAAAACATTTATACAATACATAACTAATTATAGATTAATTTTATGTTGCTATTTATTATGCATGGTTGTAGATTCAAGCTTGCATGCCATCTCTTTGACAATATCTGTAAATAAGATTCCAGGAGCCACGATATTTGCTAGTTTTAAAAAAATGCATCCATGGGTGGTTTTGTAGTTATTCAAGTCAAAATCAAAGGGTATCCACATCCTAAAGACCTGTAACCCCCGATTTGATTCCAAAAATATACTTTCAGAACCTAAATCATGAATCCGAGTGATTTTTCTGATTGCAAATGCCAGCTATGTTTGCCTGTTGTTGAGTTTTTGGTGAAATATTAAGATTATTTAGTCACTATTTTAAGATGCCAACATTGAAGTTTTAATTTATGAATTTTATAAGTTAAATAGGTCGGAGAAGAATCTCAAATTCATTGTTGCCAAGTGTCTGACAAAATGCCTCAATGGCTGTAGATCACATGCTTACAAAGTGTTTGAAAAAATGCCTCAATGGATGTAAATCACATGCTTACAATGTGTTTGACAAAAGGCCTCAATGACTATAGATTGCATATTTGCAAATTTGTTGTCAAAAGGCCTCAATGTACGTAGCTTTTATACACATAAATCATTAGATTAAATGTCTTAATGGTATAGCTTTTATGTACTAGAAATTTATGAATGGATTATTCAATAGATATAGCTTCCCATGACTGCAAATTTGTGTATGAATGTGAAAATGAATTTAGTAATGTTGTTGAAGTGTAAATAGAGAAAATTTCAGTAGGATTGTTGTTTCTTTTATCATCTAAAGCTATCATGAAAAAAATGGGGGGTTGCTATTGGAAACAATTTTATAGTAACCAATTATGTAGGATTTAATTACTTGTGCAAGTGAGCATAATAATTTTGGTCGAGTTGCATGTATTCATGGGTGTAATTTTATGCTTCAATGAATGTGGCAAACAACTATTTGTGCCCAATTTATGCAAGTTCATTTTTTTACTTGGCACTTTTGAAGAAAAATATGCCTCTGAATTGGTAGCAATAGTTGCTCTTGCTGCAACATTCATTATACAGTTCTCATGATTGAAGCATTGTCATTTTGCAAATAATTGTTTTGAATTAATAATTGTGATTGAGAATTTTTAATTGATGAATTTGGAATTGTTGTTGGGTAAATATATTTTGGGATTCCATTTCATAAACATATCACAATTATTAGATTCACTGATAAAGAGAGACATATTATTCCCTCATTACCTTGTTATAAGTAGGTAATACTCATACCCTTATATGTTATTTTTGTGATAGAAGCATAGTATTTTAGATTCTTGTGGCATACTTTTGTGATTATGATATCAAGACTCAATAAGTGGAGCTTATTTAGCATAATCTAGGAAATCAAATAGGTTATCTATTTTAATGCTCACACTTGGCATTATGGTGGAATTTATTTCCAGTCTTACTTACATCTCATGTATAAGTATGAAAAAATCACATGCTATCATCTTTCATCTTTAAAACTTGAGAGGAAATGTGTTTTGGAATTTCTCTAAGTGAAAATTATCCCTAAATTCTTATGTGATATTCTTATATTGAAATGGATGAAGGAACATCATTACATGATAACTAAGTTAGTGATGTTAATAAAAAATGAAAAAATGAAAAATTTGAGTATTAGTGATTAATGTGACATCTACTTCTCTATATTATTGATGGTTACTAGGGTAGGACCTTACATATTCTTTCTCAATTTGATGGATACTAAAATACACTTCTAGTTGTTGGAACTAGTGATGTGATATTCCTTGGCATAAATGTTTTTGTGTTTAAATGTGCATGAGTTTATTTCTGGTTATGTGACTTAAACTAAAATACATTGAAAAAACTTTAAAATTATTAGCAATATTTAATGTTGATAATAATTGATTGTAAAGTTTGTACATTTTATTTTTTAAATAAAGAAAAAAAATATGGGAAATTAGTAGTTGGGTACACATGGATAGAAGAGAAAAATGTTGCAATTTAAATATAGAGTTATTATTGTCCATCAATAAGTCTTAGGCATCTAATCTAGGTGATTAGATTTAATTAAGGAATTATGATATTGACCAACTAAATGTTTCCTAGAAGATAAGGAGTTGTTCTCAACAGTGAGAAACATGAGCTTATTAATAAGAATATAACTATCTACCACCTATTGGTGAGGTGGAGTCAGTTATTAACTACCAAGAGTGGTAGATGGATAATATCTGTTGTTTTTAATTGCTTTTGTCTCAAAATTATGAGAGCAGAATTGAAGAGACTGAAGAGAAGCAAGAAGCAGGAACTAGAAAAAATAATTGCAGACCTTATTACTCAGGAAGACATTGGTTATGCAGAAATGTCATGGTTGGGAAGAGGCAAGTATCTAACTATTAATTTTCCAGCAAGAAAAAATTGTATCAAGTCAATATCTCTATTCTCTCTTTTTTTATTTTTTTAAAAGAAGAAACTAGTGATATAATTATTTTTGAAATTTGTACTACTATAATTTATTTATACTTTAAATATATAAACAAATGAAAATAAATATTATGGAATTCTATTTTATTATTTAAATTTATATGCTTATTGTTTTGGCTATAAACATAAGCTCAATGAGTACGAATTGTATGAAACATAAATATCATATTTGAGGTAGATTTAGAATTGGATATCTACTTTCTACCAATGTAAATTATATTAACTTGTCACATATATACTTAAAAAAAGGGACTCAAAACATATTTTAATGCACAAATAATATGTGAACTACACAATACATAAATACATACACAGTCCGAGAATTCTTATAGTATAAAGACTATAAGTTTTCCGACGAGACTTTCAAACATTTATGCGTAACCTTGTTAGAATAAGAGACTTTCGATTTGCAAATAACAATATAAGTCAAAAAGTAAAATCATACTGGAAACTATAACCATTTCAGGAAACATTCCAGTAACATTTGTAATAAATATGATGATAAATTTTCTATAACCAAATTAAGTATAAAACACAATACGTTTGCACAGTCTAGGAGAAATTCCATGCTCCAATATTCGACAGTTCAATAGAGAAAAAGGAGCATATCCTGTTTATAATATTAAATAAACAAGAACTTTAAAAAATGATATATGCCATAAGAGGAATGAAATAAATATTCCAAAACTCTAGTCACTTAGCACCCCAGTCTTCAAGCAGAGGGGAAGACCGTCCAAACAAGATAAAGGACACATGAGATAGTAAATATGAAGCCAATCTGACCGAAGTTATTCATAAAACTATGCCACCGAAAAGTGATATGCATAGATGCAGAAATTACGACCAGGAAAGTTTAAGGAAATCTTAGTAAAAAAAAAAAAAATATATATATATATATATATATAGAAATCGATGGAGTATTAACGAGAAAAGACAAGTAAATTACCTGAGAAATATATATACTAGAAGCACTATATATCCTTTTTCGTGTACAATGAAGTTGAGAAAGTCATTGTACTATTTAAATTAATAAAAAAATAAGTTGAAAACATTGGCTATAAAAATGGGAAGGAAATAAAGATTGTATAACACACATGAATGGAAGGAAGAATAAGATTACAGTTGGAGATTAAGAATGGAAACAACTTTATTATAAATTTTCATCATTGTTTTTAATCTCTTATAAAAAGAGTAAATAAGGATTTATGACAAAATAGTTACAAAGATTAAGAAATTCTAATAGAAAATTAATAAAGATAGTAGTTTTTAATAATCGAAAGCCTTAGAGTTTGAAAGCAAGAACAAACCCCAACAGGGTTATGACTGAAAATGTCATAACTATAATTTAAAAACACAAACAAGAAAAGAGAGAATCCATTAATGGTTTTGTCGATATGCTTCGAACAACGTCATAAGAAAATAGAAAATATATATAACCTATCTTGGTAAAAAGTGTGTGTGTATATATATATATATATAATGAAAAACATTAAAATGTTCTAATCATTAGAAGGACGAGCAAACCCAAAAGAATTTCATCCACATCTAAAGGGAATGACCTTCGAGGGTTTAAAACCAATATATTTATATTCCAGGAAACAAGGATATTCAATGAAAAACAATCTTCAAGTCATTGTCTCTTCAAAATATTAAGAATAAATGTGTTAAACACTAAAGGAGGGAAAATTTTTAACTCTTACTTCATAAACGTCGACGATTGAAGTTCACAGACTGTCATAATTGTCGCAAAAGGGATCTATTTCAAGGCGAGTTAGAAATATCTTCAGATTAAATCATGATCTGTGAGAATATGTGAGGGGTTATCAAAGGAGGGATTACCCGGCTAGGGAAAACACCTTTGTTTCCCTGCGAATGAAAATAAAACAAGTGTAAGTTATAAGTTGCAAAATAATTCACTGTGGGGATATCTTTGATTTCTTCAACTTTGGGGAAGATCTGGAATGTGAAAGGAGGTGTACTAACAGAAGCTTCTTCAGATTTGACTCTTGAGGAAAATGACCTGAACAAATGGCAACATTCTTCTGAATATTTCAAGGCCTTGGAAGAGGACTCAAGGTATTTTATCTCAGCCTTCTGAGAGCTCCGATGCGTTGGTAGCGCTTCGTTGTGGAAACTCATAAAAACCAAAGGCAGAGAGAAAATACACTAAGAGATAAGCCCCCTACAGGATTTTAAAGGCTTTAGCACCTAAACGCTAAGCTGTCGGTCATGACACCTGACCTTATGGAGGAAAAATAGTAAGGGGGCTAAGTAAAAAGGAGCTAGAGGCTATAATATTCCCAATTAGCCCAAGCTAACGGGAATATTCAATTTTGTTTTAATTTTTTGTTGCATGAATAAATGTGTAAAGGAGGACAATAAAAACTCGTAAAACATCAAATAAATCAATGCCACATGTGAACAAAGCTAAATCTGGGCTACTTAAATAAACCCCCTTGTGTGTGAAAGGGACTGAATCATTTGACTGGGTCAAATATGACCAAATCAACAGCGCTATCTATAAGGAGTGATCTTCATGGAGGCACAACGCAGTTTTAGTTGGAGGTGGCTCATGTGAAAAGAGCTATTTCATTGAGATGGTTTAGGGTTTTGCAAGCTCACAAAATTATAAAAGGAAGAGGAGGACAGCATGAGGAGGGTTGTTGATGATTATATTATTTCTGAAGATTTTGTCTGTTTAGACATTTCTTATTCTCCTTGTTGTTTAGCAGAGAATAGTGTTGTTTAGCACTGGGTGTTCCCGAGCGGGAATCCCACCTCTTTCCTTGAGAGGCCTCTTGGAAGAGTATTTCATTTCTTGTCCACTATCAGGCATTTGGCCAAGCTCTTATTCCAACTACAACGCAGATCCTGTTGAGGGTTTGGTTGTCTTTGTAAGCTGCAGCAAGCGGAGGCTAGATCTACTCAGATCTAGGCTATTCTAGTGCCTCTTTTCAATGGGGAAGGCTTCTATCCCATTGGCAAGAGAGTATTGGATGATTGGAGCTGCTATTTCAGATCTTGGCATCGGGCCAAACATGTTCTAGAGCCTACAATGTAGTTTCCCTTCCAGTATTGCGTTATTTGCAAGAGTGCAGTTCCAGGGTCTTTTGGCACACTTTTGGAAGAGAGATTTCTGGTGTTGGGGATCTGCCCTTCACTCTGGAGATCCATGGATTTCAAATCTATTCCATGTCATTTCAGATTTGATCTGAATACTATTGTATCTAATTCAGAATTTCTGAATATTTTTGCAGATCTGCTACATAAGATCTCAGATCTACTCCATGTACTTCACTTTTTGTTGAAAACCCCAAGGGGCATTTGTAGAGGAGTCTATCTAGTGTACAGATCTGATATAGACCTAAATTTTTGTACACAGATCTTCTCTAGATCTGAAGTGTAATCTTCAGCTGTTACAGCTAATAAAAATAACGCTGTCAAGCTTATTCAGTCTTAATCTATGGTTGCAGCACCTCATTTTTTAGGATTTCTTCATGTAAAAGTCTTCTATTTTTGTTCTACGTCTTATGGGCCACAATATAAATCTGATTTGCTGATGTAAATTTCATTTTTGAGCCTCCATATTTGCCTCCTACTCTTACTTAGATGATCTGTGTTATTTCTCTGCACATTCTATTTCAGTTTTGCTGCATTCCCTTTTGGGGATATTACAGTGGTATCACAGCAATCATCTTGGCACAACCTGTGCTTTCTTGAAGAGCCAATATGTCTTCAGAAGAAGAATAACCTCTTACTAAAAGAGAGAATAGATATTTGAAAAGAAGACAGAATAAATTTTATTACACAAATGATGATAAAGACAAGGGTAAAGCCCCTGAATGTGGAAGTGATGAAGAAGGAAAGGAATTTGCAAAGATCCTTTTGAGAGCCATGCAAGATCTTGCTAGAGAGATCAAAAAGATGAGGATGGACAGAATCAAAGAATCTCCTAAGAGACTTCATCTTGGAGAAAGCTCTGGCATATCTCACCACTGGAATGATCAACTAGTGTATCAGCCACAAGTTTCCCAATGCTCTACCATGCCTACCTTTTTGGTTGTGGGAAATGAAGGGTTTCAAGAGCAAGCATCCCTTGAAGACTATTTTGAATAATATGAATCTCAAAATCAGAGATTCAAAGATCATCTGAGTTTTCAAGAGTTTTGTCACCTCAAGGAGAAAAGAATACCAAAGCATCAGCATAGAGATGGTGGATTCACTTAGAATCATGATTGACATCACTCTATGGGCAGATTATTTCTACCCAATTTTGATGGGTCATCCAAGTGTTTTTCCAAAGCATGGGTAGGAAAAATTGACATCTACTTTCAGTTGAACAAGGTTCCAGAGATGGAAGCTATCAAGATTGCAACATGCACTTTGAAGGTGAAGCACATGACTGGTGGTTCCATGGCTTGTCTACATTGGGTCATGCCAATGTGACTGCTTATTTAGGGTTCACTAGAAGGGTGGTAGAGATATTTGACAAAAGAGATCCAAAGGCACCATTCATGAGCCTTGCAAAGTTGAAACAATCAGGTAATACAGAGTCTTATATTTCTGAATTCTTGAGATTATCTGTTATGGTTCCTGATTTGTCTACTACAAAAAGGGTGTACATGTTCATCGATGGTCTAGATGAACCTCTTCATGGGTTGGTAAAATCTACCAAGCCCGCTACCTTGCATGATGTTATTGAGAGGGCTAGATACCTTCAAGATGCCTTGCCAAAATCAAAGGCAAGTTTTCAGCACAAGCCCTCTTTTCCTTCTAAAGGAAAGGAAGAAAAATGTGCTCCTTCAAAGGAGAGCTCATTCAAGAAGCCTCTTGATATTGATATCCGGAGAGAACTAAGGAAGAAGAAGCTATGCTTCACTTGCCAAGAATCATGGGCACCTGGACATAGATGTGCCGCTGGAAAAGCACATTACATAGAAGTCTTCTCATATTTTGAGGAGGAAGAAGAAGATGATGAACCAAGAGGAGGTCATAGCGCTGACAATGTTGAAGGAGATCCAACACCATCAGGAGATGGAAATGGAGCATTTTCTCTTGTTGGAGGAACTCTTGCATCTTTGAGAGGAGTACCTAAGTACTTGACCTTAAGAGTTCAAGGTTCAATCATGAATCAGAGGGTTTCTGTATTGATTGACAATGGGGCTACCGACAACTTCATTGATGCCCATCTTGTGCAAAGGAGGGCAATACCCACTGATACTTTTGAGGGATTCTCTGGTTTGGTCCCAGGAGATAGAACAATGCAATGCATGTGTTATGTTCCATCACTTTCAGTCACCATGGGTACTTACACTTTGGTTGATCACTTCTTTGTGGTTGACATATCGGACACCAATGTGATTTTGGAGGTTCAATGATTGATTACATTGGGGAAAGTCACCACTAATTGGGAGGCTTTGCAAATGGAATGGATGGACAAGAAGAGTGGTGAGTCTCAAATGATCAAAGGCATGCATACATACCCCTCATATAACACTTCCACACAGAAAACAAAGATGGATTTGCGCAGTGGAAGCAAGGACCTTACAGTCCCATCTATTATGTTCATGAGATTCCTGCATGGGACACTCTTATCTAATGGAAAACCACCTGGGAGGCCAGCTGATTTAGATTTGGTGGGGAAGACCTCACTACATGCTTCTCCAAGTTTAGATCCAGGAGGGATTGGAGCACTTGAAGACAAAGTTACAGCGCTAGGAGACTTGGGTAAGTTCAAGAAGGAGGGAGATCTTCTTCCCTTATCATCATCACCCACTTTCATTTCTGGATCTGCATTGTGGGAGGAGAAGAATGGAAGGAATGGCCTTCCAACACACACCTTTGGCATAGGATATGTTAAGGAGGAGAGCAGCAACATGACAGACATTCATGTTGATACACCATCAGTGTTGTCATTGTTGGGCAGTGTAGATCTATACTAGAAATCCCAACTGTTGGTGGATTATTCCAAAGTTCTTCACACTTGTATGATACTTGATGACCAGATGCATGAAGAGGGCTACTTAGTCCAAGGAGGAGTCAGCTATCATCATGGTAGGATCTTCTTGTCTAGAGCTTCCAAGCTCAAGCATAAGTTAATACAAAGAGCATACAAAGAGTTCTGTTTTAGCCATATGTATTCCATGAATATCTACAACATCATCATGAGGAGCTTTGATTGGGAAGGTTTGAAAGAAGAACTACATCAGCATTTTCAAGAATGCATGAACTATGTGGACTTGGGGCAGCCATATGACTTTATGCAAGAGTTATTTCAGCCATTTTTTCCCTCTTGTGAGAGAGGAGATAGATCCATGCACCACTCCATTTGTAGGAGGAGTATTGTTGGTGAAGAATATGATCATGTAAAGCAAGTTTTATTTTCTAATTGTACATATTATTTCACCATGTTTATGCAGCCCATGACTCCAAGGAGGAGTAATATATCATGTAAATCTCATGGCAAACTTTGGGCCACACAAATTTCTGAATTTGGCCACTCCCTTGATGTGCAAAGGGAGATTTTCTATCATGATGGATGCTTTCCTAAAGTACCAAACATATCTCACACTTTCAGCCATAGTGAGATGACATGGGTAGCAAGTAAGTGCTGGGGAAACCACTTACCATACCTTGATCTGATGCAGGCAGGAGATGCATTGCGTTGGTACCATATGTGGGACTATGACCCACCTCCACATTCTCAAATTTATGTTTGTGTATATGTAGTTTTGCTTCCATACATTGATGATATACTTGTACTTTTTATGGGAGTGTATGGAGGGAGGATGGGAGGCATGTATGTACCACATGGGATGGAGACTCTCTATGCATCATATGCTACATGTTTCAGGGAGATTATTGGTTCAGACATGTTTGTTTCATGTGAGTTTTTGAGTCCTTGTGGGATGGACTATGTACATATCATGATGACTTTGGAGGAACAATTCACGGAGGGTTGGATTGGTGAGCACTTAGATTATGGAGGAAGCTTAATTCATGATAGTGTCACCAATGGAGGAGGAGAAGTGTTGTAGCACTCACCTCATCAGTTGCTTGAGGACAAGAAACATTTTGGAGGGGAGGACTGTAATATTCCCAATTAGCCCAAGCTAATTGGAATATTCCATTTTGTTTCAATTTCATGTTGCATGAATAAATGTGTAAAGGAGGACAATAAAAACTCCTAAAACATCAAATAAATCAATGCCACATGTGAAAAAAGCTAAATCTAGGCTACTTAAATAAACCCCCTTGTGTGTGAAAAGCACTGAATCATTTGACTAGGTCAACCATGACCAAATCAACAACGTTGTCTAGAAGGAGTGATCTTCATGGAGGCACAGCACAGTTTTAGTTGGAGGTGGCTCATGTGAAAAGAGCTATTTCATTGAAATGGTTTAGGGTTTTTCAAGCTCACAAACTCATAAAAGGAAGAGGAGGACAACATGAGGATGGTTGTTGATGATTATGTTATTTCTGAATATTTTGTCTATTTAGACCTTTCTTATTCTCCTTGTTGTTTAGCAGATAATAGTGTTTTTTAGCACTGGGGGTTCATGAGCTGGAATCCCACCTCTTTCCTTAAGAGGCCTCTTGGAAGAGTCTTGCATTTCTTTTCCACTATCAAGCATTTGGCCAAGCTCTTCTTCCAACTACAAATCAGATATTGTTGAGGGTTTGGTTGTCTTTGTAAGCTGCAGAAAGTGGAGGCTAGATCTATTCAGATCTAGGTCATTCTAGTGCCTCTTTTCAGTGGGGAAGGCTTCTATCCCATTGTCAAGATATTATTGGATGATTGGAGTTGCTATTTCAGATCTTGGCATCATGCCAAACATGTTCTAGAGCCTACAACGCAATTTCCCTTCCAGGATTGCGTTATTTGCAAGAGTGCAGTTGCAGGGTATTTTGGCACGCTTTTGGAGGAGATATTTCTGGTGTTGAGGATCTGCCCTTCACTATGGAGATCCATGGATTTCAGATCTATTCCATGATAATTTCAGATCTGATCTAAATACTATTGTATCTGCTTCAGAATTTCTGAATATTTCTGCAGATCTACTGCATAAGATCTCAGATCTACTCCATGTACTTTACTTTTTTCTTAAAACCACAAGGGGCATTTGTAAGGGAGCCTATCTAGTGTACAGATCTGATATAGATTTAAATTTTTGTACAAAGATCTGCTCTAGATATGAAGTTTAATCTTCAGTTGTTTCAACTAATAAAAATAACGTTGTCAAGCTTATTCAGTCTTAATCTATGGTTGCAGCACCTCATTTTTTAGGATTTCTTCATGTAAAAGTATTCTATTTCTGTTCTACATCTTATGGGCGACAATATAAATCTGATTTGATGATGTAAATGTCATTTTTGAGCCTCCATATTGGCCTCCTGCTCTTACTTATATGATCTGCGTTATTCTCTGCATATTCTATTTCAATTTTGTTGCATTCCTTTTTGGGGATATTACAGAGGCAATCAAAATATGTTATATCATAACATATTTTTAATAAAGTTGCGAGATGTATTGGGCTACAATATTGTAGCGCAAAGAGTATGGAGGATGAATGGGTTGGCAGCTAACCGCAAATCACTTCCAACGCCATCACACCAAATCATGTCTAACTCCAAAAAGGGGGAATTTAAATAGCTAGAGAGAGAAAAATATAGGTGAAAAGGCAGGTAACCATAAGAGGAATATGATGGCAGAGGCATAGTGAGATCATCAACCCGCCATGAACCCAGATAAGGGAGCCTGATTCCACCTTAGGAAATAAGAGGAATTGACAATGGAGATATTTTGTTGTGTCAATTATGACACCTCATGTTTTTCATGTTTTGTTAATATTTCATTTTCAAGAAAATAATCAAGTATGCTATGTAATCATTAGGACAGTTAGGCTAATCGCATGCTCATGCATTTGTGTAGTTTAGGCAGCTATAACATTCTAAGATATTTTTCAAGTTGTTCTTATTTTGTCTCTCCCTATAAAAATGGGGGAGAAACATATTAGAAGGGTTTCAAATTTCGTTTTCATAGAAAGGTTCCAAGTTTTGGTTTGATTTTCCTATTCTAGAGGTTGTAATTGTTTTGAAAAAAATTCAAGTCTGGGCCTGTGACATGTATTTCATTCTTCAATATTAATGAAGAAGTCTCTGGTGATTCCAAGCATTGGGATATGTAGTATGTGTTCTACCTCTGTGTGTCATTTTAGTATGTATTTTTCTTCTTTAGAAATTGTGTAATTATAACTGTTGGATTCACTCTTAAGTCACATATTTACTAATGTTATGATATAGTGTTAGGATATTCCGACACATAGGAAATAGTTAAGAATAACTTAGTCTAATGTAGATTTAGGTAAAGTGGGTTTCTTTACTATGTACATTTATAGCTTATAATCCGACATTCACGATTTGTAGTGATCTGACAATATACTCTCTCCTCGATATTAACAACACTTGATCCGTGGCTTAACACCCGATTGTTCCATGATCTCTAACCGTTTATGAGAGAAACATATGTAACTTTTCTTTTTATATTAATAAATTTCCTAAAGTGGTCGCATTGGCTCAGGTCGTGGACGGTTCCTTCTTCGAGGGTTTTAACCACGTGATAATACTGGTGTATTGATTTGTGATCTGTTTGTGAGCGGTTACCTTTGGTTTTTGATCTACAGAACTTACCCTAAAAATTCCTACATTGTATTGGAGCTATTTTGAGGGCCACATCCATTTTTGATCCAAATATGAAGTCGGTGTGACTACATGCGACTTTCGTTTTATAGATCTACTAATTCTGAACATTTTCAGGCCTAGAGAACTACTTTGTTGTGTCTGGAGCATCTGTTACAGTGAGGAATTCCTTTCATTTCATGCGAAAAGGTTTTCGGTTGCCCAAGTTATATCAGTTTAGATTTGGAGGTATAAAGTATCTGTTTTGCAATTATATTTGTTTATAGTTCTGCTTATTTCATTTCCCTCTATTTATTTCGGTTTTTAGATTTTATTTATTTACTGGATCTATACCTTCTTCTCTGTGTATGTTATTTGTTCTGCACTGTGTGCGATCTAGGCAAATCAGAAACAGGAAGAAGGGGTTTTTTTTTTTTGCTACATATGCTCCTTCCCCGCATTTTTGTGCGATCTCGGGAAATGAGAAATAGTGAAAAAATAGATAGTTGCACGTAAGGCTAACCGAAAATATAACATTTTGTCGTAAGGATTGTATTTCGATTTTTTTTTCTCGGTTTTTTTGTATTTTTTTTGCTGGAAAAAGCACACACATTGAAGACAAAAAAAAAAAACCTTTATCCTTTCAAACAATTATAGAATCCTTTTACTATCTCACTTGGTGAGAAGTTAGTTTATGAGAATAGAGGTCTTGGGTTCAAGTCTCCTTCTCAAGCTTCTTTTGTAAAAAGTTTTTGTTAAAGGGGCGGGATTTTTTTTTTTAAGTTGAACTTCATCATCAAATTTCAAACCGTTCTCGTAACTATTCGGCAATCTCAATTTAGTTTTTTTAAAAAGGCATAACTTCTTCATCCGGAAGTCGTTTTTCGAGCCGTTTTTTTTTTTAATCAGCCTAATTTTTCGAGATCTTTCCATGGGAGTAGTTAGTTTTATATTTTTTCAGATTCAGTTTTTTTTAAATGGAAAGTGCATGCCCGATTATTCTTATAAACACCAATTATTTCCAATGGCTACCTCACATGATAGATATACTTAGAAGTAAAAGGATTTATAGAATAGCCACAGGGCAAGAAACTAAACCTTTTGATGATGATAAATTTGCTAAATGGGAAAATAAACAAGATCAAGCACGAGGGTTGATAGGAATTTCCATTGATCAAGATCTTCAATTTCATATCCTTGACATTGACATCCCTCATGAAGCCCTGGAAAAACTAAATACTGTCTTTGGTATTCAAAATCAAATCAGGGCTCACTAGCTTGAAAATGAGTTGCTTACTTTGAACCCCAATAATTTCTCATCTATTGAAGATTTTTTGTCCAAATTCAAGACCCTTAGACTTCTTTTAGAAGGTTGTAAGGTCAAAAAGAAATATAGTAGCCTCATCTATTGCATTCTTGCTAAGATTGGCCCTGCATACTCTGTATTTGTTTCCACCTTCCATTCCACTAGAGAAGCCATCATTTCTTCAGGAACCACCTACAAGAACCCCTCTTTTGATGCCTTTTGCAATTCTTTGATACGAGAACAAGAAAAACTCTTACACCTTGGTCTTATCACTTCTGGAAATGCTTCTAAGAAAGCCTTAGCAGCCCAACAACAATCATATCAAAAGAATCCCAAGAAGAAGTATCATAAAAAGTATGGTCTGAAACCAAACAAGGGTTCTAAGAAATTGCAGCTGCAAACTGAAAAAGAAACTCACCAAAATGATAAGGCAAACAAAAACAAAGGGAAGAAGTCCGATAGACATTGCAACTTTTGTAATCGTGATGACCATATAGAGTCCAAATGTTTTAAGAAGATGGAAGCCTTAGAAGCAACAATGAAGGAGCACAACATCAATTTGGATCACTCTTCACCTTCATCTTCAGGAATGGCACTTTTTGCTTGTGGTTGTCAAGCATCAAGATCTGGTTATGCATTAAATGTATCTTCTTTTTCTCATTCTCATGAGTGGCTCATTGATTCTAGAGCTTCTTACCACATGGCCAAAAATAAAGCCATGTTTTCTTCTTTAAATGATTGTAACACCAAACATATCTATGTTGGTGATGATAGATCTCTTAGTGTTGTAGGATCTGGAACCATTCATCTAGATAATGGTCAGTTTTAATGATGTACTATGTGTTCCTACCTTGTCATGCAACCTTCTCTCTATTTATCAAATAACTCATTTAGGTGAAGGCAAAATAGTATAATTCTCACCTCATGATGTTCTAATCAAGGACCTCAAAGATCCTAGACATATTTTAGCTACTGGCATTGTTGATGATTCCACAAGGTTTTATAAGTTTGAAAAATTTGGGTCATCATGTCTTCCCTCTGTTTTTGTTGCTCATAATGATGAAGTGAGAAAACTTTGGCATGAGTGATTTGGTCACTTAAACTATCTCTCTCTTCAAACTCTATGTAAAGAAAATATGGTGACAGGTCTTCCTATGGTATCTTGCCGAGATGGTGTTTGCTCCGGATGTGTACTCGGAAAACATCATCGGGATAGTTTTGACAAACGTGCCTCTTGGCACGCTTCAGCCCCTTTGCAACTTGTGCACAATGATTTATGTGGTCCACTTCCTGTTGTCTCTTTCTCTGGTTGCAAGTACTTCTTTACTTTCGTTGATGATTTTTCCAAACGCACTTGGGTATAGTTCTTAAAACTCAAGAGTGAAGTTTTTAACATGTTCTTGGCCTTTAAGGCCTTTGTTGAGAAACAATCTGGACATCTAATTCTCAAGTTATGATCAGACAATGGTAGAGAATATGTTAACAACAAATTTATCAACTTTTGCACTAAGCATGGCATTAAATTACAACATATTGACCATATACTCCACAAAAAAATGGTGTAGCTGAAAGGAAGAATCTCACCTTAAAAGAAATGGCTAATTGTATGCTTCAATTTAAAGGACTTAGTCTCAATTTTTGGGCAGAAGCAATTAACTATGCAAATTACATAGTAAATCGCACTCCTACTAAGGTTTTGAAGAATATAACTCCAGAAGAATATTGGATCTCAATCAAACCAGATGTAAGTCACTTTCATGTTTTTGGAAGTGACTCTTGGGCCCATATTCGAAATGAGAAACATAAAACCTAAGAGTGAAAAATGCATTTTTGTTGGATATTTTGAAGATGTCAAAGGATATAGACTTCTTCAACCAAAATCCAAAAATATAATCATTAGAAGAGATGTAAAATTTGATAAAAATATATCGGCCTGTGAACCTAGTTCGGCAGGTGTGCCACCTTTGGCCTGCGAGCCTGATTCAGCATATGTACCACCTCTCTCTCTCTCTTCTATTTTTAATAGCACTCCTTCTAGTTTAGATGATGACAGCAAGGATGACAACCCTCCTCCACCTCTCGAAGTTATTCCTTTTACTCCACAGCTTCCAAGATGGGTTATCTCTATTCGGGATGCAGCAGGTTCTCTTGCAGGTGACCCTGCAGATCGACGACGTACACATTCTCAGTTCGAAAGAGCCTCTTCCTTATTGGCTGAAGTTCTAGAAAATCCTGATCCAAAAACCTTTGAAGAATCTTCCGGTCATCCAGATTGGGATGAAGCTATGAATGAAGAATATTGTTCCTTATTGGAAAACGATACTTGGGATATTTTTCTTCTTCCAAAAGGAAGAAAACTTGTCAGATGTAGATGGGTTTACAAAACAAAGTTTGGACCAGATGGAAAAGTGGATAGACATAAAGCTCGTCTTGTCGCTAAAGGATTTTCACAAGTTGAAGGCATTGACTATACTGAAACCTTCTCCCCTATTGCCAAAATTAATTATATCTACCTTGTTCTTTCCCTCGCTGCCTCCTTTAAATGGGAAGTCTATCAGATGGATGTTAAATCTGCTATCTTACATGGAGATTTGCATGAAGAAATCTACATGGAAGAACCCCCTGGCTTTATCCAAAATGACTCCAACCTTGTTTGTCACCTTAGGAAGTCTCTCTATGGTCTCAAACAAGCTCCTCAGGCTTGGTATGCCAAAATGGATAGATTTCTATTAGATAATGGCTTTTCTAGGTGTCATTTTGACAATACTGTTTACACCAAGAAAGTGGGTAAGTCCTTCACCATCCTTGTTCTTTATGTTGATGATCTTATCCTTACTGGTAGTGATCCCAACCATATAAACCATGTGAAGTCTAGCCTCAAAAATAAGTTTGAAATGACAGACTTAGGACACTTGCATTGTTTCCTTGGTATTCAAGTCTTGCAATCCAAAGAAGGTATTACCCTTTCTCAGTCCAAGTATGCCTGTGATATTCTACACCACTTTCACATGGAAGATTGTAAGCTAGCCCCTTCTCTCTTTCAGTCTGGATTCAAGATTTTAGTCACTTGTACTACCCATGAATTTGATGCTACCTTATACCGTCAATTTGTTGGTAAACTTCTGTATCTAACCCATACCCGTCTTGACCTTTCCTTTGTCGTTGGTCTTGTCACACAGTTTATGCACCAACCTCATGAAAGTCACTGGAAAGCAGCTGAAATAATAATATGATATATTCGAGGTACAGTTCAGTTCGGGATTCATTACAGTGCAGGAGCTTCTCCATTGTTGATTGGTTTCACTTATTCTGATTGGGCTGGTGACCCTGGTGATCAAAAGTCTACTGTAGGATATGTATTCACTCTTGGTTCAGGACCTATTACATGGTCTTGTAAGAAATAAAGTGCCATCTCTCTTTCTTCAGCAAAAGCAGAGTATCGTGGTGCAGTTGAAGCCAGCAAGGAAGCCACGTGGCTCCGTTAGATCCTTTCTAAATTTGGTCTTCATCAGCAACATCCAACTACACTTTGGTGTGATAATCAGAGTTCCATTCAACTATGTAAAGATCCAGTTCGGCATCAGCGTATGAAACACATTGAGCTCCACATACACTTCATCAGAAAGCCAATTCACGATCGTGTTCTTGAAGTGCAGTATTGTCCAACCAATGATCAAGTAGTCGATATCCTTACAAAGGCTCTCACAGAAGTGAAGTTTACCAAACTTCGATCCATGCTTGGAGTTCAAGAAAGTTATCATTAAGGGGGGGATAGGCTCTAATGCCTCCTTCCTTCTCCTATTGTGTCACCTTTGTAAATCCTTAAATCCTATCCCAATTTTTTCTTAAGGGGGGTTGTTAGGATATCTCGACACATAGGAAATAGGCTCCTTTTGTGTCACCTTTGTAAATCCTTCAATCCTATCCCAAGTTGTTCTTAAGGGGGGATGTTATGATATTCCGACACATAGGAAATAGTTGAGAATAACTTAGTCTAGTGTAGAGTTAGGTAAAGTGTGTTTCTTTACTATGTACATTTGTAACTTATAATCCGACGGTCACAATTTGTATTGATTTGACGGTTCACTCTCTCCTCGGTATTAATGACACTTCATCCATGGCTTAACACCCGATTGGTCCATGATCTCTATTTAAAGATCATGGAGGGTCATTTGTCCGGTAACTGTTTATGAGAGAAACATATGTAACTTTTCTTTTTATATTAATAAATTGTCTGAAGTGGCCGCATTGGCTCAATCTATGGATTGTTTCCCTCTTCGAGGGTTTTAACCACGTGATAATATTGGTGTACTGATTTTTTATTTGTTTGTGAGCAGTGACCTTTGGTTTTTGATCTACAGAACTTACCCTGTAAATTCCTACATATAGCAAATAGTACCAGTAACATAGTGAGTTGAAAGCCTTAAAATGCCCATAATTTATGCACTTCATTTCCTTTATCTTTTCATGATTCTAATGGGATTTATTGCATAAGATTCTGTGTTTGTCAAGCCCTCTGCACTAGGTTACTTTCTTATATTTCTCCTTTCCATATTTACTGCAATGACCAATCAAGTTGCATTCTCTGTGTGTAGGCCACCAAACCTAAACATTTACTCTTAGGAATGATGTATTATTTATGTGTTTATTGAATCTGCCTCTGAGAAGGGTAATTGAGCCAAAATTTAAATCATTTTAGATTTATCTGTTGAGTAGCACTAATTCTTCTTCAAGAGAGACTAAGATGTCCTGGGAACTAACCTCTTCTCAACCCGAGGGTTGTATCTAGGAGCTACAACATCTTTTGGCGTCATTGTCGATGATGAATCATAATATTTTCCCTGGTTGCGTCACTTATACACACCTTGGTTAGGTGAGCGAAAGAGGGTGTGGGTTGAATATATTTCACCTTGGCGACTCCATTGTTTAAATATTTTTTTGATCATCCTAGATTTCAAAAGGCCTCATACTCTCTCTGACACTTCTCAACAGAAAACTCCCCCTGTATTCAACCCTAAAAAAATAATATCCATAAGGGTTTGTAAATAGAGGACCCCTATTACTCTAGATCATGTGATCTCATTCCCTGAATATGAAACTTCCAACTCTCAAAAGGCTGAGATAAAATACCCTGAGTCCTCTTCCAAAGCCTTGGAATATTCAGAAGAATGTTTCCAATTGTTTAGCTCATTTTACTCAAGATTCAAATATGAAGAATATTATGTCAGTACACCTCCTTTCACATTCCATACCTTCCCAAAATTTTAAGAAATCAAAGATACCACCATAAATAGTCCTTCTCAAAGCATTTCTAAGATTCCATCTCATCTCCTTCTAGCTACACTCTATGCAGCTCCTCAACAAGGCCCTGTGGTAAATCTTCTACCAGCTTCATTGGAAAACATGGTTGTCCTTGTTTTCTACTTAATAAATATGCTCCACTCAACTTGAAACAACCTCTGAATGGTATGCCATAATATTACCTTAAACTCCTACCATGGTTCATTGGAGAGGATGATATTTCAACCCAAAAGCATATAGAGACTTTTTTTGCATTTGTTGAGAATTTGAATGTGAAACATTCAGACGTAGTCCTAAGACTCTTTGTTCAGTCTCTGGATGGGGAGGCCAGGAAATGGTTCAAGATTCTGCCATATGCTTCAATTAATACCTTGGAGGAGATGGAGAACTCTTTCATAGAGAAATGAGGGGAGAAAAGGGACCATGGGTATATTCTTACAGGATTTAATGCAATGAAGAAAAAACATAATGAATATGTTTCAGAATTTTTAAATAGGTTTTATAAATTATATAATAGTCTTCCCATTGAAATTAAACCTTCACGGGATACCGCTAAAGTGGCTTTTGATGGAGCCTTTGAACTAGAGTTTCATTTTACCCTCAGAGAAATAAAGTCTCGTACTTTGGACCAAATTAAAATAGATGCCCTAGAAGTTGAAGTGAATTTCACCTCCACTGGAAAGTCGAAATGGAAAGTTGAATATGGTGATTGGAGGAGAGGAAAGGAAGAAGCCAGTTCTTCAAGCCATGTAAAGGAAACTCAAGAACAAAAGTTGGAAGAGATGAACAAGTTGATAAGGAATCTATATAAGGTATAGAATTTGAAGAAACATTTGCACCAGCAGCCGAACTTGAAGCCATAAGAATATGTCTTGCATTTTCAAGTTCTCAACATTTCAAAGTTTATCAAATGGATGTAAAATTTTCTTTCCTTAATGAAGATCTATAAGAAGAAGTATATACAGAACAACCAAAAGGATTCATTTTGCGAAATGATGAAAACCTTGTATGCAAACTCAAAAAGGCTCTGTATGGGCTAAAACAAGCTCCACGGGCATGGTATTATCATATTGAAAAATATCTTCAACAATAAGGCTTCACAAAAGGATCTGCAGATAGTAACCTGTACACAAAAATTGAGGATGATAAATTGTTAATTATTGTTGTTTTTGTTGATGACATCATTTTTGGGAGTAATAAAGAATCTATCACTAGTAGAAAATGATGAAATTAATGACTAGGTGACTATAATTATTTCAAGTGAATTACTACTAAATTTGAGCAATTTAAAGTGATCAAACTAAAAATGAGTAACTTAAATGACTAATTTATTCTAGGGACAAAATATACAACTAGATAATAATTGACTATACTAAAAATGACTAACTTAAATGACTAATTTATCCAAGACTAAAATATATGACTAGATAATAAGTAACAAAATTAAAAATTATTAACGAAAATGAACGCTATAGTCAAAGAATAAAAGTATGGCCAACTAACTAGTGCAACAAGTATATGAATTAGTAATCTATGCTAGTCATTTTTAATTATGTCACTCTAGATTTATGCTACTCATTTTTAATTGATTTTGAGGCATATTTAGGTCTTGAATTGATATGTATGATCCATGTCTATATGATATCTCCAATGTGTATTGTTTTTATTATGATCACTTAAGCATTGTATTGTAAGTATTGATGCTTTGGCTATATGTTCTAAGTTGAGTTGTTCCATGGCGTTTCATAATTTTACTCAGAGAAGTGTGCCATCTTGATGGTTTGGGTATATACTTGATGATTTGAGTAGGTGCTACACATCGATCTTAGTGTACCCCTTATTTCCTTTATTCAACTTTTATCTCATATCTCTCTTAACAACACATGTGGAGGTCTTTTGAACTATGGTTAGCTTCTAATAGGGTATTTTTGAGCTCTACATGAAGTTCCTTGAAAATAATGGGCTACCTACAACTACTTGAGTTTATTGCTAACATTATTCATAGATTTGAGGATATTTTCTACCTATTTAAGGATTAGTGGATATTTTTGTTGTGTGTAAACCTAATGTCCCCTTTCCTTCCTTATATGAACATACTTGCCTATATAAAAGAAGTCTTCTATAATTTTTATTCATAACATTATGCCAACATTATCACTGCTAAACCTTAAACATCGTTAGATATAATCTATTTGTAAACCAACCTCATTTTGATTAAATGAAGAAAAAAAATAGCATACACAAACTTAACTAAAATGGGACAACATAAGGGACGACCTAAGTTCCCATATAAATTGCCTCATAAAAATTTACTACCTATTAAAATCTAATTTCCCGCAATTCTAAAATCTAAAATTGACCTATTAAAATATATTTTCCGCTATATACCTCTACTTTTCATCCTTCCCACGTTGTTGCGAGGGAGTTTCAGACTCTTTATCTGGTCATCATTTTCTTATGCCTCGCTCATGGAAAATACCCATGCACTTCAACCGGAAATGCAATGATTTGCAGTGATGGCGGTGTTAAAGAAGATGAGGAGTGCACCCCTCACTTGATTTGAAGTATCAAGAGGGGGAATCTCACAACTATATAATGCCAAATCTTTCTAAAATCTTGAAACAAATGGCAGTGGAATCACCAGTGTTCCTATCTTGAGTGTGCTTCGTGAGTTTCAGTTCAAGCTTTGCTGCTCATTTTTTTGTTTGTTCTTTTCCCCTTTTAAGAGGCATCATGAGTAGATCAGGGCAGCCCCTAGATCTCAAGAAGTATCAGCTTTATTCTGAGGTTTGGATTTCTTGAAGTTAAAAGCTTATTGTTGTTTTCTTTGGTGTTCAGGTACATGGAAAAGAAGCTTAACAGTGATTCTCTGTTACTCTTAACCCCTATTTTTATTCATTAATATGTTATGTCTGTCATACTCTTTATTATTAACCAATATGTATATATGTATCTATTTATGACTTTTAAAAAATAGGAAACAGCAGAATTTCTACCATTGTGTCATATTCAAGCAAGAGAAATGACTATCTTCTATGAGTTCTAGTCGTAGCTTCGAAGGCCATGGTAGTATTTGAAAGTTTGATAAAAGTTTTGAAATCATGAAACCCGATATTCTTTGGTTTTGATATTGAGCTCAGGAAGTTCAACGGGGCGCCCACTATCTCACCATGGTTGTGTCCTTTGTTCGCTTGCTCACGTTTCTACTCTTAAAATCTCCAGATCATCTCCCCCCAAGGCTGGTTGAAATGTATTTCGTCAGGTTCTGTTGGCACTAGAGAAAAGGCAAACTATTCTTGCAAGGTTATTCGTTCCCTAAGGATTAAGGACAAGCTGCTATGCAATCCATGTTCAACCAAAAATTCTAAAATCTTGGGAAGAAAACAATCTCTTAATTATCACTAGTTAGATGATTTTGTGTGATTCAAATTCAATACATACTAATGAGATGCTTCAGTGTGATTCAAATTCAATACTAGCTTGGACAGCTAACTACCTTGAGATAGCATTTTAGACTGTCTTTAAGATATCAAGCTAAGATATGATTCCCTCGAGGGCCGAGGCTTGATATATCATATATATGAGTCAAAAATTTGCTTCTATTATGCAACAAGAATTTGAAATGTCTTTACTTGGGGAACTAACATTTTTTCTTGGTTTACAAGTGCAACAAGAAAAATATGGCATCTTTCTCTCACAAACTAAATATCTCAAGCAGATTCTGAAGAAGTATGGGATGGAATACTAAAAACCTCTATGTACTCCAATGATGACATGATGTAACGTCAGTTCTCATGATGATTCTCCCACTGTAAACCAACCAGAATACAAGTCTATGATTGTGAATCTGCTTTATCTAATAGGTACTAGACCAGATATCATGCATGTAGTTGGGATTGTTGGATGTTTCCAAGCCAATCCAAAGGAATCACATATTCAGGTAGTAAATAGAATATTCCAATATCTCCAAGGAACTCAATATTTTTTTTTCTGTGGTATCCTAAAAATGTTGATCTTACTCTTCATGATTACACAGATTTGGAATGGGCTGGAAATGTTGATGACCGGAAAAGCACTAATAGAGGTGCATTTTATATGGGGCCCCGATTAATATCTTGGTTCAGCAAGAAACAAAGTTCCATTGCCTTATCTACAACGAAATTAGAATATGTGGTGATTGCATCTTGTTGCACACAAATTCTCTGGATGATGCAGACATTACAATATATTCAAATTAAATGTTATCCACACATCTCCATCCTATGTGATAATACAAGTGTTGTTAGTATTTCAAAAAATCCTGTTATGCACTCCAAAACCAATCATATTCCTATTAAGTATCAATTTTTACGAGAACAAGTGCTTGAGCAAAAGGTTAAATTGCAGTATGTTCCCTCCAAAGAAAAAGTTGCTAATATATTTACTAAACCTTTCCCCATATAATCATTTGAATATCTCAGAAAGAAACTTGGAGTTGTCTCTGCCTTGCTTTGCTTTTAATCCAGTCTGCTCGGTCTACAGGTGAAAATTTATAAGGTTGTTTTATGTACACGGGTTTCATTAAGTATAGTCACGTATATACATGAGTTTCTTTGCACATAGTGGCGTATGTTTTTCTCTAACAGAAAAACAGTGGGTCGGCCTCAAGATCATAGTCTAAAATGCTATGATTTGATAGGTATACAGTTTGTCGATATGGTATTGATTTATGATTTTTCATTGATATTTATCTGATTTATAAAGATTCTTTGATGATTTGTTGACAATGAATATGTAGCATAGGTTCAGGGGGAGCATTAGCCTTGCAGAGTATAATGCATTTTTGGCATTATGTTTATAATGATTGTTGAATTATGTTCGATGATCTCTCTTTATTGAGGTCCTTTGGTATTTTCTATAAAATTCATATTTTTAAACGTTATGTTAATACCTATGATGTAAAATATTTTCATGTTCAATCATGTATGGACTTTTGAGGTCATGTCAAATATGTAAACCCACTTGGTTGGGTGATTGTGTCAAATATGTAGTCCCACTTGGTTGGGTGATTGTGTCAAATACGTAGCCCCACTTGGTTGGATGATTGATGTAAGTATGAGTCCTTGGTGATAGGAAATTCCATACTCTGATGAGTTTTTTAGTCATGTAATTCATTTAAAAAAAAAATTCCGGCATGTGCTTAGGGGCATCTTTAGAGCTCTTGTATCTACAAGGAAAGAAAAACCTTGTTTCAACATTGGTCTGCTCTTTTCCCTTGATGTCAAAGGGGGAGAGTAACTTGGTGTTTGAATAATGATTATATTGATGTGTCTAATAGGTATCTTCAAGTTATGGTGATCAAACACCAATATGGTTGCCATCAATTCCAAAGGGGGAGATTGTTGGCATTAAAATAAAAATGTTGTCCTTGATGGAAACCCACTTGTAACATAGTTGACAGGTCATTTCAGAGGTGACAGAATGATGGGTCATAGGTTTGCAGGTCAGAATTAGAAGATTATTAAAGGTAAATATTTGAAGATATATACACGGGTTAGTGAAGGCAAAGTCGTGTATACACACGGATACAAAGAAACAAAGTCGCATATGTGTTGGCACACTAATTTTATAATACCGAGGGTCTTTGACATGGTATTAGCCCACAATATTGAGCGCAGTAATGGTTATTTGATCCTGTCCAAGAATACCATCGACACTTTTGTGGTTTTGGCTCATGGTGTTAGCTAAGGCTCAAACTATATAAGGAGATGGAGATCGAAGTGCTAAGTGTGCATGAGTAATGTTAATGAATGATTATTTCAATCTAAAGTATATTTTCATTTTATGGGCTATAGTTGATTGATAGATCTTATATAATGATGCACTCATGAATACAATGATGGATCGGGATCTCTAGACATGAAATGACTATGTATTTGCATGATTTTTTATGAGTTGTTTAGATCTGTGGTATGGCGCATGTTTGCTGCAGTGAAGGGTATGATATGAGTAAGTTTGAAGTTCTGAAGCATTGCACAGTCCTGAATTATTTACAGATCTATACATGGGTTTGACGTGAGGAAGGCATGTATACACGCAAGTTTGGTTCTGCATTATATCGCACATATTCAGTAATATGTTGAGATATTTACACGAGTTTTTTTTCGGGATAAGCGCATACATACGCGGATGAGTCTTCGAGAGGGCGCGTATGCAAGCCAAGGTTTTGCTAAAAAATGTTGAAGAAAATGTCTTATGAGTTTTGTTGTGTTTATGTTGTCTGTCAATGATGTCTTCATATAGATCTGGGTTGTTTGAGTATTGATTATGTTGTTAGTTGATTGTGATTAAAGACCAGTGATTGGTTGGTAGATTAATGATTCAGTGAATGATTTGGTATAATTATATGTTTAAGTTTGATGTAAGGTATTGGGCTTAAATGAATGCAGTGGGTTCAGTCTGAAAATTTGATGAAATGTGGTCCATGGTGGTGCTGAAGGTTGGAGCCTTCAGTGACGAATTCGAAGCTTCCTACCATTAGGAATCGGCGATCAAATCAGGGGGTTGTAGCCCCCTTCCAGTATTGGTTGGTAAACGAGAGTAGGGGGTTGAAGCTCCCTTCTAGTGGTGGATGGTAAACGAGATCAAGGGGTTGGATATCCCTTACAGTAGCAGCTAGAGAATGAGTGAAGGTTGCGGCCTTCTGCAGGTGGGTGCCTGCATGCTGGTATGAGTCTGCGCCAGTACAAGATTGTAAGCAGTTTTCTATATAATAAATATTGAAGACAGAGACGACAACAATGGTGGTTTTCTCCCACATTGGGTTTCCACCTTAAATCCTAGTGTTCATGTGTGTTTCTTATGTGTGATGGTTTATTTTGTTCTTACTGCACATGTTTACTCCTTACTAAATGTATGATGAATCATTAATGCACTGGTTTAATTAAAGTTACGAAAGATTTATCTGAATTATAAGTTCTATGGGCATATGCTAGTTTCCTGAATGAAAGTCACGTACATATGCTAGTTGGCTTAAGTAAAGTCACGTATAGAATTCAGTAAAGAAAATTAAAGTATGTGTGAGTTTTAAATATTTATTCACCCCCCCCCCCCCCCCCCCCTTCTTAGTATTTTTCCCAACAAACTTTTCAATAATGAAACCTCTTCACAATAGACGCAATGAATATTTTGACCAGATTACTAAAAGAAGACAAACTCATACAAATGATTTCAAAAGGAAGAAAATCTATTTTGATATATCAATTAACCTAATAAAACTTAAAAACTCTTGAAATACAAATATGAATTTGTTTCCCAAAAGAAGATCAAAGACATAACAATTCAAGCAAAAATTTGGATTTTGAGACAAACCACGTACTCAAGAAAACTCAGAAAAAGAAAAAAAAAACTTCAGACCCAAAAGGCAAAGAGCTTAATTCTTGTAATTTCCATTTATCATAGCAGGTAGAAAGTTGACACCAGTGCGTTAGACACACTTTCTATATAGGAATAATGTGATTCATTGCTTTTTCTCTAAAGACAAAGTGTGATGATGGAAAATTGCAAGAAACAAATAAAAAATACTCAACAGGTTAGAAAATCAAGTTTTCGAGGTCAGGTTACAGTCAACAAAGGTTGTGTAAGGCAAAGGTAGATAGAAAAGGCCACCGAAGAACTAAATTATTCCCTAATATGGTCACAAAGTTTGTTATTGGAAAAATTTCTCTTACAGACAAGAGTGATCTCCCTAGACTCAATGATAAAATCTAGAACAAACAAGACAATGCATACTATCTTTCTCTAGTAAAGTTTGAACAAGACTTACATGTTTAACAAAATAGGTTTTCACTTCAATCCTCTTCATGCTTGAATTATTGCTTCACTTCAATATTTGAATACTAGAACTTGCAATAATAGAGTCAGACAAAAGGATCAAAGCATACTATGGATGAATAAGCTCAAACAAATACTAGTCAAAAGATCAAGGAGCTTTGATACAATGAATGCAAATAATAAACACATCATGAGATAAAAATAATATATATTGTATTAAAAAATAAGAGGGAGAGATTACAACCCAAGCCTTGATGTCATAAGCCTCCACTCAAAGATCTCTAATCCTTCCTTTATCATAACCAGTCCTCAATCTCAATTGGACAACATAAGGGCATAAATCAAGTACTTTAAAATCCAATCACCTCCTCTTTGGTCTTCTTTGTATTTATAGGAGAAGAGAAGAGGTTGTAGATCCACTTAAGAAGGGGTGAGATCCATAAAGAGGGGAGATAGGATCCATAATGAGTGGTTTGGGATCCATCAAAGTGGGGATAATCCCCAGATAGGTGCGAACTTGAGTTCATCTAGTTTGAAGAATATTCTTAAACAAGGCTTCTAGAATTTACATTTTATTTTTACCCATGTATAGTTGTCGTCACACTTTTTGGTCCAGAAAACTATGCTGGTCATTGGATGTCTTCAATAGTTATAGGTGTGTAATCACACTTTTAAAATATGAAAGGTGCAATGAGGGAAAAAATTAGGGTTTTTAGCAATTTAATCCATGATTCTTGTATTTTTAAGAATGGATCTTCTTCCACCTTTATAGGGGAATGTTGAGAAGGATTCATTGGATAGCGAGAGATTTGGATTTAGCGTATTTTGCATCAATGTTACAAAATGATGTGTAATAGTGGCTCTTGAGAGGTGTGATGATAAGGTAATGGAGGAATAGGATGAGGTTGATTGCTTGCTTGTTGAGAGGGTTCAGGGTGACAATGGGTGTTTGTGCCAGCCTTTGGATAAGAGGGGTGCCCTCCTTTTAGCGCCAAAAAAATGTTGATGGGTTGGAATTTTTGGCTAACATATAGGGGATTTCCCCAGCATAGAACCTCGATTATTGTCTACACCATTTGGCTTAGGGATCCTATCTAGTATGTAGGCTCGACTGCCATCACATCGGTTGAGATTTTCTTCAAACAAAAAAGACGCTCAAGTTAGAGAACAAATAAATATTTAACAAATGGAAGTAAGCAACTTATGGAAAATCAACACATGAAACACTATGAATAGCAAAAATGTAATATTAAATCATGAATCTCGAGAGAAGCAGTATTATTAAAGCTTCAAATCAAACCCATGCACATTATAAAGATAATTTTATCAAACATGAATAATTTTGTGATCAATAACACCATGAAATCATAAGTAAGCTCCCAATCCTACAATGATATATTTTTCAAATCAATAAATCAATTTATTGACAAACACAAAAGTAAAACACATCATATACCATACATTCACCGCGAGAGAAGTCCCACAATGTGTGATGACACATGAAAGAACTGCACACTGAGGCTCATAAAACTTGAACATTAAGTTGAAATATCCATAGCACCATCACATGATATGTCCATTAAATCCATGGGTGGAAATATAGAATCACTTCTTTTATTCGCCAAAGATATAGTAGCTCTCAACCAATATGCACAAATGAGCCCAAAACCAAAGTTCCTTTATAATTAGCCATGAGGACATATTTATAGAAAATGGGGTGACCTTTCATCTACCCCTGTGACTCTTGAGATACCCCATGACCTTTAACATCCTCATGTGACTCTCTATTGTATCCTACCCTCCATTCTATTATAAACATATTACATGAAGAAAATAAATGTTCCTAGCATGCTAATCTAGTAATTGAGAGTTCTAGGACATGCAAATGCAATTCTTATGCTAGGTATGTGTGCCAAAGTTTGTACTTCTTATGTTTTTGCTCGTCTTCATGTATAAGAAGGCATTCAAGGGAATCTAGAAGCAGAGTGGATTTATTCATCTTTATCTAATTTTATAAGGTCATGAGATTAGTGTACATCCTTGCAAGCTCTATCACATGTTGGGAAATTTTTTCCTTTGTAACATGTAAGTTCTCCATAGTAACAACTTGCTTAAAAGAACTAAACAATGCTTGGATTTCCTATTGGATTTATTTCTGTGGCCTTACCTCACCCACTGTACCAATGTAAGGGACCTTATGCACCTGAATCAAAGACTCTAACCCACTCAACAAATTTTTATATGAAGCTACTACCTTGTCCATATCCGTTTTCAACATGTCATGTGAATGGACCTTGATACGAACTACAACTTTATCATATTTTGCATTTATCCAATCCTTTCTTGGGTGTGTTTCTGGTGCATTCAGATATTGAGTGGTCCACTCATGTAGGCTTTTAATGGTTTTTGTGGCTAGTTTAAGCATTGCTCCCCTTTCTTTAGATTTTGTCTGTATAGTTGGGAAAGTTGATGCGACTTGATGTAGCTTCATCATTTCTTGGAAAATTAGGTTCATGGCATCTTCTACTATTGCCACCTCTTCTTAAATAGATGCTTGTAAATCTTTGTTACTTTAATGAGTCATAAGTAAAGTTTGGTTCTCATTTTGCAATTGTGTGAATATTGCTCAGAAGCAGCAAGCTTGGCTTATAGATCAAAAACTTGTCTGGTCAATCTACTAATATTCAATTATGTGGCAATGACGCATGCATTTTTGGTTGATGCAAGGGAATCTAGAAGCAGAGTGGATTTATTCATCTTTATCTAATTTGATAAGGTCATGAGCTTAGTGTACATCCTTGCAAGCTCTATCACATGTTGGGAAATTTTTTCCTTTGTAACATGTAAGTTCTCCATAGTAACAACTTGCTTAAAAGAACTAAACAATGCTTGGATTTCCTATTGGATTTCTTCCTGTGGCCTTACCTCACCCACTGTACCAATGTAAGGGACCTTATGCACCTGAATCAAAGACTCTAAACCACTCAACAAATTTTTATATGAAGCTACTACCTTGTCCATATCCGTTTTCAACATGTCATGTGAATGGACCTTGATACGAACTACAACTTTATCATATTCTGCATTTATCCAATCCTTTCTTGGGTGTGTTTCGTTGTTGTTGATATTAGTGAGTCCCCTCTTGAAGCTTCATCGTTTTAAAGCTAATTCGCCCATTGCCCCTTTCTTTAGATTTTGTCTGTATAGTTGGGAAAGTTGATGCGACTTGATGTAGCTTCATCATTTCTTGGAAAATTAGGTTCATGGCATCTTCTACTATTGCCACCTCTTCTTAAATAGATGCTTGTAAATCTTTGTTACTTGAATGAGTCATAAGTAAAGTTTGGTTCTCATTTTGCAATTGTGTGAATATTGCTCAGAAGCAGCAAGCTTGGCTTATAGATCAAAAACTTGTCTGGTCAATCTACTAATATTCAATTATGTGGCAATGACGCATGCATTTTTTGCTGATGCAATCACTTCCAGATTCAATGTGGTGTTTATGAAAATCTCTTTCTTTGTGACCATAGATATTGGCTTTTCTTGATTATTTGCATAACACCTTTATCTTTCCTGCATTGTCTTGTGTTGAATTTGATCAAAAGTAAGTCTCATGATATATAGCACCTCTTCTTCCTATTCATGTGGGAAATCCAATTCTCATAGGGGAAGGTGTCCACTAGTAATTGTAATAGAAGGTGGGATATCCAAAGGAGAGACATCTTTCTACATCTCGGATCCTTGTGCCTATTGATAATCTATTGTTTTTATTTGTTGCTCTCTCAGTAGATCTTGTTCAATTTTTGTAAATTTTTGTAGATGTTATATGCTTGATGCAAATTTACTTTTTATCCCCAATATCAGTCACCAATCATATAAATAAGAAATTAAAATGCAGATAGAACATAACAATAGATCGATAGAAGACAAGCCAAAAATATATATGTGTGTTAGTGCGTTACGGCGGTCAATAGGATGCTTCAACCAACAAAGTCTCAATATGGTCAGCCAACCAGAAGTGTCACACAACCCTCAAGGACAGCTATATCAGTCAACCCAAAGTCAACGAAAGACAACATTGTCCCAGTCAATGGTCAACGCAAAACAGCAGTAGAAAAAAGTCGACGCAACCCGGTAAAAGTCAACAGTCAACCTTGATTTCAATGCCAAAAAATGCGGACTAGGGAAATCATAATTTTGACCAAGTTTTGGGTCAGTTTGACCAAGTGTTGACCAAATTCAATGTTGTTCAAATTTGCTTTGAAAAACCCTAGGTCAGAAATAGAAATCTTCTTGCTGCAATTTTCCCATGTGTGGATGAAGAAGAGAATCCAATAGATGATCGAACCAATCAGATGAGGAGAGAGAATGTGATGTGATGGATGAGTGAAAATGACCTCCAATGTTGACCTATTTATATCCATCAATGAGGGTGTGTGACACAACTGTTGGGGTTTCAAGCCTACATTTCATTTCAGGCCAACCTGCACATATTTTGAATAAATTCAAAATAATCGTTTTGCTCATTGGATCAAGATGATCTTTAGATCAATCTTACACCTCTTTGAAAGAGGAATCCAATAAAAATATTGGCATCTTCATCTAAGCATCACAACATGGAGTTTGGACCTAATTGTCCAAAATTAACACTCCCTCTCAACTAGGGATAACTCCATACAACTGTGCAATCCAAACATCGTGCATCATCCCGCCGTAGCTTGCTTTGTTGGCTTCTTTATTTCAGAACAAAAGTGGGTTAGTCACAAAGACATCATTCCCGACTGACAAATTCAGTCCAAAGGTTTGAAACCTCTATAGGACTCAAAAAGTCCCATACCAACCCGAAGTTGGTTTATCTGACCCAGAGTCAATAGGAGGTCTGAAACCTCACTAGAATTGATCCCAGATCAAGTGGTTGGATATGTGCCATCCTAGATAGAGAGTATGGCAATCTCTTATGTGTCCATCAGTCTCTGCTACTAGTCTCTAGCTTTTCCCACCTCAATGGCCAAATGAGAGGTACTTCCCATGAGTCTGGGACTCAATGGGTAGGATGCATATGGAGCACAGATCATGAGAGCTGAACCATCTCAACATCATAACGGTGGGGCAGAAGCACCACAAGTTTTGGCAAGCCTAGCCCTATGTGTGTTTATAGCTCCGAGAATCTATCCCCAAAGCCCCCCAAAGCTCCGAGATCTCATCGTCCAACAGGACCCTAAGAATAGGGTCATTCCATGATTCCAAGATTCTCACGGAAGGTTAGGAACATGACCTTCCCCAAGGGCATTGTGAGAATATCCACAACCTACTCACCAATTCCTATATGATCGAGCCTTACGATGCCTTGTTGTACCATATCCCGGATAAAGTGTTACCAGCCATCAACATGCTTGGATCGATCGTGGAACACGAGATTCTCTGACAAAATAATCCCCCTCTAGTTATCACAGAGGATAACGGTGGCATCTAGCACATGCTTGAACAACTCACTGAAGAGCTTTCACACCCAAGTGACTTCACAACAGGCCATACATGTTGCAATGTATTTGGCCTCGGTGGTGTTCAAGGCTACCGTCTTCTGCTTCCTGCCCGAAGTAGACCTACGTGTGAAGCAGCATCCAGATGTGCTCTTACGATCCACCACATTGCCAGCCCAATCGGCATCAGTATTTTCATGGAGTTTCATGCTCCTGGCAGTGTATCTCAGCCCATGGTCTATCGTGCCCCAGAGATATCTCAAGAGTTTCTTGGCACCAACCTAGTGAATGTTATGAGGATCAACCATGTGTTGATTCAAAGTGTTCACTGCAAAATATACGTCTAGATAGGTGTTCACAAAATATTTAGAATCACAAAATATTCATTTTCACATTTTTGGCCACTTGGGCAGCGTTAATTGTGCCTAGATTTGACTTTTAAGCTTGTTGTAAATTATTGAATAACTGTGAAAAATCAAATTTTAAATTTTCTAAACCATATCCTAAATAAGGCCAAAAAAAAAATGAATTTTCAGTTTTTCGGCAAAACTTACTATTTTTAGACATTGTGGGGATCATCTTCATTATTTTCAGTTTGTTGATCCGTTATCAATTTTCTGTTGTTTTAAACTTATTAGTTCTGAAAATTACCGAATCAGAGCCACAACTCTCTGCAGCGCCAAAAGCACCAGGTACGTTATATTCTCACGAGATGTATCGTTAATCACACCTTAGTGTACTTCGTCTTAGCTTCTCTTTTTCCACTTGTTATGAAATCAGACTCAGTATAGAAAGAATCGAAGGGTTAAAACTTATAATAGACATCTAATTAAAGTTAACCAAGAGTTCTAGATTTCACCTAGTTGTTAGACTTGCATTACATATAAGATATTCATTCATCTAAGCAGCAGTTGCTCATCAATTACTTGGTCCTAAATTTCTTAGAAAGATAGTTGACTCCATAAGGCACTAATATCAATCATTTAAATATAATTTAATCCTTTAAATCTTGCTAGATCTAATACAAGTATTTGATCGCTCAATTGTCTCTCCCAGATTGGTTGGTTCCTAACTAGTCATTCTTCATTCCATTTCCATAGGGTCTGCCCCCCTCAGTCTGTTGTAGGGAGACAACTTAAACAGAGAGATTGAGGATCAAGGTGACAACCCCTGATCTAAGCCATTGTCGTGGTGCCTAGACATTCGGTGCGACAACATTTTTTGGCGTCGTTGTTGGGGTTTACGACATTCTATCATCTTATCATTTCTAATCTTCATATTCATTATCTCTTTCTGTCAAACAACACTACATTTTTTGGCACTGTTGTCGAGGAACATCTCGTTCTCGACGCTTCAACGACATTTTCTAATCATCTATTTTTTTTGTCATTCATTAGCCCATCAAGCGGCATTTTTTTGGCACTGTTGTCGAGGATAGATTTTTTTTGACCTTGGTCCTCACGACACTTTTTCAATCTTTCATTTTCATCCTTCATCTTTAATCTTTTCATTTAGACAACAACGTCACATTTTTTGGCGATGTTGTATATATTCATCTTTTCATCTCCTTATCTTTTGTCATCTCATTAATCCTTTCATCTTCTCTATCTACATCTTTAGCACCGAGATATTTTGGTTGGTTTCCTGTTTTGGTGGCGACTCCACTTCTTTTATTTATTACGTCTAAAAAAAAAACCCTCCCTGGTATCCATTTGCTTCGCCCTAACTAACTTTTCGGATTTTTTCCTTTTGGATCTTGGTGCTAGATTCATGTTCAAGTGGCAACTCCGCTTCTTTCATTTCTTACAAGAATTTTTTCTAGAAGCTCACTTCTTGTAGATTTTTATTTTTATTTTTTTGAGCAAAGATATATCTCTCTAGCATCCATTTGGTTGTACCCTTTCCCCTCTTTAAGCAAGTCATCATGGATAACTTGTTTTCCCCGTGTCATTTTACTGATACTCTTCATGATATGCAGGAAGAGGCCATTCATAAATTGACTGTGTTCTCAGGTGGTGATTCAACAACTACTAAAAAATATCTCGTCAAGGTTACTCATATAATAGCTAGACATTGTCTTCATTCACAATATAATCATGAAGATGTCAAGATACATCTCTTTTCCTTTTCCTTAGAAGGTGATGCTATGTATTGGTTTCGTAATTGTCTTGAGGATTCTTTTTATTCTTTACAATACATCATCCTCAGCCCCCCCCCCGTCGTGTGGTTTGCAAGGCGGCAGTAGCCCCCCTGCACGAGGTCTGAGGAATTGCCCTGAGAAAAAAAATTGGACCCTATATTAGGTGGAAAACCTACCTATGTTTTTGTGCATGGGTTTTGCACATGGTTTTGGACATGATGGTTTTCTGTCCATGGTATTTTGTAGATCCAGTCAAGGGAAATATGGTTTCTGTTCTAATCCAAGTTTAATGGATTGGGGTTTATGAATGCTTCGACATGTATATATATGTATTGTAACATTGAAATGAATGTAATGAAAAATCAATCTGGTAGTCCCAGTTTTGGGATCCAATGGAAAATCTTTGTGTATATTTGTTTTATGTTTTATGTTCTCGCCATCGTATATTTTTTGTTATGAGAATTCGTTTGCAAGTAATTTTTGTACAAGTCTAAAACCTACAGATAGGTTGATGTCAATAGCGACATTACCTTTGATGATAATGTTGCCTATTGGAAGTCTAAAGAGGTTCCCATGGACTGATGATGATGAAGAATGTGAAACTCCCAAGGAAGAAGGCTTAGGTCCATCTAATCCTTTAGAACATCTTGTAGATCCTCAAGAAGATCCATAAGGTCCTATTGAACCAATGGATCTAGTTGTTTTTCCAAGAAGATACCAACTTGGCTTAGATCTACTTTGTAGGAAGCAAAAGGACATGCAACTCCACATGGTACCTTCAACGAAAGTAAGAGATTGAAGAATTATTTTGGATATGCAACATTGATAACATATATCATTGATTTTGAACCCTCCAATTATGAAGAGGTAGTTAGCTAGAAAGTTTGGAAGGATACGATGATGGAATAATACTAAATTATTATGAAAAATGATGTATGGGAGATTATGCCTAGACATGAAGGGAAGTTAGTGGTGACTCCAAATGGATATACAAGATTATGCATGTAGTAGATAGCAGTATTGACAAGGACAAGGTGAGATTTATGGCTAGAGGATTGTCCTAGAAACAAGGAGAGGATTACGACGAGACTTTTTCTCCAGCTTCCAGATACATTATTATTAGATCTATTATTTCTATTGGTTCTTCTATGGGTTGGAATTTACATCAGATGGATGTAAAGACCGCTTTACTCAATGGAGTGATTGAGGAAGAAGTGTACATAGAACAACCTCAAGGTTTTGAGGTTCATGGGAAAGAGTTGTCTCACGTTTGCATATTAAAGAAAGCCTTGTATGGACTTAAGTAGGCACCCATAACCTGGTATTCTCAAATTGATGGTTGCCTGATAAGACCTGGTTTATCTAAAAGTGATGTTGATACAAATCTATATATCAAGGTTAAAAAGAATGAACCTGTGATTTTATTATTGTATGTTGATGACTTTCTTTTGACAAGTGTAGAGCATCTCATTATTCATTGTAAGAGGGAGTTGGCCTATGAATTCGATATGAAGGATCTTGGCTTGATGCACGACTATTTGGGACTAGAAGTTTGGAAGAAGCCTGGTGAAATATTCCTTGGTCAAGGAAAGTATATTATAGAGATCATTCAGAAGTTTGGAATGGACTTTAAATCGATGGTAACTCTCATGGTGACTATTCTAATAAAGTTGAGAGAATTTGAGTCAGATTTGTTAGATCCATCCTTGTAGCAGAAGTTGATTGGATTATTGATGTATTTGATTAATAGCAGGACAGAAATTTTCTTTGTAGTGAACGCTCTGAGCCAGTTCTGAGTGGAAGCAAGACATGATCATTGGATTATAGTAGAGAATTTATTGATATATTTACGTGGTACAATTGATTATCATTTGAGATATGTGTTAAATGATGATATAAAAATATAGGGATATACATATTCCGATTGGGAAGGGAGTGTAAAAGACAAAAATAGTTCGTCTAGGAATTGCTTCAGTTTGGGCTCTATTATGATTTCTTGGATGGGCAGGAAGAAGACATCTGTCGCACTCAGCACTGACAAGGTCAAGTATATTGCATCCAATTAAGCGAGTTGTGAAGCAATTTGGCTCTAGAAGTTACTCACATGACTATTTTATCATGTGTTGGAATCGATTGTGATATATTGTGATAATCAAAGATATGTGAAGGTTGCAAATAATCTAGTTTTCCATGATAGGTCAAAACACATTGATATCAATTACCACTTCATTTGTGACATGGCGCAGGAGGTTTAAGTGAAGATCTAGTAGATCTATACTGATGAGAAAATAATTGATATTATTACAAAGCCTCTATTTATATCAAATTTTATATAGTTCAAGGATAAGATTGGACTTGTTGAGAATGCCTCCCTTAGTGAGAGGGAGCGTTGATGAGATAACATCAAGGACACACATTCTCCCTGTGTCAAGTATGTCGACCAGAATTAGGGAGAATGGTCCAACAAGGGACAATCAATCTTCCTATGCCAAGTATGTTGACTGGAATTAGGAAGAATGGTCCTGGAGGCCCAGGATCACTAAGTTGAGTGGGTTCCATTAAAATTAGGCCCAACACTCTTCAGATGGGTTGAATGAGCTCATTTAGCATCAAGATCAGAATTACTCATGTAGAGTGTTCCCTTTGGAGATTCACCATGTGTTAAAGATATTGACTGGAATGATGGTGAACCAAGACTAGTATGTATACCATGTGTAAGATGGACCAGAATTATGGTGACTAGTTGATGCTAATGATGCACCATGTGTTAGGTGTAATGTCGTCTTCCCACATCTACCCAAGTAACTAACCAACCGGGGTAAACATGTGATGAGAAGCTACAATAATGAGATTCAACCTCCTAGGTGACCTTGAGGAAGTGGAACCGACGAAAACACAACATACAGACCTTGTACAACAACAACAATACCCCTAGGAGGTAACTCAACCATTTAGGCCTCTTACCTCTGAGTCACACTGACCTTTTGAACTATTTTAGCCATAGCCACAGGCACGGGCTTGCATGACAGTGTCCAGGAGGCTATAGATGCAAGCATGACACAACATGCCAGCATCTAGGGCCCCAAATACTTAGTTATGTGCAAGCGTCCCCGAGATTTGAGCCACCTTTTTAGGCCTAGAACTCAGTCCTCTGCCCAAAACTTCATGAAAAGTTCAGAGATGATAAATAAAAATAAGAAAATGATACAAAATCAATCAAATCAATAAGAAATCATCTGGAACCCTCCTAGCCATGACAAGTATTTTTTCAGACATGTCACATACATTGAAACTATAGGTGTAAACAACATATCTAAGCATAA
This sequence comes from Pinus albicaulis, assembly GCA_034641835.2. Taxonomy (NCBI): domain Eukaryota; kingdom Viridiplantae; phylum Streptophyta; class Pinopsida; order Pinales; family Pinaceae; genus Pinus; species Pinus albicaulis. The sequence continues at coordinate 984,611,272 of CM076584.1, read as the reverse complement.
GGGTCTCATACTTATCTGAGAATCGCAAAGAAGCATTTCTCCCTTACATAATTGGTTGTAAAACAATCTATTTTTCCATAGATATAATGTGCATTCATTTACAATAAAAAACATGGAGAGATCCATACATCAGCACTGATAAAATACATGCTCTTAACCAGAATAATAACAACAAAAATACAATAGATACAACATCAATAGAATCCACATAATAACCAGTGCATTTTCATACCAAATACCAACTGAATGAATTTCTCATTAATGAATGTAGAAACCAATTGGAGATGAGACTTCAACGTTCCACCAAACCATAGATTGGCCGAGAAATATCTCTCTTCAGCCAATCACCCTCATGCCATATTCCAAGTATGAATGTGGGATCTCACCAAACACATCAATCACAACCAATCCATGGCTTCCAAATGCCAAACCGCCTTAACCCTTAACCAATGATTCCACCTCATGGTCAGACATCACAACCATCACAGATTGGTCTCTACCCAAGATGTTCCAGGGCTCTAGAGTGTTTGTTCCAACCAGGGCTTACATGATTAGTAACTCAACCCCACTTTTTACAGGGCTTCCAGAGCGTTTTTCCAACCAATGATTCTTGGTTTAGTAATTCAACCCACCTAGGGCTTCCAAAGATTTTTTCCAACCAAGGCTTCTAGGACTAGTAACTCAACCCACAGTTGTTCGCCGAGCTTCTAGAGTGTTTTTCCAACCAAGGCTTCCAGGAACTAATAACTCAACCCACAACTAAATGAAACATGAGAACCAACCAGAAAAGAATCAATGCAAATAAAGCCACAGCACCATGGTTATCCAAGAAATGGCAAGGCTAGGAAAATCCACTGTCAATCCAAGAAATCCTCCATGCCAATGAGAGGATCATGACTAAGAACCACATGCATACACCATGCATGCAAAAACTAGTGAGGAAAACACACATGAAACTCGGTACCTGAAATCAAAACTCGTTGTAGTTGTTGATCCTGATGTTCGCTTGTGCTTTCCTGCTCTTCCTTTGCCTTCTTGCTCCAAATCACCAAGTATGCCACACTTGGCAAGAGTGCTCCAAGAAAACTCTAAGTATCCAAGAGTATGAGAGAGAGAGAGAGAATAATGAGAAAGCTCAAAAAATGCACTGACCAAAAAACTTGCCAACTGATCCTCAAAATCCTTTTTATCAATGAGGCCTCTAATTTCTTCATTTTCCATTATTTTCCTTAATTTTCCTCCTCACATGCAACTTGTGACCTTTCACCTCCCTTTTCTCCTATTTTCCATTATTTTCATAAATAAATGAAAATTAATACCTCATGCCTCTCCAAAACCTTAGCCATTTCCTTTAGCCATAATAACTGAAATGAACACCCACTAGGATGTTTTCCCATCATTCAAATTGGAATACGTGTCCCATCACCGTGGAATTATATATTTTTACATGTATTTTTAACCAGGGTTGTTACAGAACCCTCACCGTTGAAGGAACATTGTCCTCGGTGTTCAATGACACCTACAAACCAGAAAGACCACTAAAAACAAAACATTCTGCCTATGGAGCTTTATAACATAGTCGTTGCAGTATTTACAATGACCAATGTTGAAAACATGACAAACATACTATTTACTGGAGCTTTATAACACAAATGATTACGGTATTTACAATAACAACCACATTTGTTTCAACCAGCAAATAATCATATTGTCAATGGAGCTTTATAAATCCAACTTGATACAATAATTACAATAATATACACATATACACATTTTCTCCACTGGAAAATAGAAGGATACGATGCCCATATCAACAACAAGGGAATCCATAGGCTCACACCTCCACCCTCAAAGTAATACCAGGATTCACCTCCTTCCCAGGAAGTCCAGAATCCACTGCCAAAGTCAAAGTTGTATCCAATGCCCAGCGCTACAATCTTGCAGTGTTCTCCTCTCAGTGAACCGTTATCGGCTCATTATTCCAAGGCACACTCCCAATGTGCATATAATTCCATATGAAAATGCTAATGACAAAAAAAAAAAAATCCATCCCCGACCTTCCCTTCTTTGCTACACAATCCCTCAGGCAATCTAGTCACCCCCTTCTGTACAGTCACTCACCTTCCAAGTTCCACTGGCACCCATATCTCGGGCAGTCCATCCCTTGGCAAGGTTTCCACGCATTATAAGATACAAAAACCAAGGCATATGCTTGCCTCGAAACCATCATATCAGTTATAGCATGCTCATGGAAATCAATGGACATTATTGGGTACTAGTGTCCCACAATGGCCCTGCTCTTGAAGTGCTTTACTAGTATACTATTGCCTATTTCAATTCTTTTTGTTATTGCTGCTAATGCTTCAGTTCCAATCACCCAACCAGGCATTTTTCGTGCTTCATGTACCAAGCACATAATTTCCATTAGATTCAAAATAAATTGAAATAACTTTAAATCACACCTCATTGGTAGCCCATCAATAAGGTACACTTGCACTTATGTTTACTTCCTTTCACACAATTCAAACTAGTCGTTTGATCAAATCATCATGTATAAACATATCACATTTGGTTAGCTCAAAACACAACCATCACAGGTCAAAATCATGAATCACATGCAATCACCATAAACCATAATCATAAATCACATGTAACCATCATAAGTCAGAATCGTAGATCACATGCATAATAAAACTGAAATAAAATACTGATACTTATCCTTCATCAGTCCTTACTTCTGCATTTTTCCTTTCTGTACACACACCGGATCAGTTTCCACATCCAGCAAGCACCCAATGCCTTTGATTCTCTTCAATCATGTACACATACACACAATGTATATCACAACACATACACCCACATATGACATACAACACTATACAATACATGCACCCACACCGACATATGACACATACACCTACACTCGGTGTACTATAAAACACAACATATATACATATACGTAGTAGAACACAACAAATACACATGTCATGATACCACGATACACCATGCACATACATAATATTGCATGCCTGCAACACATCATGTACGACATGCACACAATACCACATGTATACCAATACCATATGCACAACATGTACACAGTACCACTGATGAACCCTTGACTAAATTGAGAGGGGGGGTGAATCAGTTTAGTCCATTCATGGACATTAAAAATATTTTATTAAACTCATTAACAAAACCATTACATGAGAAGATAAATACATAATGCTCAACAAACTAAATATGTAAACAACAAGCAATAAGCAGAGTAACATATCACATCAACACACAATAATAATGCACATGAACACCAGATACAAGTGGAAACCCATAAGGGAGGAAACCACGATTTTATTATTGTTGTGATGCAAAGGAAATTTCCTACTCTTTATTGCATTTGATTTTCTGTAGGCTCCAACCTACAGGAGGCTGCTACCTCAAATTTCTGCAAGCTACAACATGCAAGGAAGCTCCAACTCCCATGTGTTTTTTGCAGGCTACCACCCACAGGAGGCTCTTTTCTCAACCAGCTCTAGCTGAACATTTTATCAAGACACAACTTGAAAGGAGACCACAATCCCCTTACACAACATGAAAACAATATGCTGATTTACCTAGTTATAAACTCTTCATATATCCATTTTTATTTCTGCCTCTTCTCCCTTCAAATCTGTTTCACATCAGCTCCATATGTGCATAATATCTCAATCAGCTCTATCACATTCTCCTGCTCTCTAACATCTTATGCACTAAAAAATGATATCTTTTGTACAGATACTTTGATGGTTGTTTGTATTCCACATATGAATAGGAAGAGAATAGGCTTGAATCTTTTCTTTCCATTCATTCGTTTCCATACACTTCATATTTTGAATATTAGTCCACAAAATACATAAATAATCCAATAATAATTTCAGCCACATGTAATTATTGAATGGATCCACTTAATGCCAACATCAAATAACAATGTATATCATTAATGTATCACAACAATTCAGCTTAATTCATATTTTTCTTTTCCTTGGAGTCTTGTCTTTGCCTAAGATACTTGCCTTTGCATCAAAACAATTTAGTTCAATCAACAATTTCACATTATTACAATTTCTTCAATGCAGTTGCTTCACTACACTTTTGTCTTCTTTGCCTTGTTGTTCGTTTATACCTTTGTTTCTCCTGATCTGCTCCTTTGCCATCAATGAAAATATTTCCAACAATCTCCCTCTTTGGCATTAATGGCAACACATCCTCCCCCTTTCATTCTGAGAAATGTCTTCCTTCGTCTGATTACATTACCTCCCCCTTTGACAACAATAGCAAGGGGGTTACAAATTTTTCAGTGTGGTTTCTATCTTTGCATTACTGCTTCCTAATGTGCAATGAAAATTAATGCTCTCTAAGTTATGCATGAACATTTTTCATTATTTCATTCTGTTATTGAATGAATTCCACTTCATATGGCTTGTTGGGGTTGCTCCAGTTTGAGAGAGTGTTGCTCGAAGATGAATACTGCTTCAAAAATGATTGATCCATATGGTATATAATTATTTTTGGGAGAAAAATTTGTAAATAATTTCAATTGCATGTATATACATAATAAGTAGCTACCATCCAAATAAGTGTCTTGCATTTGCATAACACTAAAGAGGATAACATAGTATATTGAGAGGAACCTCATTAATTGGGATGTGTGCACTTTGAATAAATTGTCTAGCACCAGTAAAATATAGGAAGATTAAAAAACACTCAAAATGGTGATCATATATGTGCTCAATTATCTGAACAAATACTTTGACAAACATGGCTCAGAAAAGTTCAAAACTTTTCATGTTTGTAGCAGCAATTATAGATTCAATAACCACAACATAACACTGATATGTTCTCGAATAACATCTTTGGATATCTGCTGTAAAGAAGTCATGATGCAAGAAATTTAATCCATCCAAGGGCAACAATTATTAGACATATGAACACAGAAATAGTTGAGCTTCCTCTTTATCTCCTTTGAGTGCACTCTTTCATCCCGACCATTGTTGAATATTCTTTGGCTAGGTGTTTCATATTGAATGCAATGGAGGTAGTAGCATTTTAATATAGCTTTACAATCAATGTAATAGAGCTTGGCATATCAATATAATATATTCCTTAACTGCAATATAGAACTAAGAAAAACACACAACATAATGTAGCACTTTGAATGCAGTATAATCAAATTCCATGCCAATCTATTGAAGAAAATATAGTGTGATGCCATGCTTCACGATCACCATCTGTTCTATCTCTTTGTACACATATTCATTCCCTTTTCGCCACGCCCTCTGTTGGTCCTAGATATGCATTAGATTTCTTAATAGAATGAAAAAAAAACATAGACTTCGCACATACTTTAATGTAATTTATACAGGAATTCAACATATTTCACTATTCGTAGAGGAATCAATATAGGCCTTCTAAGTATGTCGAGCATATTTGACAGGGTATTCAACCTTGAGATTTCTTTGCCACTTACAACACTTTACGAACTTGTATGTAATCATTCTAAAATCTCTAGAGCTCTTTATAGCTTGTATGCTTTTCTTTGCACATTTAATGATCAATATAAATTTTCCCCTAGAAGGAACTTTGGCAAAAAGCAACACCTTTAGAAGCTATTAAACCTTTACACCCAATATATGGGCATGAATTAATATAATCTGTTGCAAATTTGTAAATAATTCCACTGGCACCTCTCTTGCTTAGCCAAGATAATTTCATAGAACTTTGACCTACTGCAACCTGTACAAGCTATCCTTTGGCCCCCAGGAAATACCTCATTCCACAGGGAGGTGTTCTAGGTTTAGTTGTGGCAGTAATTGAGTTTCCATAACCAAACTTGGGTTTCTTATCTGTCGGTTTAATAATCTGGAAATATCACATTAGCATTTCATCCGCACTCATCATTTCACCCAAATTATCAAATTCACCACAATAATTTGGTGCTGAGAAGATTGTAACAAGCTATCTGTTAGCAAAAAATTCATATCCATCCTCCACAACCTGATGTGCATGATAGATAAGATCTACGTCATGCTTTTGGTGAAACTCAAACACTTTGTCAGGGCCAAAAGTGTAGGACGCCCCTCGGTCATTCATCCCCCATCCTTGAACATCTTTGCTAGGATTTGACCAAAGAATATCACATAACAACCATGTATCTGGAACATTTGTTGGACAAGGTAGGCTCCTCATTTGATCCAAGTGGATTAGATCATGTGAAAGGTGTCCATGCATGCATAATATCTTCTTATCTATGAGAGTAGCCACTGGTAGATAGTTGAAACAAGCAATAAAAACTTTCCATAATCTAATATTGAATCTGCATTTACACTCATCATAGAACCCATATATCAGATTGATTTAGGTACATTCATGATTGCCTCTCAAAAGAAAAATTTTCTCTAGGTATTTTATTTTGTATGCTAGGAGAAGGCGTATAGTCTCTAGACTTTGATTTCCTTAATCCACATAATCTCCTAAGAAGAAGTAATTGTCTTGTGGTGGTAAACCACCATACTCAAAAAGTCTTAAAATATCATAATATTGGCCATGAATATCACCACAAATCTTAATTGGCGCCTCGAGCTCCAACAAGTTGGGTTGGCCCATAAAAATATCTTTGGATGTAAGAAAAAGTTGTCGGATCTCTGCCTCATAGAGTTGGACCTGCTTATTAGATCTCGAACCTCTGACCTCCAACAACCAATTTATTATATTGTCTAAGAATGCAGGGTCCATGAAATCTGCATGGCAAGTAACCCATGGATCGACGGGCACTCCCTCTGCTGCCTCTACTTGGCGGTGAAGCCATTCAAGAACACCCAAACAATCATCATAACCCGCAGGTGGGCGATGCTGGGGCACTTTCCTGTACTCCACTGAAACACATATCACCTTGGCCTTTGTAGCGACTTCACTGACATAGTTGTGATAAAGCGGCGAGAGATCCGATCCGATACAGAAAGCCCCTCCGTGAATGTACATTTTCAACAACGTTGCCACTATTACTTCTGGATCCAGCTCCAACTCCTGACAATCTCCTTGGCCACATGCAGGGGCGAGTAAATAATGATGCCATAAATACTAACGCTCCATCATAATATCACTTTATAAAATGTCATAATGCTACTCCATACTAGATAATGCTACTTAGTGCTGCCCCAAGCAATCAACGCTACAATTAATGCATGTAATACAAATTGCAATGCCAATATAACAACATGCAAACTCAAAGGTAATTTTTTTGTGGTTTGCTCGAATTTGTGTGACGCTTTGATAGTCAGCTGAATTGGCTCAAATCCATACATTAATTAAAGTAGAAACTCGTCGAAACATAAATGTTTGCAAGGTGAGTGTTGCTCCCATCAAATAATATTAATGCATATAAATAACACCATTTCCAATATTATAATAACCTTGCTCCAATTGTAATACTGCAACAGAGGTTAATATTAACAAAATTACTGCAGCAAACCACTGAGCTGAACCACACACTGAATAATGCACCACCAATTTCCAGCATATAATTAATACTCGCCAATGATAATTCATTAATGCACAACGCCAATCCCAATATGAGAATATATAACTCTGTAAACACTCGCATAATTTCAATGTTGCATGTAACGCCATATTCCGCAGCCACATCAGTAATTTTGTCAAGCACTCCATAATACCCAACACTCTTTATTTCTTGAACAATAATACTCAATTCCTTACGACTAGCCAATGTAATAACACTGCCACCTTGTTGTCTATGCCAATGCATCCAATTTTTGAAAATGTCATATTATGAAAATTAGTGACTGACAAAAAAAAATCCATCCGTTAAGAATAATATCAGAAATATCACTAGGAAATAATGCACTCACTCTATAACTGGCACTGGCTATGTAATTTTTCTGATTTCGTTGAATTCATAACGCTTTGATGCCATAATTGCAATGTTCTTGCTCTGATTACACCGCTCCAGTATCTGTTCTTCTTCCATAAATGCAACGTTCAGCTAGCCTCAGTTTCTACTGCCTCAAAACCAATTAACGAACCCTTGACTACAATATAAAAATCGTTGGAACATAGTGCCCGACTGCAAATTTAATTCCCTCCGAGGTAGCATCAGTTGTTTCGATCAAGGTGGAAAAATATATTTGCACGTGACCCAGAGAAAAATTCTGGAATTTTGAAAACGAAAGTTCGAAAAGCCAAGAAACGGCTTTACTATTTTTATATTCTTTGTTTTATGCACACGGAATAATGAGGTTCGGTTTCCTATCTGGCCGTTGGCTCTAGCGGAAGTGCCTTTCTGCAACCTTGACAGGCTTCCTAGGCCTGATTGTCACATACGTCGGGGACCATGACCGTGAGAATTTTAAGGGCCAAACAAGGAGAGGAAAGAGAAGTAATTCATTGAAATAAAAATCCATGCGTTTTTCATAACATTCGATTTCTGTGTTCAGTACATCGTTTTCCATATAAATCCACACCGATAATACGATAAATTAGTGACGAAGGCGAAGACGATAATCAAATATCATGCTAGTTAGTTGTAGCACAAAAAAACTGAACTACGCATTGGTAGCGTCCTATAAATATAGGATTCATAATCTGGAATTGACTAATGATAGTCTTGTAAATATGTACATACTTTGCCTTCTGCAACTTGTTTTCCCATATTTTGTAAAAATAAAAGAAAAATAAAAAATAGAAAATCAAAAAGAGGGTAAAAAGTCCTAAAAGAAAATCAAAGGACTTAGAAAAAATAATACACCCCAAAAGAAAAAAGATGAATAAAACATGAAAGTGTGCAAGTCTAAATGCCACTACTTTTTGCTTTTTGCAGTTGATTATGGCAGAGTATCAATAAATGCCATAATACATGATGAGTTGAACTGCTTAATCTTGACTTATCATGTTTCAATTTACTTGTTTTAGATAGAGAATAAAGAGTTGTCAGACAGTTTAATCCTAACAATTTAGTAGATAGGTATAGAGTAAAAAGGAACCCAACAGTTTAATCTAGGTCCTTGGATGAAATAAGGTAGAATTAGATAGTTTTACTGCTTTCAAAAGAATAAAATGTTCAAGGTTGCTAGCTCAAATGCACCTGCACAAATGGAAGAAAAAATGCTAGATTAAAGATTGGGTAGGTAGAAGAAGGTGTGAAAATCATTGTAAATATTTGTCACCGGGAAACAATCAATAATTTCCCTCCCCTATAGCTATTTGACATTCTAAACTTTCAGTCAAAAAGACTCAGAGCATTTCTCTGACTTCTGTTGGGACCGGACCCAAGGCTCAATGACTGGCTAGTTGAAAGTGTTAAATTTCTATGTTAATCCCAAAATTTTCACCATCTACCATTCACACATTCATCACCATGCAATTTCATAAGTAAAGACTCCATTTTTACTTAATGATACATAAAGCCCCCATTTGATTAGCTGCCTACATATCATAAAGCATAAAAACCCTCAAAAGTACATTATATCCTAAGTAAAAGTGATTAAGTCATGATAATGAAGCTTTGCTTTAATTTTCACTTTTATTAGTTATATTTATGTATTTTGAGTATTCACTTTTCCCTTTTTCATATTAACTCTAACTTATTTATTAGTTCCCTATAAAAATCCTTGTCATATTAATATGATTCCCTTTTACTAAATATCTTTGAAAAACCCACTATTAGAAAATTTAGCCAAAGTCTATTATCCCACATGTTTTAATAAAGCGCCCACAATAAACCCCTTTTGGCTAAACTAGCACTATATAATAATCCCGCCCCTATAGTTTTAGACCTTAAAATAATCTAAAACTATATAATAAAATAAAATACGAAAATCAATTTTCATACATATCTTATATGTTTGGAATGAAAAAACATTATCCTGCTTATCCTTTTTATCCTAAGTATTTTATAAAGGATTTAAGTCTTAAAACCTTTGTAAATACTCTTACCATTTTCCCGTCCCTGCACAATCTTTACCTGAGGTTAAATTTTGACCTTACCCCTCTTTCTCGTTATATGCACCATCACAAAAGTCTAAACCTTGGTTAAAAGTTCATATTAACCCGCCCCCATTCACTTTACCCTATAAACCCCTTTTATATATAACCCAGCGCCCTCGCATTCATCCATCACCCTCCAATCATATTTATATTCCTAATCCAACGGTCCACACTCAGCGCGATGAACCAGCCCCATGCCCCACCATTCTCCGTCGCGTTAAGTCGTGACCGTTGATCATCTCTATCAAATATGCGGCCCATCTTAAAGACCGGTCCCACCCGCATGTCCACCACAACTCCAAAAACTAATCCTGACCGTTCGCATCGTGAAATCAAATCTAACGGTGCGGTTCTCATATCGCACGCCGAAATTGATCGATTGAAGTTTGATGAAATTCACGCGATAAAAGTAGTTTCATTAAACCACCCATTGCTACGTGTCCTAATTCTATTCGATCGCATTCATATTGGCCAAAACAGCTTACCATCTAAAAGTAACACGATAACCACCGATGGTTTTCGCATTCAAAGCAAATCCACTCCCGCCATTGACTATGACCTGCAACAAATGATACATATTACGACAAATATCTAAGGTTTTACCTTAATTTCTCATCATTTTCTATATTGCTTACCCCCTCGCCTGTTATGAAAAATGCGCCTAGACCCTATGAATGAAATTTAAACCTTTGATAGTCAATTTTTCTCCCTGAAGCGAAATGTTACCACAATGACTGCCTTTAAAAGACTTTGAAGTTTTTCGCTCGGTCACAGGATCCATTTAAAGCCAAAGCCACCAGAAACCCTCTCGTCCGTCAAAAACCTGTAGAAGAGGTATTTTTCAGTATTTTGACCTGCAAACCTTCAAAATTATACCATCTGTGAACTGAAAGAGACTAAGATAAGAGAATTTGCCATTTAAATTGCCCAAAAACAGGCCAAACCCTTGCCATTTTTTCAGGAAGCCTGAATCCCTCTGTCAGCCTTTCAAAATAAAAAAATCATCATTTTACATCATCTTTTAACCCTTAAAGACCAATTCCGAACATAGAAGAAGTGTAAAGGCCTACAGATTGATTAAAAGACTTCTTTTCCACATTTGTACCATTCAGGAAACCCTGTTTCCTGTCTTAGCCCAGTTTTCATCTCTCAGAAGCCTAATTTGATCAAAGAAAACTCAAAAGAGATTATCCTTAGCCAAATTTTCTCAATTATCCGTCTGTTAAAGTAAATTACTCCTACAAACAATCTAATCTTGCAGAAGTAAGCCTAAGAATGCCTAAAAAACAGAGTTAAAACCTCCACAGACAAATCCCATTCCACAAGACTTTCAAAAAAGCCTTCAATCACTTCCTTGCAGACTTGTATTTCCTTAAAAAATTGTTTGATTTTTGCAAGTTATTATTAGAATAAGAAATTGGGCCATCAGTTTCAATACTAGTTGACAAAATTGTTTGCTCCAAATTCTCAGATTTTAATTCAAAAGCTTCATTCAACAAACAGTTTGTATACAAAGAAAGAATAAATCAAGTCAGAGAGAAATCAGAATGACGAAATGTGCATAGTGAATGGTAAAAGTGAAATCAGAATTCACAATGACACTAAAAACATAACAGTCAAAGAGTATCAGTGGTTAAAGTGTATCAGGTAAAAGTCAGAGTGAAAGTTAAAACAAAGTTACAGAGCAGTCAAAGGTAAACAGTAAAAGTAAATACAGAGGCAGTAAATGGTAAAAAGAGATGAAAATACTTTCACCAACAATGAAGTTTATCTGAAGTGAAAGTAAAACAGTTAAAAGAACAAAAAGGTGAAAAGATGAAAACATAATAAGAAGGAACATTTTTGCAGAAATTTCATGTTTAATTCATTGTTTTACAGAAACTATTGTGACCAATCCAAGATGAAATTTGAAAACCTGAAGTAGGTTTATGTTCTTAAGGTGTCCAACTACAAAAACCTCTCTCACTTTTCTAACAGCCATTATGGGTTAGGAAATATTAAACAATATTGGAAAGAACTTTTTGCAGAAAATTACTGTTAAGTCATCATTTTGCAGAGAAGATTGTGGCCAATCAGAAATACATCATACAAAACTGAAGGACAATTTTTTTCCTAAGAGCCCTATATACAAAAACCTATCTCACTTTTTGCACAGGTATTACAAAACAGGAGATACATGTGCATCTTTACAGCCTATTTTGTAGACTCTGTAAAACTCTGTTTTACACATCTTTTTGTAGGGCCTATTGTGGACAGCTGGAGCATAAATTTAGGGAATTGAAAGAGGTTTATCTCTGTTTGGTCAATTTAGTGTGTCCTAAATTGCTAACATAAATTATCAACCAGGGATTCGTAAGCTGACGAAGTGTGGTGCACTATATGTGCAAGATAACCTATCTCTTACTTTTGTCGTTTTTGGATTTTTATTGATCTTGGTTGGTTTCTTAATGTGAGATGGAAATTCTAAAAGACAAGCATGGTTATGAATATTCAAGGCAATGATGTCCTTTATAATGATTTACCAAACTTCAAACCTCAAAAGGATTTTGAAACATACAATGACAAAATTAAAAGGAAATGAAAATGTGTCACTATTCTAATTAAACAAACAATGAACTATTGATCATGAAACCATTATCTTTGTTGCTGTCTAAACAAAAAAGAAAACTGTACTCAAAGAAAAGATTGCAAGTAAAGTAAAACTAAAATCAAATTACATCAACTCATATTCTGACCCCTCACCATTAGTCTAGCTATGGCTTTCGGAGGTAATCATAAACAACTTGAGCAATCTGATATCTAATTTGCAGAAAAAGAAACTAATATCAAACTACACACTCATACTTCAATCCCTCACCATTAGTCCAGCTATGGCTTTCGGAGGTAACTGAAAATGATATGAGCAATTTAATATATCTAACTTGCAGAAAAGTAAACTAATATCAAACTACACACTCATACTTCAATCCCTCACCATTAGTCCAGCTATGGCTTTCGGAGGTAACTGAAAATGACATGAGCAATTTAATATTTCTAACTTGCAGAAAGTAAAGTAATATCAAACTACACACTCATACTTCAATCCCTCACCATTAGTCCAGCTATGGTTTTCGGAGGTAACTGAAAATGACATGAGCAATTTAATATATCTAACTTGCAGAAAGTAAACTAATATCAAACTACACACTCATACTTCAATCCCTCACCATCAGTCCAGCTGTGGCTTTCGGAGGTAATTGAAAATGACATGAGCAATTTAATATATCTAAATCTAACTACTGAAACAAATGTGCAAGACTGAAATAAACAAAGCAGTACTGGAATTAAACAAAAACTAAGAAAAATAAATTAGCAGCAGAACAATATTGATTCCATGTCATTAGTCAAAAGATATGCAAATGCCCGTGCTGCCATGAAAAATTATGCTAAAAGCTATGATTTCAGAAAGCAATCTAAGTAAGGAAATATGACAAAACAGAATTGAAAGAAACTTATCTAGAAAACATGTAAAAGCCTCCTTGGATAGCAGGGGCCCTCTGCTACCAATTTGGTGAAGTCCTTCAGCTCCTTAAAGTTGTAATCAAAACAGCATCAAAGAACTGAATTTCTCTATTAAAAAAAACTCACAATTCTACATCCCATTCCATCTTGAACTTTGTTACAAAAGACTTCTCTACTACTTTTTCATTACTTCTTCATTACCTATGATAGGAGAAAGCTTCTCCTATTTATACAAAATATGAGGAGTCATCTCATTAATGGGAGTCCATGAATCTCTCCCTCCATCTCTAAAGTTACAATCAAAATAGGAAATGATAAGACACATGTCTTTCTAGAGTTTCAACACAACTTGAGGAATGAGACACATATCCTCTTAGAGTTTCAATACAACAAGGAAGTGAGACACATGTCCTCTTGATCCCATAATCTTCTCCAACCAAATTCGAATTTGGCCTTAGAGTGCCACATAAGGGTCTTCTAGAAGTCTCCTTTTGACCTACACATGTCACAAAACTCATAACACATATATAGATATATGAAACTATGTTAATTTTCTAGTTTCTAATCATAAATTCACATAAAATACATAAAATAAATAACTTTGGAAAACAAGGATCCTAACCCATATATTTATGAAAATGGTTACTTGATGTAGGGTTTTAGGTCAAATGGCTATGAAATAAGAGATAAATGGTTATGACATAATGGAAATATGTATGAATATGGAGAACATTTTTGAGACTCAACATACCCCCCAACTGAAGTGGTTGCATGTCCTCATGCAACCATTGCAATGATTCATTTATCCATGAGTTGATCTTTTATGAGTTTTGACTCATATAGATTCATTCCAAACTTTGCTTCTTGATTTTTTCTTTTTTGGCAAAGTATAATACATTTGATTGCAACATTTTATTTTTATTTTTTTTTTCAATGGTTGGTTCTTGTGTGACAACCATTTTTTTTTTTTTTTAAAGCATTGGTTCTTGTGTAACAATGCTTTATTTTCTTTTTTTTTACCGGTTTTTGCTCTAGGCGATGGAGTGAGGAATTTTTTCAAAATTACAATTTTAGCATTCTAATGAATTACATGACTAAAAATTAGAAAACAACATACCTTCACTTACCTTAAATGTGGATGAGTTGTGTATGTGTGGTGGCTACAAAATTCTGATCATATTCTTCTTCAAGTGGCTAAACAAGAGGAGTCATGGATAAAGAGATGAGATGACTTTTTATTGCTTCTACTAAAACTTGCTGAATCTGCTCCAAAATGCTGAAAATAATAGTCTTCATGTCTTCAAAACTCATTGGCATAATTCTTACTATGTGAAAAGATGTTCTGATGTCGAACATAGTAGGAAATTGTTGACTTAGTGGCCATTAATGGATGCCACTAGTCAACACGAGAACTCTCACCATTGATGACAATGAGAGTCAAGATGCCCAAACACATCTTGCTAGGTACGAATGATTTTGCTGATGTCGAGTCACCTAGAAGATCCGACGAACAAGGGACATTAATGTATTCCCATTGTTTGTCAGCATGAGAACTTGCCATTAAGGCATGCAAGCCTCAAGGTGTTTTACAAAGAACTTAGACTCAAAGGACTATAGACTCAATAGTTTGCATTGAAGCAGGGCTTATTTGCGGAATGAAAATGACAAGAAATGGAAAATGAAAATGGAAGATGGCAATGGAGAGTAGAAATGGAAAATGGGCAATAAGCATGTGAATGAGAAATGGCAATGGGCAATAAGCATGTGAATGAGCCTCTTGCTTTTATTTGTGGTTATGAATGGACAAAAAGAAATGGAAAGTGGATATGAATGTAAATGGAAAATATGAAGTGAAATGAGGTGAATGGTTTATTATGAGGTATGGATGTGATGGAGACAATAGTATCTGAAAGTTTTTCAAGTGTTTGGATCTGATTTTGCATCAGCATATTTCCTCCTCTTTGTTGCTGATCATCCTCTTATGAAACAAATTGGTCTCTTAAAGAGACATCATTCTCTTGTAGTCATTTGTCCTTCCTCCTGGAACCTGCAAAAAAAACTAATACTTCTTCTGCAATGGAATGTAAGATTATCAAAGGAGAGAGGTGATCAGTCTCTCTAGTTATGATATTTACACACAAAACTAAGAATTTGTATTAATGAAACAAGTTCTCAAAGGAAAAATCAAAAGAATTTATACATGTTTTGGAATTAGTGCCTCAAGTTGAATGTAGCTTCTTTTTAGCAATTTATTTCATTATTTACCATTTCAAACTCTAATGATGGATTTCTCATTGTGTAGATCTTGTTGAGACCTTTCCAATGATACTTAAATCATCAAAATCTGATTTTGTATGAGAAAGTTAGGCTGATTTGAATAATGAGGTTTTTCGGTACATGGAATTGAGAGAACAAGACATTGATTGGACTTGGTGGTGTCGAATTAAAGAACAATTTGCGGGTGGACTTCAGCTGCAGAATGTCGACGGTTTCTGTAGCTAAAAATCTTGAATAAAAAGTTAGCCATTCATCATTCATCATCAGTTCAAATTTAATCAATACCTTCAGAAAACGAGCAAATAGCTTATTCATTTCATTGATTCAATTTTTTTTATTTTTTTATTTTTAATATTATATATGTTACATTTTTATTTTTATTTTTTAAAATATACATATATAATTTTATTAAAAAAAAACTAAAAATAAAAACTAAATACTTTGCATGTATCTTACAACAGAATTGAATTGCAAGTCCACAACATCACAACAACATTTTTTTTCATTTCACGATTGTCAACTAAAACTGCAGTAAACATATGTCGATTCTTTTGAGGTATATGCAATTTTTCCTTTAAAATCCAATCCCAAATGTGGTAAAGATCTTCAGAAATCTGCTGCACTGGATAAAACTGAGAAACATTAAGATAGATATGATTCTTTGATCAATCATGTGATAGGCTTCCTCACGCTTTGTTGGGCAGATGATAAAGGAAATGTGAAATTGAATTAAATTCAAAAATGAGTGGAATGTGCATTGAATGCCATGATAAGAGTTTGATTTTGATTAGAATTCCTCTTCCTAGAAATCAGGAAACCGAATTATCAATGCAGAGTGCCGTTTTCAAATTCTTCACTCAGAAAAAATCGTTTTTCCTCACGCGGCAGGCAAAAATGGCCTTCAAAGAACCGAGAATTTCTCTCAGACCGCCACGAATTTCTTAAAACGGTTTCTGGGTTATTTAATTGACCATGTTGGCGAAAAAACCCATGTTTTATTTTTTCTAAATTCATCTCCAATCGATCAGAAAACGTGTTTGAAAATGACGTGTCAATAACAATTTGCGTTTTTCTGGGTTCTGCCTCAGCAACAAAAATCGTTTTCTTCAGAACGTGGTTCAAAATTGCGTTTTTCTGAGAATGAAATACAACTTCTGGTTTGCTGATTTCCATATGTAAAGAGTGTTGTTATCCTGAGCATTCTTCAGTTCAGTCAAGGCACATTTTTTTTTTCTGTTTGAAAATTTTGTTAATTTCATTGCCTTGTTCTCTTACATGCCATTTTATGAATCTGAAGGAGCGTTTGATGATGGCAGGCGGCATTGGCAAGGCTGACAGGCCTGGTATAATAAAAGGAATTGGCATTTGGGAACTTGACAGGTTTGAATGGCAAGAGATTGCATGAAGGCCTCACAAATTCTTTCAAGGATTTGGGGAATTTGATGATGTTTTCAGCTTGAATCCTACAGGTCGATAATGTTGTCATAAGCTCTGAAACACAGCAACCTAGCAGCCTTGCAGCATCTCTAACTCCATCATTTTCAACTTCTACATGATTTTCATTATCAAAAGCAAAGAAAATCTGATGTTTCCGAGTCATAATACAGCTGCAAGCATCGTAAATGGTTGAATTTTCATGTTTTCTGTTGAGAGTAATTCATTTTTTTCAAAATGCCATGGCCTTTTCATTTTTGTTTATGTTTCTGTTTTTCAAATTTTTTTTTTTTTTAAGTTTGTTTTTGTTAATAAAATTATATGTTATATTTTTAAAAATTAAAAATACACATATATATTTTACTAAGCAAAATGATTTTTTTTTTTTTTTTTTTAATTTGTTTTGTTAATAAAATTTACATATGTTAAATTTTGAAAAATTAAAAATATACATATGTAATTTACTAAACAAAACAATTTATTGAATTTTTTTTTTAAATGATTTGTTATTAAAATTATATATATATTTTCAAAAATAAAAATATACATATATATCTTAGTAACAAAACAATTTAATTTTTTTTTTTTTTTTTCATATTTTTTTTTAATTGATTTGTTTAATAAAATTATGTATGTTATATTTTCAAAAATTTAAAAATACACATATATATTCATTAAACAAAACAATTTTATTGAAATCAAAGTTTTTCATGAAAACAATTTTTTTTTTTAAATTGTTGAATCAATTGAAATGATGAAGTTTTATTTTGTCTCCTTTTTTTTTCACATAACAATTCTTTTTCTGATCCTCCAGATCACACAAAGTGCAGGAGGAGAGCATACTCAAGAATTATTAATTTTTTTTTTTAGATGTAAGAAATAAGGCTACCTAGTTACACTTCCCCGGCAACGGCGCCAAAATGTTTGGTCAATTTAGTGTGTCCTAAATTGCTAACATAAATTATCAACCAGGGATTCGTAAGCTGACGAAGTGTGGCGCACTATATGTGCAAGATAACCTATCTCTTAATTTTTGTCGTTTTTGGATTTTTATGAAATTCTAAAAGACAAGTATGGTTATGGATATTCAAGGCAATGATGTCCTTTATAATGATTTACCAACTTCAAACTTCCAAAGGAATTTGAAACATACAATGACAAAACTTGAAAGGAAATGAAAGTGTGCTGCTAGCCTAATAAATCAAACATTGAACTATTGAGCATGAAAACCAAACTATCCTTGCTGCTGTCTAAACACAAAAGAAACTATGCTTAAAGAAATCCAAGAATTGCAACAAAGTAAATCTAAATCAAATTACATCAACTTATATTCTGATCCCTCGCCATTAGTCCAACTATGGCTTTCGGAGGTAACCATAAACAACTTGAGCAATCTGATATATAATTTGCAGAAAAAAAAACTAATATCAAACTACACACTCATACTTCAATCCCTCACCATCAGTCCAGCTGTGGCTTTCGGAGGTAACTGAAAATGACATGAGCAATTTAATATATCTAACATGCAGAAAGTAAACTAATATCAAACTACACACTCATACTTCAATCCCTCACCATCAGTCCAGCTGTGGCTTTCGGAGGTAACTGAAAATGACATGAGCAGTTTAATATATCTAACTTGCAGAAAGTAAACTAATATCAAACTACACACTCATACTTCAATCCCTCACCATCAGTCCAGCTGTGGCTTTCGGAGGTAACTGAAAATGACATGAGCAATTTAATATATCTAAATCTAACTACTGAAGCAAATGTGCAAGACTGAAATAAACAAAGCAATACCGGAATTAAACAAAAACTAAGAAAAAATAAATTAACAGCAGAACAATATTGATTTCATGTCATTAGTCAAAAGATATGCAAATGTCCGGGCTGCCATGAAAAATTATGCTAAAAGCTATGATTTCAGAAAGCAATCTAAGTAAGGAAATATGACAAAACAGAATTGAAAGCAACTTATCTAGAAAACATGTAAAAGCCTCCTTGGATAGCAGGGTCCCTCTGCTACCAATTTGGTGAAGTCCTTCAGCTCCTTAAAGATAAGATCACAATAGCATCAAATAACTAAGCTTCTTTATTCAAAAACTCATAAATCTACATCCCATTCCATCTTGAACTTTGTTACAAATCTACTTCCTCATTACTTTCTCATTACCTTCTCATTACCTATGATAGGAGAAAACTTCTCCTATTTATACAAAATATGAGGAGTCATCTCATTAATGGGAGTCCATGAATCTCTCCCTCCATCTCTAAAGTTACAATCAAAATAGGAAATGATAAGACACATGTATTTCTAGAGTTTCAACACAACTAAGAAATGGGACACATATCCTCTTAGAGTTTCAATACAACAAGGAAGTGAGACACATATCCTCTTGATCCCATAATCTTCTCCAACCAAATTCGAATTTGGCCTTAGAGTGCCACATAAGGGTCTTCTATAAGTCTCATTTTGACCTACACATGT
>CM076584.1:984378844-984591431 GCA_034641835.2 Pinus albicaulis | reverse complement strand
TTATTCCACCGTGCACACACACAGTCATGAATCATAGCATACAAAATGGGATCATTATCCTTAACTGTAATATCCCCAAATGGGGACTAACCAGTAATAAACAGAAATACACCAATACAGATATAGGAAATATAATACTGAACCAGATCACTGAATCATAACACATGGAATACCAGAAACTGAGCCATTTTATTAATCAGAAAGTACATAGAGAGGAGTACAATAAATCAGAGCAAGTGCACCTATCCTTGCCCTAGGCAAGTGGAGACCTCAACATGTACTGGTCGCAACAAGATGTCATTCTAGTCAGCCTCAAGTCAAGATGAATCGTTACTGAGCTGGGTCAGACCTAAACTTCATTAATAGAAACGCCGTCTCTCACAGTGACAACACTGGAGACCCCTCCGTACAATAGATCACCCACCGAAGGCTAGAAAACGTCGTTGAGCTCCGCTTCTCCCAAGTCTCGCTTCCTCGTATCGCTCGTCTCATCATGGATTCGTCTTCGAACACTCGGGGACCGCGATCCGCTTCCAAACCGCATCTCAAGGCCCCTCTCTCTCGATCTCCGTGATCCTCCCCTACCGATCCGCCACCAAACCTTCGTATCTATACCGATCCACAATATCTCTTCGGGATCTACAGCCTCTAGGGCCGATCCGACTTTTTGAAGGAGTTATCTGGATCAGATCTGCCAATATTCCTTCAGATCTGCAACTCTTCAAGCTGGATCTAGTGCAAACCCCCAGATCTGCAACATACAAGACTAGATCTGCCACATACAGGAATAGATCTGCAAGATCTATCCTTCCCAAAGCTGGATCTATCTTCCATTGCATGGAATGAACCAAAGTTAGCAGTGCAACTGAAGTATTTGCCTAATTCAAGGCGCAATTTAGCACACTCTTGCCTGTCAGGTACCAATTTGTCCAATGCCTTCATGTACCCTTCTTGTACCTCTGGATCTGTGTGAGGTTTCACCCTAACCCCACCTCCAGGTGTAGGTTGGCCCAACCAAGATGGAGAGTAGTATTTTGGCATAAGGATATATGCCAAGACATGTAGTGGAACATTGAGTTTATTCCACCATGCACACACACAGTTGTAAATCATTGCATACAAGTTGGGATCATTATCCTTAACAACATCTTTTATTTGCCCCAACATGCTATCCATCTGCTCATACACCTCCCCAATCACTGGTTTATCAAGATTCCGGTAAAGCGAATCATGTTATAAATGGGCTTTGGTAAAACCCCACAATTTCTTCATACGTGCCCAAGGAAAAACTCGAGGGTCAAGGGCGGGTTCTCCACATGTTCGAATCCCTACCGTCAACCACCGTTGCCGCCTCCGTCCTTAATAATGCCAGGGCTTGATACCATTACAGCCAAGGACTCTCTTACCTTCAAAAGGCGCTTGAATGTGAGGTAATAGCTAGCAAATCTAGTCTTTCCTATTTTCAACAACTCCAATTTGGAGTGAGTACGGAAAAGCGCATGGGTATTGCTATGATTTGTAATAAATTTGATCATTTTCTTACCTCTCTTGTACAAATCACCAAGCCATTTGAACTGAGGTTGTTTGTTTTGTATGATATCATGCATCAAAAGGTTCATTGTGTGAACCAAACACCCAGACCAAAAAATGTTGGGGTATTTATCCTCAACAATTGCTCCTGCTGCCTAACAGTTAGCAGCATTATCAGTGATGACCTGTATCACATTGTATGGCCCGGTCTTTTCAATTATATCAAGTAATGGTTCTGCAATGTTAATGCCGGTTTTGAATTTATCTGAATAATCATAAGTTGCCAGGAAGACTGCACCACTAATCGACACAGCCAAAACATTTATCAATGGTTTTCCTTTTACATTGGTCCATCCATCAGAGACAATGGACAACCCATGCTCATTCCACGAACCTGTCATTCTAGCCAAAGAATGATTTATTTTAGCTCTTTCATGATCAAGACCCACGGTTCTGGCCTTGTCATACCCAGGGCTTTTGTATTCTTTGGGGGCATCATTAATGGTAGAAACCATTTCATGCCAATACGGTGAGCAAAGAACATTGAATGGCACCCCACATGCATATAGAAACTGGTAAAATTTTGAATCCACATCATTCCTACACCCTTCGTCTAGCAAATCGGATATGGTTCTACGCCTTAATCCAGTGCCACTGCTTCCAAAACCACTGGCATGGGTGGAAGTTGAACTTGTTTCTCCATGATGTGTTGGGCCTGAATCAACGATACCCCTAAGACTTTAGATGATCTCTCGATGGCAACCCCTTTTCCTTCCTATATATATCTCTCTGTGGTGCTGCCATAGAAGTACAAACTTTGATTCCAAACTTTTTAGTTCCATCTCCTGGCATTATCCCACAAAGGTGCCTTCTCAGACGGGTGTATGAACCATGGTATTGTTTATTGCAATGGGGGCAATAAATTTAGTGGTTCCACCACCTTTCCCTCCTTCTTGCTTTTGAACATATTTCCACAAAGGATATTGGTCTTGTTTAGTTGGGGATTCTAGGTTCTCAGGGTCTCCACTCCCACTTCCTCCTCGCATAATCCTCCTTCTTCGTGATTTTCTTCGGGGATCCACCACAACCCTCCTCTTCATCCTCCTCTTTCTCTCGATTTGTCTCTTCTTCTAGCACTTTCCAACACCATTATCACAAAGAAAGGAACCACAACATGAAGAAAACCCTAAGCCATATATCCATGATGTTTCAAGTTTTTAGCCTAAAAAAAAATGGAGGAATGCCAAATGGGAATAGGAAAAAATGCAACATAGAAAAATACAATTCAATTTTTCACTTTCAACACCTTAAAATGCAACATAGAGAAAAAAATTCAAGTTTTCATTTTTGAACAACTTAAAAATGCAACATAGAAAAAAAAAACTAGATTAGAGAGTCCTACCTCTTTTTCCTTCAATCCTCCTTGCTCTCTCCTCGCTCCAAGCTCCTTAATCTCTCCTCCTACTCTCTTGCTTTCTCCTCTCTTCTCTCCTTGCTCTCTCCTCTCCTCTTGCTCTCCTTTCTCTCTCCTTTCTCTCTTGAACATTCAACAAACAATAAAAAAATGAGGAGAGGGAGGGATTTTTAGTACCCACCCCCCCTTCCTCCCTCTTTCCCTCCCATAAAACTCAGTGTCGATTTTTTTCGTGCACGGGGAGCGTTCAAGAGCGAACACTCCCTGAGCGCTCCTAACATTTAAAAAATGCTCCTGAATCATTTTTTAATGGAGGGAGAGTTCACTCCCGAGCGCTCCCTGAAACACTCCCTAGAAACTAGGGAGCATTTTTTCAGCGTCGGGAGCGCACTCTCGAGCGCTCCCAAACAGAGCGCGTTTTGAGAGCAAGGTTGAGAGGGGGGGGACGCTTCTCAGCAACCTTGATCTTGACAAATTTAAGTAAGGTCATAGATACTTAATTGAGTAGAGTGGCTTGCAACTTCCTTGATGATGATGAAGATGAAGTCAAGAGCTTTATTATTATTATTCTTTCGTTCAATTTATCTTTTCATTATCATTGAGACTAATTTCAAACAACAAATAGAAGAGGACACGAGATGTGGGCACGAAAAAAGGGAAAAATCCCACTCTAGGGGAAAACCCAGTCAAGAATTCTTCCTTCAGTAGATTCAAAACAAGATGAGACGACCAAGACCCTTAGAACCTAGACTGGAGACTCCCTCCATCAAGTCATCCTTGTTTATTCTTCAATTGTGAATTCATAGTCTTCTCGAGCTTCAATTCTCTGGCAGCCTTCTCATACTTGATTCCTCTGGCATCTTGCGACAACTTCCTTTGGTTTCGTTCCTTTGACATTATACTTCTATCACCCTTTATTTGTCTCACACTTCAATTCTATAGTGAAATCATAACTCGGCTTTACACTTCTGTAGTAGCATCATAACTCGACTTTAGTTTGGTAGTGGCATCATTAATTCATTCCTCTTTGATTAGCAGAGATATATTTCAGTCCTTCGATTTTATAGTGGCAATATAGAGGTAACTCGGTTCTTCATTTTCTGTGGTGGCAGCACATACTTTTGGTCCTCTCACAGTAACCCAAGTTTCAGTTCTGGTGTAGCCCAATAAGATATTCATGCTTCAACCTGAAATGATCTTTCAACCGAATTATACTTCACTATGATCCACCGAAATTCATCTCTGAAATTATACCTAACTTTTTGTCTTAAATTTCTGCGAACTTTATTAGTGTCCTGTGGAGAAAAGTATACCCTCCTATTTATAGTTGTTCCTCACTGAAATAAGTCGACATGAGTTTATTTAGTGAAGCCGACTTGCTCATGTTGAGAATTCAGAGGGTCGGAGATTAATTCAAATTCTCTTACTTGATAACTACTTGTGAGATTACTTCTATTACTTATGTTTTCTCTTCTTAACTTATTTAGTCTTTCATCAAGTCAATTACCAAAATACGAGACACAAAGTTAGGCTCCTCGAGCCAGGGAAAAACCTCCCCCTCTTGGAGAGGAAAACCCATAAGGAAATCTTCTTATAGATCTTCAAATGACAAGTACCATGACCAAGACTCAGACCCTTGACCTATGAATGCCTCCAAGACCTTGGCACTGCTTCTTTGACTGTCTCCAACGTTGATCCTTCATTCCTGCACCAACTTACACTAATGTGCACCAACCTTAGAGAAATCGGTCTCTAATTTGATCTTTATTGATCTCATCTTTGTTTATCAAAACATTCCTTCTTACTTGAAATATATTTCTCGTGTACTGAAGATAGGAAGGTAAATCATTGATTTACCTTCCTTCTATTCTTAAACTTTTGAGTGCACATCACCATGGGTAAGTTCTTACTTCATTGGATCCACACTTTCCTTCATACTGACCGCAGCTCCTTCACATTGAAAACTTTGTATTTATTCCAAACTTCAATGCACAGTAATGTCTCAGAGACATTACATCTTTCTCTGTTCCTGAGCCCACACTTATATACCTTTTCTGGAGACAGCGCTTGAACGCATCTATCTCTGTCTTAGACCCATACTTAATCACAGAAGTATCCACCTTTATCTCTGTATTCGACCCGCATTCAAAGCACAGTTTATACTTCAGAAAGATCCACATTACTTTCTATCCTTAACCCGCAGTGTATCCAATCCCAAGATCCGCGTTGTTTCTTGTCCTGAAATTCCTGCAATTATGTTTGAAAAACTCAGATAAATCGAATCTATGACTCTATTTTCTGTGGATTATACTAGGGTATATATAGTTGATCCTGTCTATAAATGAGCCGATTTGTCCTTATGATATTAGACCGACTTAATCATTGAATATATAGGCCGACATGTAGTGCATTTATTTCAGCGTTAATGAGGTTGGACATGACAAGGTCTTGGAGCATTTTTTATGACTAGACTCTTCATATTTATGACCCTTAATTACATTTATAACTAGAAGACAAAACCTAATAGACATCAAGAAGAAGTATATTGACCTATAATAAAACCGTTCTCATGAAACCCTTGAAGCAATCATATCAAAAATACATTTTATTATCTTTGTCTTCTACTTTACATAAATACATATAGACAATATGAAGACCGATCCTAATTACACTTTTCAACACTCCCTCTTAACTAGGGAGGTATTCATACAGGTACATGGTCACTTTCAAATTGAAGAATCTCATAAGAAGAATCGGATTGGTAATCACATTTGTATAGCATCATATCAACCAGCATTGTCCTAGTGCAAGGCCTTGACTATCAGCCTATATCTCAACGAAACAATGGGCTACAATGCTAGCGAGACACATGACTTATAAACACCATAGTCATTGTCTCTCCAAGGTACATATTCCACCCAAGTGTTCCCAAAGTATGACCTTCTTAGACTATTCTTCTCTTGGGTAGCTAGCCCTCAAATAATATTGGTCCTCGACTACTCTTCCCTTGAATGCCCTATTACATTCTCAAATAGTATCGAATGCCAAATGATTACCCAATCCTCAATTCTGTCTTTCCAAGTGAAGACAAGAAAGTTGTGTCTATCTCTCCCTCTCAGCCAGGGATGATCTATTCCACAAGGGAATGTACTCATTCCCATATAAGGAATGTACCTAAGCTCATTCCTAGGAATTACCCAGTTTCTTCCAAGTAAGAAACTTATCACAAGGCTCCCTCTCAATCAAGGACCTGCAGTAGCAATGGTGAGACACACAGCTGCTCATGAAGAATCTCTCCCCTCGATGTCATGGATTTCGATATTGAGGAATCTTTAACCTTTTGCTTCATAGGGCACAGATCATCCATCACTTTCATTCATGAGTCATGTCAGCTATCAGAAAGTGGTTCATATGACTTCCTTATCTTGTCCACCTTTTATTCCATGTTGCTTTATTTTGAACCATCTCCAAGGATCTTACATCGTTTCGCATGATTGGCAGCCCTGCATAAATCCATCCAGATAAATATATACATATGAACTTTAAATCAAAAGTTACCTTAGTGATGATCTTTCACCATGACATCTTTCTGTAGGCATCAGCATCCTTTATTCATATTGACACATCTCCTAATGATATGTTTATCAAGTGTCTTCTTCTTTACCAGACTTCTATTAGAGTCTACATATCCTGCCAGGAGATATTCTAGTCACATCTTCTAGGCTTCTGAATGATAACTGCATCTTGACATGGTTGCACTTCATGATCCATCCCTTCTGCACATCTTCATTCCCAGGAACTTCCAATTTCAGTTCCTTGTTCATATACAACCACCTCATATTCCATATGAGGATATATATGTTGATTTCATCTGTCAGTGCACCGAGAGAGACCCTCCTCCATAGATCATACTTCTAAATATAGAATTCCATTACTTGCAACCATATTGTTGGAAATACTGAGAGGGGGGTGAATCAGTGTTTCTTTTCAATTGTTAATTTTACCAGTTAGATCACTTATATTTAGAACACAAAATGAAAAATGATGGAATAGATACTTTTATTAATTTATTCTTTACAATAAGTAAAGTAAAATAATGATATAGGGCGCCAACCCTAAATGAAGACTCCAATCTTCCAGGCTCCAACTTGTATTGTGCCAAGCACTGACTTGGTCTTTCCAAGGCTCCAACCTTGTCAATTTGAGGCACCAACCTCTAGGGTTCCAACCCTATCTCTGGTACAGGCTCCGACCTGGTTTCTTGAGGACTCCAATCCTCTAGGGCTCCAACCCTATCTTCCAAGGCACCAACCTTGTCTGTATGAGGCTCCAACCTCTTGCTTCATTTCGTCAAGATATATTTGGTTATACTTCACGGCTCCCAATGTCTTCTTCAACGAGCCCTAACAATCTTCACCTTACTTTTAACTATAGTCTACACATCACGTCATTTCATCAATGACAACCTTGATATTTTCACTTGAAGTTGTCTCCACGGTCATTCATGATATCCAACCAAAAACTCCAAGGTCACTTCATGATGGCTTCAACGCATCATGGTCTCCACTAATGTCTCCAAGGCTGCTTCTACAATTCCTCCAAATATCTTCAAGGTGTCTTCAATAGCTTCGAGATATTCTTCAATAGTCAAGTTTCTTCAACAACTAGTCAAACTATGCTTCAAGAAGGTCTTCAATAAGCTGCCCCAAGAACTTTCCATGTTGCTACAAAGGGTCTTCAAAATGCTCTTCAAACAAGTCTTCAACACTTCAAGAGCTCTTCAATATTGGTTCAACAAGAATGCTTCAACAAGGTTCTTCAAAATCTAACACTCTTTGGTCTTCAATAGTGCTTTTCAAGGCTACACAAACACTTCAGCAAACACAAGCTTGTACATTGTCACCCTCAGGAAATTCTAACTTGATAGAAGGCAATTCTTATGCTTCAGATTCACTATCAAAATCTTCTTCACTTGTACACGCTTCCAAGTTTATTGTTCAATACTTCATAATGCTCCAAGGTTGTCCTTCATCCAGAATTTATTCACTCCCTTTGCAAGGATAAAGACCGCTTCAAGATGTTTACACAATGCTTCTTTAAGGCTTCTTCAAGAAAACTTCTTTAATAGATTTTCTCACCAAACTCCAAGGGATCTTCAACTGTGCTTTGATATGATTCAATGGGGCCTTCAATCAATATTTCAAAGTTATATACAAAAGGTTTATAATGTATTAAATAAGGACTTACAAGGTTTGTTCTTAGATAAGTCTTCTTCAATGTTTCTTCATACTTTCACCCAAACAATCCTGCAACACGGGTTTGAGCTCCTTACAAGGATCACTGCCTACTAGCCTTAATGCTACAACAGGTCTGAGCCTTAGATGAACAACAATATGAGCTCCAAAAATGCTAGTTGTCCAAGCCTCTGTAATTGGTTTGTGGTAAGGTCTGAATTCTGGGCACCCAACAAGTCCAAAAACTGAGTTTTGTTTGCCACAGAGTGCTCCCACAGCAATGTTGTCCATAGATCTAAGTCACAGCAATCACCTTGCCCAAATATAAATATAATTAGCTTGAATGATAGAAAAAAACAACCCAAATATATTCTTCATGACTTCCTTGTTGTTCTGTCTTATTCTGTGGCTTCTCTCTAAAATCTTCACCGAAAAATGATGGAAAAATGAAGTTTCTATCCTCACATTTATACACATTTTGCGTTTAAGGTGAAGAGACACGTCACTTGGTGAGAGGCTGACATGAGTAGGCTAGCACAAGTTGGCTCAAGGACAGAATTATTTCCTTAACTTGAAAAAATCATCTCTCCCAAACCTCTTGGAGTTTTCGACCAAGTAAGAGCTCGTTAGAAAGATAAAATTATGCTCTAAAGGATGGTGAAGGTCTCACAAAGAAATTATGCCTCTAAGATGGTGAAACATATTTTTCTTTATGACTGTCCTTAAATTTTTTGCATAAAAAGTTTGGGACAGCATGAGGAATGTTTGGGACAGTGTGACTTCTTCATTCCTTGGTTTCTTCATTGTTATCAATGTCATCATAGGATCATAAAGTCATTATGTAGGAGTGCAGCATTCATATAGCCTAGTGTATCAACAATGTCATCATATACTAGTGCAGTGATATGTCATAGTGCAGCCTTCATTAATTTTTCAAAAACTCCAAAGTAGTCTTCCAATCATGTCAAGGTGTGGTCATTATTCAAGAGTATGACTTCATCAATTATAGTCCTCCACTTCAAAGGCTTGTATAATGGCACCTAAGGTCTAGATCATCAATCAAGGTGCATGATTGGCACTTGAAAAATTATAGTTAGTTCAAGGACTTGTTCGGCCAAGACTTCTTCATTAGTGGCTTGACATCTTCGTGGCTTGACATATTCACATATGACATATTTACCAACCAAGAGTTATGACATCATCATCTAGAACCAAACATCTATTGTATTCAACCTTATCATCACATTCTAGGGCATCTCAAGAATATTTTTCATCTTGGTCCATATTGACATCAATGACAAACTTGATTAACAGTCCCCCCCTTTGTCATTGATGCCAATATTCTTGCCCTTCCAACATTCTCTCCCCCTTTGACATCAATGGCAAATGTGGTGCCCAACTACTCCCCCTATCAAGCTACTTCTTGGCATGTTGCTTCTTCATGTTTCCTTCATCAATGATTGTTCTCCATGTAAGATATGCCGCTCCCCCTGTAATGTTGCTCTTCTTTAATGTACTTTCTCCCCCTAAGTTGTATGCATGGTCTCTCTTCTTCTTTTTTGGCAGCGTCTCATCGTCAAAAACTTGGAATATCATATCTGCCAAGAATGTAATCAAATCAACAACATGTGTTGTTGCCTGAAGTGTTCAAGAGACTTTCACACTAAATTTGCTTCCTTATCCATACTTGTGTAACTTTCTTCTCTGGCTTGGTAGTCATGGTTTTAACTTTTTTAGGGACCCAAGTCAGATTACAATCACGAGCCATATGTCAAATGTTATGGGAATTAAAGCACTCCATCTTGTTCATGAATGAGTAATCATGACTTCTTCTTGCAAAATTGCTTCTAGAAGATTGACGAGGACCATTATATTTATCTTTGAGATATTCCCTACAATCCTTTTCCATATGCCCAAAGTTTGTACAAGAATATCAATAACCAAAAAATATATGTTGGTACTTGGGAGATTAATATTTCCTTAATGTACTTCTGAAGTCTTTTTTCCTTCGGATTCTTTGATGATATTCATTGTCTTTTGTATTCTTGACGTCATTTGCAAGTCTCCTTGGAGTATGATTTCTTCCATTGTTGTCTTGAATCTTCTCTTTGCCTTTGCTGAAACATGGTGCATCAACATTTCTTCTTGGCTTCCTCACATCCTTGTTTTTTGAAACACTATCATTCTTGCTTGAAGATTCACCTGCATAGCCAAGCCCTAATTTATCAAGGGGATACCTTTGATGACTTAGTATGTCATCTAGGGTTTGAGAGCTTTTCAAGTTCTTATTTGGAAAATCAACTTCCTTTTTAAGAAAGACAATTTCTCCTTTCAAATTTTCACAATCTTCATCTTTCATATCTAGGTTCTTCATTTCTTCCATCATCCTTGTTGCTTCGTGTGCTACAATTTTATGGGAGATGATATTTGATTTCATTATGAAGACTTCTTCATTCTCTTTTGCTAGAATGCTCTCCATTTCTTTTTTTATTCTTGTAGCTTCACATGTTTCGGCCTTGAGAAGATTGATGTTTGATTTTAGTTTGAAGATTTATTCATCATTTTCTTCTAGTTGGCATATCATGGTGTTTCTCTCCTTTTCTGCTTCATCAACTTGTCCTTCTATGAACGCCAAGGATTCCATCACCTTCTCAGCTCCTTGCACTTGTTTCCTTGCTTCTACTAGTTGAGATCTAAGAGAGGATACCTCTTCCTTGTATTGACCAATCTCTGCTTCAAGATTGTTCAAGCTCTTAAGTCTTTGTTCAAGGTGGCTTGACAAAGTTTATTCCATTTTCTTTGCCTTATGAAATTGATTTGTCATAGATATGACTTCTTCATGATGCTTTCTTCTATTTTGATGAAATTCCTCCTTAAGTTTGGTGAGCTCCTCATCTCTTTCTTGTACTTGAAGCGTGAAAAGGTTAACTTCCTTCCTTGCTTGTCTTGGTCACTATCTTGCGCTTTCTTCTTAAGTGCCTCATTTTCCTTTTTCAAACTGTTAATCTCTTCCATGGAAGCCATAAGTTTATTCAGGAGATCTTCTTCAAAGTCTTCTTTGTTCTCTTCATCTTCTAGGTCTTCTTTAGCCTTGTTGTCATCTCTCTTATCTTCAACTTCCTTGACTGATTTTGGACTTCTTTCTTGTTTTCCATCATCTTCTTTCACTAGAGATCATTGTCAACACTCCTTTTGAGTGAAGATCATGAAGTTTGTCCCATGTGACTTTTGCTGACAAGCATTTTTCAAAATTGGCCTTCACGGAATTTGGTAACCCATTCAAAATTGCCTTTATTACTCTTGTATTGTACCCCTTGGATTCTTCGTCCATCGTGTCATTAGTAATCATTGATTTCCAAACTTCAATTCCTTGAGTCTTCAAGAAATTCCTCATTCTTGCCTCCCATATATCAAAATTTCCTTTGAACAATGGAGCCTTCGCAAATTGATTGACTTCAATTTCGATGGTTAAGGAAGACACATCTTTAGGAGGATTGGATACCTTCTTCATTGGTTGTGCCATTTATGTTCTAATGATCAACCTTCAAGTTGTTAGGCTTTGAGTGAAGGTACTAGCTCTGATACCAATTGTTGGAAATACTGAGAGGGGGGTGAATCGATATTTCTTTTCAATTGTTAATTTTACTAGTTAGATCACTTATATTTAGAACAAAAAATGAGCAACGATGGAATAGATATTTTTATTAATTTCTTCGTTACAATAAGTAAAGAACAATACTGATATAGGGCTCCAACCCTAGATGAAGACTCCAATATTCCAGGCTCCAACCTATATTGTACCAAGCACCGACTTGGTCTTTCTAAGGCTCCAACCTTGTCAATTTGAGGCACCAACCTCTAGGGCTCCAACCCTATCTCTGGTACAGGCTTCGACCTGGTTTCTTGAGGACTCCAATCCTCTAGGGCTCCAACCCTATCTTCCAAGGCACCGACCTTGTCTCTATGAGGCTCCAACCTCTTGCTTCATTTCGTCAAGAAATATTTGGTTATACTTCACGGCTCCCAATGTCTTCTTCAACGAGCCCTAACAATCTTCACCTTACTCTTCACTATAGTCTACACATCACGTCATTTCATCAATGGAAACCTTGATCTTTCCACATGAAAGTGTCTCCGCTATCCTTCATGATATCCAACCAAAATCTCCAAGGTCACTTCATGATGGCTTCAACGCATCATGGTCTCCACTAATGTCTCCAAGGCAGCTTCTACAATTCCTCCAAATATCTTCAAGTATCCTTCAAGGTGTCTTCAATAGCTTCGAGATATTCTTCAATAATCAAGTTTCTTCAACAACTATTCAAATTATGCTTCAAGAAGGTCTTCAATAAGCTACCCCAAGAACTTTCCAAGTTGCTACAAAGGGTCTTCAAAATGCTCTTCAAACAAGTCTTCAACACTTCAAGAGTTCTTCAATATTGGTTCAACGAGAATGCTTCAACAAGGTTCTTCAAAATCTAACACTTTTTGGTCTCCAATAGTGATTTTCAAGGCTGCACAAACACTTCAGCAAATACAAGCTTGTACATTGTCACCCTCAGGCAATTCTAACTTGATAGAAGGAAATTCTTATGCTTCAGATTCACTCTCAAAAGCTTCTTCACTTGTACACGCTTCCAAGTTTACTGTTCAATACTTCATAATGCTCCAAGGTTGTTCTTCATCCAGAATTTATTCACTCCCTTTGCAAGGGTAAAGACCGATTCAAGATGTTTACACAATGTTGCTTTAAGGCTTCTTCAAGAAAACTTCTTTAATAGATTTTCTCACCAAACTCCAAGGGATCTTCAACTATGCTTTGAGATGATTCAATGGGGCCTTCAATCAATATTTCAAAGGTATATACAAAAGATTTATAATGTCTTCAATAATGACTTCACAAGGTTTGTTCTTAGATAAGTCTTCTTCAGTGTTTCTTCATACTTTCACCCAAACAATCCTGCAACACAGGTTTGAGCTACTTACAAGGATCACTGCCTACCAGCTTTAATGCTGCAACAGTTCTGAGCCTTAGATGAACAACAATATGAGCTCAAAAAATGCTAGTTGTCCAAGCCTCTGTAATTGGTCTGTGGTAAGGTCCGAATTCTGGGCACCCAACAGGTCCAAAACTGAGTTTTGTTTGCCACAAAGTGCTCCCACAGCAATGTTGTCCACAAATCTAAGTCATAGCAATCACCTTGCCCAAACAGAAATATAATTAGCTTGAATGATAGAAAAAAACAACCCAAATATATTCTTCTCGACTTTCTTGTTGTTCTGTCTTCTTCTGTGGCTTCTCCCTAAAATTTTCACCGAAAAATGATGGAAAAATGAAGTTTCCATTAAGGGAAATTTGAGGTCTAAAATGGGCCTCCTAAGGAAATAATAAAATAATAGCTAAACCAATAAAATCATATTTATGAATTTGCAATTCACTTTTTGCACCACAATCCATGTAACCATAGTTAAATTCAATTCAAAAATTGTACAAAATAAAATTAATAAAAAAATTGTATTGGTGTGACTATAAATAAGAATGAACATTTCAAGAAAAAATCATTATCATTGAACAACTAATGCTTTTGTCCTGTGTACTTAAGTAACTTAAATTAAAATATCAATATAAATTTATAAATTCTTAATTATATTATATGCTATTAATTAAAATTTATTTTATTTAAATTGTATAAAAACATGTAATTAATATACTATATAAAAATAATATAATATAGGGATATGCATTGTTTTTTTCAAGAAATATGAAATGACAATAATATTATTTTATTCAAAAAGTGTGAAATGACATTTATTATGAGTACTTTACTTTATGGCTTTAAAAGTACTTAAAGCACTACCATGTTTAACCGTGAGTTTTTATCTACCATTGAAAATGTGACAAATAAGTACCTTTAACTCAAACAATGCCACCTCAACCATTAGGGATGATGTCATCCCCTAAAATGTGATTGGTTCTCATAAAGTGAATTTTGATTGTACATTTTCCTTAGGAGGCCCATTTTAGACCTCAACATTTCCCTAATGTATCCTCATAGTTATACACATTTTGCGTTTAAGGTGAAGAGACACGTCACTTGGTGAGAGGCCGACATGAGTAGGCTAGCACAGGTCAGCTCAAGGATAGAATTATTTCTTTAACTTGAAAAAATCATATCTCCCAAACCTCTTGGATTTTTCAGCCAAGTAAGAGCTCGTTAGAAAGCTAAAATTATGCTCTAAAGGATGGTGAAGGTCTCACAAAGAAACTCTGCCTCTAAGATGGTGAAACATGTTTTTTCTTTACGACTGTCCTTAAATTTTATGCATAAAAAGTTTGGGACAACATGAGGAACGTTTGGGACAGCGTGGCTTCTTCATTCCTTGGTTTCTTCATTGTTATCAATGTCATCATAGGATCATAGATTCATTATGTAGGAGTGTAGCATTCATATCGCCTAGTGTATCAACAATGTCCTCATATACTAGTGCAGTGATATGTCATAGTGCAGCCTTCATTAATTTGTCAAAAACTCCAAAGCAGTCTTCCAATCATGTCAAGGTGTGGTCATTCTTCAAGAGTATGACTTCATCAATTATAGTCCTCCACTTCAAAGGCTTGTGTAATGGCACCTAAGGTCTAGATCATCAATCAAGGCACATGATTGGCACTGGCAACATTATAGTTAGTTCAAGGACTTGTTCGAGCAAGACTTCTTCATTAGTGGCTTGACATCTTCGTGGCTTGACATATTCATTGATGACATCTTTATCAACCAAGAGTTTTGACATCATCATCTACAACTAGACATCTATTGTCTTCAACCTTATCATCACATTCTAGGGAATCTCAAGAATATTTTCCATCTCGGTCCATATTGACATCAATGACAACCTTGATTAACACATATGACATGACTTCACATCATCTAGTGTCAGCATAGAAATGTATATCTCATACCTTTCCTTTGAGTCATCCTGTAGCAGTTTTACTAGAATGAGGAACTTCATTCCATTGACCTGCTTCATCAATATGTCATCGCATCATAATCCCAGAATTCTATAGCATAGAATTCTTTGATGAAAACTTTACGTGTTCTTTCTAACCAATGAATTCATAGAGAATTCCATTAGAAAACGTTAGCACCTGTTTCCATGATGACACTTGATCTTGATGACTGCCTTCCATCAATATTGCTAATAGTGAGGTTTTCTAGGAGCTGATTCTCCAAGAGCTCCTACCATGCTTCTATCATGATGCTATTAAGATACATTGCTTACTATCATACTATTTTACAACCAACAGAAATCACTTAAAGAGGAAGATGATCTCATTCATAGTAGAGATCTCTCGCTTCTTCTTTCCTAGATTTCTTTGCATCAGATTCCTCCCTTATATCTGTGACATGGGCATATTCCTTTTTCTTCTTGTCCTTTCCAGATTTAGGACAATCTATTTTATAATGCCCAAGTTCATTACATCCAAAGCATCGTACTAATTCCATATTACTTCATTTATTCTGAGGACCAAATTTTTTGAATCTTCCTTTCTTCCTGGATATGGCTACAAAGGCTTGATTCCCTTCACTTGATCTTGTATCTGCTTTGGCTTTCAATCTTGTTTCCTTCATTTTACATAGAGACCATAAATCATGGAATGGTGTGGCTTCTTTCTTCCCGTATAAACTTAAAGTGAAGTTTCCTCATCCTTCTAGTAAAGCATTCATCACCTTTGTAGTCATCTAAGTGTCATACATTACTTCTCCCAGTTCCTGCAGTTGATCTCTTATTTCATAAATCCTCATAAAGTATGAAGTGATTCCTTCTTCTCTTGAAAATTTCATTTTGTATAGTTCTTGTCTCAAAGAGATTGCTTCTCCTGCAGTACTCACAGGGAATAGCTCCACCAGTTTCTTATATATTTCTTTTGCAGACTTTACTTTTTGCTATATAGGGAATGAGTGAGTCATTGATGGCTTCTATGAGAATCCTCTAGGCTATGATTTCTTCCTTCATGTACTTGGCATGAGTTGGAGTGTCTTCTTTAGGGGGTTGAATTGTAGATCCTTCAATGTAGTCCATAACTTCGTCTTCAATTAAATTCAAATTTTTCCTCTTCTTCCTTAGAAGATCTTTCTTGAAATAGCTTGAGAGTCTTCCTTGCAAACTGATTTGACTTTTCAACCCAAACTTTGATCTTCACTTCGTGGAGTGTCTTCTTTGTCAAGTAGCCCTTGTGTTCAGCACCTTAGCTCTGATCCCGTGTTGAGAATTTAGAGGGCCGGAGATTAATTCAAATTTTCTTACTTGCTAATTACTTGTGAGCTTACTTCTATTACTTATGTTTTTTCTTCTTAACTTATTTATTATTTTATCAAGTCAATTACCAAAATACAAGAGACACAAATTTAGGCTCCTCGAGCGAGGGCAAAACCTATCCCTCTTGGAGAGGAGAACCCTCAAGGAATTCTTCTTATAAATATTCAAATGACAAGTACCATGACCAAGACTCATATCCTTGACCTATGAATGCCTCCAAGACCTTAACATTGCTTCTTTGACTGCCTCCAACGTTGATCACTCATTCCTGCACCAACTTACATTGATGTGCACCAACCTTAGAGAACTCGGTCTCAAATTCGATCTTTCTTGATCTCGTCTTCGTTTATCAAAACATTCCTTCTTACTTGAAATATATTTCTCTTGTGTACTGAAGATAGAAAGGTAAATCACAGATTTACCTTCCTTCTATTCTTGAACTTTTGAGTGCACATCACCATGGGTAAGTTCTTACTTCACTGGATCCACACTTTCCTTCATACTGACTGTAGCTCCTTCACATTGAAAACTTGTATTTATTCCAAACTTCAATGCACAACAATGTCTCAGAGACATTGCATCTTTCTCTGTCCCTAAGCAATGTCCATAAGGAAATCTTCTTATAGATCTTCAAATGACAAGTACCATGACCAAGACTCAAACCCTTGACCTATGAATGCCTCCAAGACCTTGACACTGCTTCTTTGACTACCTCCAACATTGATCTTTCATTCCTGCACCAACTTACACTGATGTGCACCAACCTTAGAGAAATCAGTCTCTAATTCGATCTTTCTTGATCTCGTCTTCGTTTATCAAAACATTCCTTCTTACTTGAAATATATTTCTTATGTATCGAAGATAGGAAGGTAAATCACAGATTTACCTTCCTTCTATTCTTAAACTTTTGAGTGCACATCACCATGGGTAAGTTCTTACTTCACTGGATCCGCACTTTCCTTCATACTGACCGCAGCTGCTTCACATTGAAAACTATGTATTTATTCCAAACTTCAACGCGCAGCAATGTCTCAGAGACATTGCATCTTTCTCTGTGCATGAGCCCACACTTATACCTTTTCTGGAGACAATGATTGAACGCATCTATCTCTGTCTTAGACCCATACTTAATCGCAGAAGTATCTGCCTTTATCTCTATATTCGACCCGCATTCAAAGCACAGTTTATACTTCGAAAGATCCACATTACTTTCTATCCTTAACCCGCAGTGTATCCAGTCCTGAGATCCGCATTGTTTCATGTCCTGAAATTCCTGCAATTCTATTTGAAAAACTCAGAAAAAATCGAATCTGTGACTCTATTTTTCTGCACAGTATACTAGGGTATATATAGTTGATCCTTTCTATAAATGAGTCGACTCGTCCTCATGATATTAGACCGACTTGATCATTGAATACATAGGCCGACATGTAGTGCATTTATTCCAGCGTTAATGAGGGTGGACATGACAAGGTTTTGGAGCATTTTTTATGACTAGACTTTTCATATTTATGACCCTTTCTCATGAAACCCATGAAGCAAGCATAACAAAAATACATTTTATTATCTTTGTCTTGTACTTTACATAAATACATATAGACAATATGAAGACCCATCCTAGTTACACTTTTCAACACTCCCTCTTAACTAGGGAGGTATTCATACAGGTACATGGTCACTTTCAAATTGAAGAATCTCATAAGAAGAATCGGATTGGTAATCGCATATGTATAGCATCATATCAACCAACATTGCCCTAGTGCAAGGCCTTGACTAACAGCCCCATCTCTCAACAAGACAATGGGCTACAATGCTAGCGAGACACGTGACTTATAGACACCATAGTCATTGTCTCTCCAAGGTACATACTCCACCCAGGTGTTCCCAAAGTATGACCTTCCCAAAGTATCCAGTGTTAGCATATAAATTTATATACCTCACACATTTTTCCTTTGATTCAACCCATAGCAGTTTTACTAGAATGGGGAACTTCATTCCATTGACCTGCTTCATCAATGTGTCATCGCATCCTAATCCCAGAATTCTGCAGCATAGAATTCTTTGAAGAAACCTTTCTGCTTTCTTTCTAACTAGTGAATTCATAGAGAATTCCATTAGAAAATGTTAGCACATGTTTCCATGATGACCCTTGATCTTGATGATTGCCTTCCATCAGTATTTTTATTAGTGAAGTTATCCAAGGGCTGATTCACCAAGAGCTCCTACCATGCTTCTATCATGATGTTATTAATATACACTGCTTCTTTTCATACTATTTTACAACCAAAAAAAATCACTTAAACAAGAAGATAACCTCAATCATAGTAGAGATCTCTTGCTTCTTCTTTCTTAGATTTCTTTGCATCGGGTGCTTCCCTTATATCTATGACATGGGCTTCTTCCTTTTTCCTCTTGTCCTTTCCAGATTTAGGAAAATCTCTTTTATAATGCTTAATTTCATTACATCCATAGCATTGTACTTTGTCCATATTTCTTCTTTTATTCTAAGGACCAAATTTTCTGAATCTTCCTTTCTTCCTGAATATGGCTGCAAAGGCTTGATTCCCTTCACTTGATCCTGTATCAGCGTTGGCTTTCAATCTTGTTTCCTCTATTTTACATAGAGACCATAAATCATGGAATGGTGTGGCTTCTTTCTTCCCGTATAAACTTGAAGTGGATTTTCCCAATTCTTCTGGTAGAGCATTCGACACCACTGTAGTCATCTTAGCATCATACATTACTTCTCCCAATTCCTGCAGGTGATCTCTTATTTCAAAAATCCTCATAAATTATGAAGTGGTTTCTTCTTCTCTTGAAAATTTCATTTTGTATAGTTCTTCTCTCGGAGAGATTACTTCTCATGCAGTACTCATAGAGAACAGCTCCACAAGTTTCTTATATATTTCTTTTGCAAACTTTAGTTTTGATATTTAGGGAATGAGTGAGTCCTTGATGGATTCTATGAGAATCCTCTAGGCTCTGATTTCTTCCTTCATGTACTTGGCATGAGCTGGAGTATCTTCTTTAGGGGGTTGAATTGTAGATCCTTCAATGTAGTTCATAACTTCGTCTTCAATTAAATTCAAATCTATCCTCTTCTTCCATGCACTAAAGTTTGATCACCTAACCAGCTTGTTGCTCTTTTCACAATAAGTCATCTTGATAGATTTAAGTAAGGTCATCGATACTTACTTGAGTAGGGTGGCTTGCAGCTTCCTTGATGATGATGAAGATGAAGTCAAGAGCTTCTTCTAAGATTGAAATCTCCAATGTAGGTGTTCTTCGATCCTTGATGATAAATGATATCTTCAAAAGATGATGTCTTCTTCTAACATTGTTTTTAATGTAAATATTTGATGGCAAAGATTGTTTTCTTGAATGAGTTGATCCTTTGAATGAGATAGAAGATCTTTCTTGAAATAGCTTGAGAGTCTTCCTTGCAAATTGATTTGACTTTTCAACCCAAACTTTGATCTTCACTTCCTAGAGTGTCTTCTTTGTCAAGTAGCCCTTGTGTTCAGCACCTTAGCTCTGATCCCATGTTGAAAATTTAGTGGGCTGGAGATTAATTCAAATTCTCTTACTTGATAATTACTTGTGAGCTTACTTCTATTACTTATGTTTTCTCTTCTTAACTTATTTAGTCTTTCATCTAGTCAACTACCAAAATTCAAGAGACACGAAGTTAGGCTCCTCGAGCTAGGGAAAAATCTCTCCCTCTTGGAGAGGAAAACCCGTAGGGAATTCTTCTTATAGATCTTCAAGTGACAAGTACCATGACCAAGACTCAAACCCTTGACCTATGAATGCCTCCAAGACCTTGACACTACTTCTTTGACTGCCTCCATCGTTGATCCTTCATTCCTGCACCAACTTACACTGATGTGCACCAACCTTAGAGAACTCTATCTCTTATTCGATCTTTCTTGATCTCGTCTTCATTTATCAAAACATTCCTTCTTACTTAAAATATATTTCTCTTGTGTACTGAAGATAGGAAGGTAAATCTTCCTGCTATTCTTGAACTTTCGAGTGCACATCACCATGGATAAGTTCTTACTTCACTAGATCCGCACTTTCCTTGATATTGACCGCAGCTCCTTCACATTGAAAACTTTGTATTTATTCCAAACTTCAACGCACAGCGATGCCTCAGAGACATTGCATCTTTCTCTGTGCCTGAGCCCGCACTTATACCTTTTCTGGAGACAGCACTTGAATGCATCTATCTCTGTCTTAGACCCATACTTAATCACAGAAGTATCCACCTTTATCTCTGTATTAGACCTGCATTCAAAGCACAGTTTATACTTGTTATGAATCTTAGTTCATAACTATTTAGAATAAGTTCTTGTTTTATTAATTTAATTATGAATATAATTATTAGTTAAATAATTAATTAAATGAAATGAAGAGGCATCATTCTCCAAAGGACGTGTCTCTCTAAATGGGCGTGGCTAGTCAACTCCTATTTAAAGGAGCACCGCCTCAGCCTTGTAATCATCATTCATCATATATTAATAAATATTTATATCTCTTACATTGAGAAACAATAAAGAATTATAGAAATTAACTGATTATCTAGCTGCCCAGAAATCTAATGTACAGGTTAGACGCTACAGTGGTATCAGAGCCGTTCCTTCCTTGGCTAGTCGCTGCACAATTTCACTATGTCATCGCCATCGAGTTCAATCGTTATTTCACTCCCCATAGTTTGTTGTTCACTGCTATCCCTTCGCTGTTCACTGCTATCCGATCCGGTGCGTTCGTTGCTGGTTGACAATTCTTCCGCTGCATAAATACATATTAACTTGTTTCCACGACACAGTGGTACCCACGGTGATACGATACAGCATTTTGAATATATGATACAACATTTAAAATATACGATACAGCGTTTAAAATAAACGATACAGCGTTTTGAATATACGATACAACGTTTAAAATATACGATACAGCGTTTTAAAATATACGATACAGCGTTTTAGTTTATATAATATATAATTTTATATGTTATATATATATATATATAATTTATAAAAACTTATAATTAATTTAATTTAATTTAAAAATAAAAAATAAAAATAAAAATAAAATCGCTCCTAAGAAGAAAAAAAATAAATGGCGAAGGACAATGACAATACAAAAAGGATAAATGACTGCGAAAGCAATATTGAAAAATTAACAAACAAGCAGGATGAAATAACAAAGAAGCAGGATGAAATGGCCAAGGATCTCTCAGATATAAAAGATATGTTAACACATAACTTAAAAACCCCAGAGGGGATTTCTTCAGATCACGACTTCCAAAGGAATTTTCATGGACGAATACCGCAAATACAGTTTGAAGGAAGTCAATACTACACTAAATCATCAGAAGGGAATTTCCTTAAAATTAAAAGTAAATTACCTACATATGATGGTAAAGACCATCGGGGTGCCATCGTTTGGGTAAACAAAATGGAGGCCATTTTTGCAGCAAATCCACCATTAGGTTCGCAAGAAAAAGTCATAACAGCATCCAACTCCCTGGAAGGAGAAGCATATGACTGGTATATGTGGTGGTCCCCTAGGTGTAGTGGTCTTACATTCACTTGGGAAAATTTAAAGAACTCTTTGTTGAAAATATTTCATGATGAGGAAGAGGATGATGTATATGAGAGATTTGTTCACCTCAAGCAGAAAGGATCGGTGAGTGAATACACTCACGAATGGGAAGTATTAGCAGTAAAGCAAAGAGGATTTTCAGACGAAGAACTATTAAAAATGTATCGTTGTGGCTTAAAAGACTACATTCGGGAAGAGTTGAAATTGTATAAACCCAATATTGTTGATGAAGCCAGACATGCCGCCATAATTATTGAACGAAAATATAAAGTTCATAGAAACCCATATGCTAATAATGAGAGGGCAGTTAGTTATGCTAAGGGGAAATCAGGTAAAACACCCATGGAGAAGTCAACCAAATACATTCCCCCACCAATGCGCAATGAAGGAAAACAACCAACTAATGTTGAAAGAAAAAAAGAAGGGAAATGTTGGAAGTGTGGAGATAAATTTTTCGCAGGACACAAATGTGCAAACCAAAAACTTTATAACTGTGAAGTAGAACAAGATGGGGATTCACAAGAAGATAGCACTGACAAGGAGAGAAATGAAGAAAGTGAAAACTCAAATCCAGAACAAGATGAAGATATTCCACGAATTTCACCCGCAGCCATCACAGGGATAGCTCAACCACAAACATTAAAACTCAAAGGTCACATTAAGAAGCAGAATGTTATAGTCCTAATAGTCTCTGGAAGTACACACAACTTTGTGGATGTTAATGTTGCAAAAAGACTAAACATTTTTGCTTACCCTGTAGCAAACTTAAAAGTAATGGTAGCAGATGGTAAACGAATAGATGGAATAGGCAAGTGCCATAAGGTTAAGTTACAATTGAGTGAATATGAGACAGAAACTAGTTTTTATACGGTTCCCCTAGGGGGAGTAGATGTCGTTTTAGGGATAGAATGGTTGCGGACATTAGGTACATACTCAGCAAATCACATAAAGAAATTTATTAAGTTTAAAATGGATGGAAGAAGATACAAGTTAATGGGGTTCCATGCCCCACCTACTCAAGTTGTCTCTACTCAACAAATGAAAAAACTCATTCGCAAGGGAGCTCCAGCATTTTTGGCACAATGTCAACAATTGGAGTTACTATCGATGGAAGGGGACTCACAGTCCATGGAAATTTCATCTTTAATCCAAAAATACAAGACAGTTTTCCGAGACTTACCAATGGAGTTACCCCCTAAAAGGAAGATCGAACACCAGTAAATGTCAAACCATATCGTTACCCACATCATCACAAAACAGAGATAGAACGATTAATACAAGACTTGTTGGAGCATGGGATCATAACAAAGAGTAGAAGCCTGTATGCTGCTCCAGTGGTGTTAGTTAGGAAGAAAGATGGATCTTTTCGACTATGTATAGATTATAGAGGGCTGAATAAAATCACGATTAAACATAAGTTTCCAATTCCATTCATTGATGAGATGTTGGATGAGTTACATGGTGCAAAATATTTTTCAAAATTAGATTTAAGATCAGGTTATTACCAAATACGGGTAAGACTAGAAGACGTCGAGAAAACAGCTTTTCGAACCCATGAAGGACATTATGAGTTCAAAGTCATGTCGTTTGGACTAACAAATGCACCAGCGACTTTCCAAGCTACCATGAATGATCTCTTCCACCCATATTTGTGGAAGTTTGTATTAGTTTTTTTTGACGATATCCTCGTTTATAGCAAGACGTGGAAGGAACATCTCAAACATTTGGAGACGGTACTATCGGTGTTAGAAAAGAATCAATTTTATGCTAAGTTATCAAAGTGCACCTTCGGGCAGAAGGAAGTTGAATACCTTGGACATGTTATATCTAGGGAGGGATTCAAAGTAGACCCCAACAAAATTAAGGCAATCAGAGAATGGCCTAGACCCAAGAACATATCGAAGCTAAGAGGATTTCTAGGTCTCACCGGTTATTATAGAAGGTTTATAAAAAATTACGCACAATTGACAACACCCCTGACTAATTTACTAAAAAAGAATGTGTTTCAATGGGATAATCAAGCAGATAAGTGTTTTGAGAAATTAAAATAAGTGATGTCAACCACACCGGTACTTGCAACACCCGACTTTTCCAAATC
Source organism: Pinus albicaulis (assembly GCA_034641835.2). NCBI lineage: Eukaryota > Viridiplantae > Streptophyta > Pinopsida > Pinales > Pinaceae > Pinus > Pinus albicaulis. The sequence continues at coordinate 984,567,229 of CM076584.1, read as the reverse complement.
ATTTGTAGTTGAATGTGATGCTTCGGGTTTCGGAATTGGAGCTGTATTAATGCAGGATAACCATCCTATAGCATTCGAAAGTCGCAAACTGAATAAACGAGAAAAGGTTTTGCGGTCAAAGACAATAAAAGAATACCTCATTAAATGGAAAAGGCTACCCGAGGAAGATTCATCCTGGGAGTCAGAACGTTTCATTCGCCAACACCCAAGTCTACCTATGCTTTGAGGACAAAGCATCTTAAGAGGAAGGCAATGTTATGAATCTTAGTTCATAACTATTTAGAATAAGTTCTGGTTTTATTAATTTAATTATGAATATAATTATTAGTTAAATAATTAATTAAATGAAATGAAGAGGCATCATTCTCCAAAGGACGTGTCTCTCTAAATGGGCGTGGCCAGTCAACTCCTATTTAAAGGAGCACCGCCTCAGCCTTGTAATCATCATTCATCATATATTAATAAATATTTATATCTCTTACATTGAGAAACAATCAAGAATTACATAAATTAACTGATTATCTAGCTGCCCAGAAATCTAACGTACAGGTTAGACGCTACAATACTTCAGAAAGATCCACATTACTTTCTATCCTTAACCCGCACGGTATCCAGTCCTGAGATCTGCACTATTTTCAATCCTGAAATTCCAGCAATTCTGTCTGAAAAACTCAAAAAAATCGAATCTGTGACTCTATTTTTCTACGTAGTATACTGGGTTATATATAGTTGATCCTGTCTATAAATGAGCTGACTTGTCCTTATGATATTAGGCCGACTTGATCACTGAATATATAGGTTGACATGTAGTGCATTTATTCCAGCGTTAATGAGGGTGGACATGACAAGGTCTTGGAGCATTTTTTATGACTAGACTCTTTATATTTATGACCCTTAATTACATTTATAACTAGAAGAAAAAACCTAATAGACATCAAGAAGAAGTCTATTGACCTATAATAAAACCTTTCTCATGAAACCCATGAAGCAAGCATAACAAAAATACATTTTATTATCTTTGTCTTCGACTTTACATAAATACATATAGACAATATGAAGACCAATCCTAGTTACACTTTTCAACAGTTGACTGTTAATTTTGGAGGCCGACAGCAAGGAGACTTGATGGAGGAAGAGTTTGACATAACAAGATAGACTTTGACTTTGACTTATAAATCCTAAAGCCTACAATGGAGGCTTGACCTATGATAATTGACCCAAGCACGAACCCGTGCGTTAACAAGTCAATTAAATTAATAGTAAAATTTCTTTTGCTTTCTTTTGACAAATACATTTCACTTTTAACTCGAGTACGATTATGAAGACCGAACCTTGTTACACTCTTCAATACCAACCTTGTCCATATGACAACATAGTCCATAATAAAGCCGATATTATGCCCTCCGTCACTTCAAAGGAAACTTTCGCAGTCCCTGACACCATATCTATACTTGTAACATTCATCTAAACACAAACAGGGCTAGAGAGAGCATTTTTAACTTTCCTAGCTTTACCCTTGCAAATAACATGCTGCAATATATAGACGGTAATGTTGCAACATGAAATTTCTAAAGCTTTCTTTAAAAAATAACATGTTCCTGTAAGCACCAAGCCAACCTTAAAAAAACCATTTTTGTTAAAGCCTCCAATTTCTTTAAAAGTCACATGCAACATTTTCTCTGGCATTAAAAAGCCAATCGAATTCGAATAAAAAATAATTCAACTATAACTTAGTTTCTGTAACGTCTTGCTGAATACTTTAGTAATGATTACATATTTACATAAAGATTTCAACGCTAGACTGTTTACTTTGCAGTAAAAGACCCTAACCATCATTCACAGAGCTGGCACTGACATCAACAAGTTCTTTCAGCAATTTAACAACAGGTTATCTCATCTGGCATGGGTAGCTCACTTTTCTCAACATTCAAAAATAGTTAAGAGTGAAGAGTGAAGAATCACTCTAAGGTCATCAACTGAAAATTAAAAATGGATAATGAGCACTGAAAATAAAATCAACATCAAGGACGCAGATGGGTCAAGTTCGAAGTTGCAGAGGCCAGCCGGAGGTCGAAGAGCTAGAAATGAAATGAATCATGGAATAATGAATCGTAATTTTTTTTCAAACTTCCCATATATATATATTTTTTTTTTAAGATTTTAAATTTTTTGACTTTATCCTATATGATAGTCATTTTTTTTACATTAGGTGCCATCAGAAAAATGTAAGGGGGGATGCCCAGAAGCACCCTTTTGGGGAGTCGTATCCCCCTTTTGAAGGGGGATGCCCAGAAGCACTCTTTTTGGCGAGTCACATCCCCCTTCAAAAGGGGGACGCCCAGAAGCACCCTTTTTTGGGAGTTGCGTCCCCCACACTAGGGAAACGCACCCCCTTGCGTCTCCCCGAGACTCCCCAAAAAGAGTGCATGGGGAAACGCACCCAAGGAGACTCCCCGTCCCGGGTGCGAGGGGTACGTGCACCCGACCCTAGGGGACATGACCCTGTGGAACACTATATATATTGAGAAACTATTCAATATTACAACATAAAATATATGTAAACATTTCATAAACAAAATTCAGAAACTATAATTGCTAAGATCAAAAGGAGGATTAATGTCTGGTATCACCAATAGATATCTCGGGCAGGCCGTCTTATCCTTGTTAAATCCATGTTGGAAGCCATGTCGGTATACTGGATGTCATTGGCATGGATCCCGAAGGGCATACTGTCTAGGATTCAGCAGTTGTGTTGCAGATTCTTATGGAAAGGGAAGCAAGAGGGACATACATATACCTGGGTACAATGGGATCACATTGCTCTGCCTAAGAAATGGGGAGGCTGGGATATGAAAAATCTAGAGGCCTTTGTGAAAGAACTTGCTGCAAAGATGGGATGGCAGGTGCTCACTTATAAGAATCTGTGGTCTAATGTGGCCATTCAGAAATATATTAGTCCTGATCATTTACTTGAGTGGATCAGATGCCCTAATTGGAATCGTAATAATATATCTATTGTCTGGAGAGCAGTCTTGAAAACATTGCCATTCATTCGACATGGACTGGTATGGAGAATGAGATCGGTAACTCGGCCCGCATTAGATTGGACCCTTGGTCGGGATGTGGAAATGTTTATCAACTCCCTCCAGACCTCTTACAATTTCTCACTAATTCTGTCTTTTCTCAAATTGCCCATATAGCTGATCCGGATAGCTCTACTATTTTCTTTCAAGCATGGAAATCTGTTGATCAGCTTGATATTCCTGATATATGGTGACCTGTTTGGCAATCTTACATATCTGCACTCTCTGAATCCCACGTTCGAATAACCGAAGGCAAGGATGAGCTTATATGGGCACACGCTCTGCATGGTACATATACACCAAAGGATGGTTATCAAATTATATACTCTGATCATAAGCCACCTGTCACAGACTAGTGGTGGAGCATGATATGGAAATTGAAAGCGCCTCCCAGAACCAAGCTATTTATGTGGTGTACTCTTCACAATAAGGCTCCCACTAGGGACAATTTACAGAGAAGATCCTTCCATGGTCCCACCTGGTGCACCCTCTGCCAACAATATTCTGACCAGATTCTCTCTTCTTTGCACATCTCCATCTGCTAGCATGGCCTGAATGTAATGGAGGCTTGGCAGACGTGGTGGTCTGTGGTGCAGCCCACAAAAGCTCGGAAACTCCCTCTTCTGATTTGCTGGTGCATTTGGCTGCAAAGGAACAAAATGATATTCAAAGATAAAGCACCATTCTGGCATCATGCTTCATCTCACCTCATCTCCATCTATAACAGCCTTCCAGATGAACTCTCCTGCCCTCCCCAGACGATTACTGCTGAATCTATTGATAAAAGTTATCCTTGGGCATACTTCGATGGTTCTGCTCAACAAATTGGTTGTGGAGGGGGTGCAATTTTGCACCTAAGTGACAATCATTCATTCAAACTGAAGATGGGTTTGGGGGCTAGGACAAACAACTATGCAGAGCTAATTTCTCTTCGTCACTTACTCCACTTTGCACTTGAGAAGGGATGTCATCACATTCAGATTTTTGGGGATTCCAAAATCATCATAAAATGGTTTAATTAGCTATATGTATGTCATGTGCACACACTCCGGAACATCTTGGAAGAGACTTTGCACTTTAAATCTCTTTTTGACTCTATTACATGTCAGCACATTTACAAGGGGCGGAACCAGATTTCCGACGATCTTTCCAAGGAGGCCGCGCACCAGCCTAGGGGTCAATGGTTGATTCTGGAATAGACAGGACAGGATTACTACCAGTACTATCACAGACATATGAGGATCAGCACCTAGCCAGGGCTGCCAGGCCCTGATTTTTGACAGTTTTGATAGCATCTGATGTTTTATTATACACAGCATTTCTATGTTTATTTTCCATAGACATGTAAATAGGCTATATTTATCAGTCTCCCTACCTGGGATATATTTCTTGATAGTTTTTGGACATGTGGCAACAGCCACTTCTCATTGCATATGCTTTCTAAAGCATCTACAACTTGTAATTTTCACCTTATTAATGGAAATTATGATTTTTCCTTGGGGGGAAAATAATCAGAAACTATAAAACATTAAAACATAAAATATCGTGATTACTGATGTCGTATGAAAATTAAATCAATGGTCATGTCATGAGTCAAAATTTTATATTAATGAATCAAAATATAAACAATTAAAAAGGATTTAAAAGTTCCAGTATTTTCAAAGTTCGAAACCATAGATTTAGGCAGAGTTGGCAATTGAAAATTTGAGTTTTGAATGTATCAAAATTCAAATACCTTTCAAATTTAGGGGAAAGGGTACAATCAAATATCACTTTATTTAAGTAAGAAGGGCAATACAAAATAAATGAAGTTAATTATAAATTATGATCCCTTGCAAGAGAATCAAGACTCATTTGAGAAAACAAGCCTCCCAGTGGTCAAGACAAATTTCAATCTTACATATGAGTTCCATGTAAAATAACAACATTAAACATAGAATGAAATACTTATTTTTCTCATTAAACAACAATACAAAGCCTTAATCAATGGTTGTGTTATACATAGAATAACAGTTGTGCTATACATTGATAATAATTGTACCATGCATATTGAATGATAGTTGTACTAGCAATTTAAAAGTTGTACCACTAATTAATGATAATTGGATTCTTCAGGGTCCTTAGAGACTGGGACTAAAGGTGATTTGGGGAAGGGAGACTGTAGAGGGATTTTAAGGCCTGGGAGAGCAAAAAAACTCACTTGGCCATTGCACGAGCAAAGTCTAGAAGGAAATCAAATCAGAAAAGCAGACATCTCTTAAGGGGGTCCTTAGAGCAGAACAAACCCTCGAGAAGGGTGGATATGATCTGTGTGCCCTTGACTATCCAAGGGCTGGGAAGTCTCTCCTAAAAACAAACCCTAAAAAGACTTGTGGAAGTTCACAAGCCTCCTTTTGTTTCAAGAAACTATTGGGGGATCCTAAATTGTTTGGGATTTAAGAAAATTGTTGAGGAATGGAAATTTATCTCTATTTATTATTGATTCTGTGGGTAGTTCTTGGGGGCTAATTACTGGATAGAAAAGAATGTTATAAAATGTTTTAATATTGTGCCTTTTGGTTCAGGTTAAACTGTTGTTTTATATTCACGGGACATGAAAGGAGTTTACTGTGTTGAATATTTATGAACCACGTGCTAAAAGAGTGGTATATTGGGAAAGAAATTAAGAATCTTTGCAGTGGACCTAACAAAACAAAGGAATGTCATACTCGGAGGGGACCTAAAATTTTTATTTAACTGAGATATGGGGTTATGCTGCACACCCAGATCCCTTACCAGTGTAATTTTTGAAGAAGATTGAAGATGTGGGTCTAATAGATGTGAAACCTGTTAAATTATCTCCTACCTGTAGAAATGTGAAAGTAGGGGATGGAAGAATTTCCAAAGAGAATAGATCAGTTTCTTCTGAGTGTCTATAGTTGATGATCAGACTAGGATAGTGTAATGAATAGGTGTCGGGTAAGATTCTATTCAATTGCTACTCTTTTTGGAGATGGTACAGGCAGGGAGAAAGGCCCCTAATCGTTTTTAAATTCAACTCAGCCTCGCTGGAGGAGAATGTTGAGAATTTGTAGGGCTAGTGATTTACTCAAATTCTCTTCTTGATAATTACTTGTGAGCTTGCTTATGTATTCTCTTATTTCACTTAATTAATCTTTCATAAAGTCAATTATCAAAGTACTTAGTCAAATGTAGAGACAGAATAATTTTCACTTGTAACTGAACATCTTAAAATGTAGTTAGGAAGGTAAATCAGAGATTTACCTTCCTCACTTTCTATCACTGTCTTGACTTTGACAAATTCTTTCCTCAGATACTTTAACTTTAGAGATGTCCTTACTGTACCCTTCCTACACCTTCCGCAATTTGTAGCCTTCAGTCATTTCCGCAATCTGTACCTTCAGTTACCTTCAGTCATTTCCGCAATCTATACCTTCAGTCACCTCCAGTCACTTCTGCAGTCTATTCCTTCAATCCGCATTCTATTCTTCTCCTTAGATCTGCTCCTTTTAATGTTGTACAATCTCAGATGCATCCGCAATCCTTTTTACCAAATGAGCTGCAGTATAGACATATATATATATATAGGAGACAAATCAGCTATTAGGCCGACCATTCATCTTGATACTTAGGCCGACATTATAACTTCAATTTAGGCCGACTTGAAGTTTATCTTTTCTGACTTTTTAAGAGGTATTACTTCTCATATATTCCAAGACTGTTTGAAGGTTGTTTCCGCCATATTTTGAGCTTGTCTTTCAACACTTTTGGAGGGTTGTTGTGAGCTTCTTTATAAGGTCTAGATCCTTCATGACTTTGACACTTAATTCTATACTTAGAAGACATGAACCTAATAGAAATCAAGAAGAATTCTATCTACATAAAATATTGCTCATGAAACACATGAGACAAAAATACATTTTTATTATCATTGTCTTCTTCTTTTCATAATTACATAGTCATCATGAAGACCGACCTAGTTACATTTTACAACAGAGAAAAACTTTATCAATCTAGTGAACACTAAGTTGCAGGAAACGCTGGCAAGGGGTCCGTTTCCGTATGGAAACGATACGGAAACGATATGGAAATGCGTACCGTATGGCCGGGAAACGCATTTCTGGCTGTACTGGTACCGTTTCCCGTACTGGAAACGGTACCAGTACGGTCGGAAACGCGTTTCCTGGTTGTACGGTCGCGTTTCCTGTTCCGTACAACACATTTCATGAATTTTTTTTAAATTTAGTCAATTAAATAATATTTAATTTGTTTTTATTAGGTTTTGGAGGCATCTAGAAGGGTTCTAAAGTTATAAAAGGAGGCTTAGCCTCATTCTCTCATCACACAAATTCAGCAAGTCGATTCTCACTTGGTGAAGACGATTTTGGAGAGGAGGAAGGAGGAAGAGAGTAGTGCTTCATCTTGGGGGTTTTCACCATTGAGAAAAGGAGATTTCAGCAGCAAGAGAAAGAGATTTGAGGAGCAGATTTGGAGTGCGAAGTTTCCAGCTATGGCATTCTTGGTTTTTGGCTTAGCTGCAGCCATATTTCTCTTGTTTTTTCTGGAATTTTGGGGTAGCTTCAGCTACATAAAATTATTTTGGGTAAGTAGCATTCAATTTCTTTGTTTTTTCTCATTGTTTTGTCTATTTTTCAAGGGTTTATGCTACCAAAATTTTAAAAAACGTTTTTTATTTATAGATTAGTTTTTTATTTTTTTTGCAGCAATGGCTTCTTCCATTCAAGGTTCAAGTGCAAACCCCAAGGCCAACCCAAGGGCTGACTATTATCCTCTTTGGAGGCATGTTGAGAAGTTGCAAAGATGTGGAGGTGGTGGCTCATGGGAATGGCGGTGTACTCTTTGCAATAATTGTTACAAGGGCTCTTACCCAAGAGTGAAGGCACATCTTTTGCATGGAGGAGGACAGGGGGTTGCAGGTTGCATGAAAACATCTGACCCTTTAACAAGGAGGGAATATCAAAGAGTGCAAGATCAGACTGATGGAATCAAAAGAAAGCATGATGATTTTAGTCAAGCAGCTAAAAATCTAGCAAACAGTGAGCCAAGGATTGTAATTGAAGCAAGGAAGAGGAGAGGTAGTGGCACTCAACAACCAGAACTACCACCATCTAGAGGGGCATATGGTATTGTTCAAGATAGCAGGATTGCTAAGCTGGTGAATGTGCAAGGAAGAGAAGAAGTTGATTCCAGAGTGGCTCGATGCATCTATGCATATGGTCTCCCATTCAATGTTGTTCGCTCCCCTTACTGGTAGGATATGATAAGGGCAATTAACAAAGCTCCTCAAGGGTACAAGGGGCCCAACTATGAGAAAGTTAGAACTCAACTTCTAAAAAATGAGAAGGATCTTCTAGAGGATGTGCTATCACCAATTCGCTCTTCTTGGACTAGCTCTGGGGTTACCATAGTCTCAAATGGATGGACAGATACAAGGCGTACACCATTGATAAACATCATTGCCACTTCACCAAAAGGAGCAATGTTTCTAAAGGCAGAAGACTACTCGGGAGAGGTAAAATATGCACAATTCATTGCTGATGTCATTATCAAATCTATTGAACAGGTTGGTCCTAATAGGGTGGTGCAAGTTATCACGGATAATGCACCGGTATGCAAAGTTGCAGGTTTGATTATTGAGGGGAGGTATGACCACATATTTTGGACACCCTGCATTGTCCACAATCTGAATCTGATCTTAGAGGAGATCGACAATAAAGTTCCATGGATAAAGGAACTCACAGGGGAAGCAAGGGAAATTGTGAAATTCATCACCAACCACCTCCAGTCTCAAGCAATATTCCCAGAGTACTCCAAATTGGAGTTGTTAAAAGTTGCTGAGACAAGATATGCCTCAAACTTCATAATGTTGCGCCGCCTTGTTGAGGTTAAGAAAGCATTAGTGTCTATGGTGGTGAGTCAGCTTTGGGTTGAGTGGAGATAGGCAGATTCAGAGCAGGGAACTGCGGTGCGTATATTGTGCCTTGATGAGGATTGGTGGAGCAAGGTAGATTTCTTGCTACTATTCACAACCCCTGCATTTGAGCTTATTCGGCATGTTGACACCAACCAACCTTTCTTAGGAGAGGTATATGATGGCATGGATTCCATGGTTGAGAAAACTATGGAAATTATTTCACAGGAGTCACCACAACTTTTGTTTGTAGATGGTCAGTTTGTCGAATTAATCAACAGAATCATTGTTGACAGGTGGAACAATTTCAACACTCCATTGCATACTTTAGAACATGCCTTAAACCCAAAATTTTATGATGAGGAACTTATTGCTCAAAGCAATGGGAAGAGGAAGGCACCCCATAAGGATAGAGAGGTGGCTAATGGGGTGAAAAAAGCCCTTATGAGAATTTTTCCAGCTCATCTACACAGGGAGGTGAAGGAGGAATTTGCCAGTTTTGCTGCAGGTATAGATGATTATTCAAATATATCATCTTTGGAGGAGAGAAGCACCAAGAATCCAGTTAAGTGGTGGATTTTTCATGGAGCAAATGGTGTACATTTGCAAAACCTTGCCAATCACGTCCTTTCACAAGTGGCAAGCTCTTCATCAGCAGAAAGGAATTGGAGCACCTATGGTTTTATTCATTCTGTGAAGCGCAACAGGTTGGGCCCACAGAAGGCATAGGATCTTGTTTATGTGCACTCCAACCTTCGCCTTGCATCTTGTAGGGGTCCAGAATATGGAAATGGTCCTTCTAAGGAGTGGGATGTGGAACCAGAAAATCCTAATTTGGATCTCTCTCTTGTTGCCTTGAATATTGAGGACCAAGATCATAGAAGTGGAATTGGCCAAACATCTTCTTCAGCTACACCATCCACTATTGAGCATGCTTCTGCTGCTATATTTGATGAGAATTCTGATAATAAGTATTAGACTTTAGTCTTCTGACTTTATTGCACTTGCAACCTCATATATATAATAAAGGCTGATTTTGACATTTTGATATAAAATAAAGGCTGGTTTTGGAGGTTCCGATATTACTATTTTCATTATGTGTCTGTTATCAATGATCATTCATGAGTAAACGTATTGTAACTTGTAAATTTGTAATAGTTTATGCTTTGAATTTATGATTTATCATATATGTTTTAAAGTTTAAACTTGTATGATTTCACATAACATTTCTTAAATGTCCTAAATTATAATTTAAATTTAAATTATATATATATATATATATATATATACACCGCGTTTCCCCGTTTCCAAAATTTGGGGAGGTCGCGTTTCGGAAACTCGTTTCCGTTTCCCTGTTTCGTGCAACCTTGGGTGAAAGAAAAGTGGGCCAATTAGAATGGTTCACAAAAATAATCAGCTTGTACAATTTGTTGAAAATTGGGCTCATCAAGAGAGGGTAAGGGATGAACAAGAACTCATCTTTGTAGAAGGGTTTATCAATCAAGTGAAAGAAAAGTGGGTTCCTTATAATGGTTTGCAAATAGAATCGACTAGCATCCAGTTTAACGCAAATTTAAAGAATGTCAAGTAGTTTGTTTCAGATTGGGCTCATCAAAAGAGGATAAGGGATGAACAGGAACTAATCTCTGTGGAGAGTGAGTTAGAGATTCTATATAATAGGGAGTTAGTAGGGTTTCCCGATGAAGATTTTAAAGGCCAACTTAGAGATTTGGAGCAGAAAATAAGGAAAGTCTTCGCAGACAAAGAGAATGCTTGGAGGGACTAGAGAGTAGTGCTTTATGGCTTTCCAAGGGTGATGGGAACACAAAGTTGTTTCACCTATATAATAACCACAAGAAGAATGTTAATACAATTTGGAAGATTTCAAGCATTGATGGTTCTTCAGTTACAAACTTTGGGGATGTAACAAAGCTTGAAATTGACCAATTTGAAAAAATTCTCACAGAAGAAAGAAGGACTACTATAGCTAAAGTGGTTAAAATGACATCTTATTTTCTTGGTTTTGTTGGTGAAAAGGATAATGTTAGGCTCCTACAGAAAGTATCAAAGGGTGAGCTTCATGATGTAGTAAAAGACAAGAGTCCTTGCCCAAATGCATGGACTATTGACTTCCTTTGGGGTTTGTATGAGTTCCTTGAGGGTCTTCTGGGAAAATGTTAGTTGCATTTAATATTATACTTATTGCTCTATTTCCAAATTCATATAACCCTGGGTCAATTGAAGAATATAGACCAAACTCATTATGCAACTGCATATACATGATTATGGCCAAAATAGTTGCCTTGAGGGTGAGAAAGTTGTTATCAGAATCCACTTCCAATGAACATTTTGGCTTCTTGTCAGGTAAGCAAATTCATAAGGCTACTGGTGTAGCTCGAGAGGGTCTTCATTATATAAAGACCAAGAAGTATCTACTATCCACTATGGTGGTTAAAGTGGATTTGTCCAAGGCATGTGATCGAGCTAACTAGTTGTATTTGAGAGTACTACTACTCCATTTGGGGTTTTGTGTTCACTTTGCTATGTTGAAAAATGTAACTAGGTTTGGTCTTCATAATTATCATTGTACTTATGTAGTTATATATTTTATGAAAAAGAAAAGAAAAAAAAAATATTTAATATTATTTTTCAAGCATGGGTTTCATGCTCAAAGTCAAATTATTATTTAGGTCAAGCATGTTCTTCATGCTTCTAGGGTTTTTCAAGTCAAAAGAAATATTGTCATGAGTCAAATCAATGTACTTGAGCCAAAATCCTATTTGGACTCCTAGAAAAAGATGTAAAAGAATCTTTATTCGAGTCAAAATAGTCAAATTGCACTCCACAAGACCAAGTCGGCTCAGAAAGACATCTATTCGAACTCCTGGAAGGGTATAAATACTGTGCAATTCAACCTCATTTGCATCATCATCACATACTTCGATTTCTGTGCCAAGGAGAAAAGAAAAGGAGCAAAAAAGTCAAGAGAAAGAGAAGAAATCAAAGGAGAGAGAGCGAGAGTTTAAGGAGATAAAATTTTCTGTCACACGTGCAGACGTACAGGTCTGCTGCAGATGCCGAGAATTTCAGGAAGAGCTGCAGGTCCAAAAATCACAGATTGACTAGATTTGTTGACCGTTGACCAGCATTGACTTTGTCGAATTTCACTTGGTTAAGGAGGGTTGGAAAGAGGGCTGACTTGGGGCTTTTGGAAGGACTTTTGTCTTGCTGCTTGGGTCTTGGACTTCTCACTTTGAACTATTCTATAAGAAGAGATTTTTTGGGTTTTCCCTTAGAGGGGTTTTGCCCTGGCTTGGAGCATATCTTTTGTGTTCATTTTCTTTTGGTGATCTTCATAGTTTATAGTTTTGGTAATTGTTTGATGATTAGAACATAGGAAAATTAACCAGTATAGATCCATCTTAACCATGGATCTACCAAGAGCTGAGAGGGATCAAATCTCATTATATGCAAACCTATTTTTAGAATGCAAAAATTGAAAAAATATATACACGTCAAGAGATTTAGTCCCTTTTAGTGCTTAATAAATCAGTAATTAAGATAGATGCATAGTGGTTTTTTGTCTCTCACTATATAGACCATGTGTGATTTTTCATTGTTTAAATTGTATTTTTGAATAATTTATTATTATTAATATTTTATATTAATAATTGAATGAGTTAAACATTTTCCTCTTATTAAGAAGTAACTAAATTATTTCATCGTTAATTGATTTTTCCTTTTGAGCATTGAAATATTTTACTAATGTAAACATTAACACACACACATATATATTCACATAATACACACACACACATTTCGTCTATTGAAATATATTAGTCAATATAGATATTCATGTTGAGAATTCAATAGGGCAATGATTATGATTAATTCTCTTTACTTGATAATTGCTTGTGATTCCTTTTTACTTATTATCTTTGTTCCTTATTATTATATGTGTGAAACATCAAACAGCTACCAAAACAAAAGAACAATGACACAATATATAGGCTGCAAGCCAGGGCCAAAACCTCTCCTCTGGAGAGGAAAACCAGTAAATCTCTTCTCTTCCTTATAGATTCTTCAATTGACGAATTCCATGACCTTAAGGCTGAGACCAAGACCAACCTCTTCGAATGATGTGCCAACTTCGATCTGGTCAAACCCAGTCAAATCTCTTACAGTAGCACCTTTTCGACCTTCTGCTACAAGATTTTCAGCCTCCTACTGTAGATCTGAAATTTCGGCCTCCCTGCAACTGTGGTTGCCACACGTGGGAACTTTGATCTTCTTCTAGAGCCCTCCTCTGACCTTCGTTTGCCTTTTCCTGACCTCTAGAACTTGAAAGTGACCTTTGGTGACCTTCGTTTGACCTCTTTGCCTCCTTTTCTCCAAGATCGAACTTGTAGATGGATGCCCTAGGTCAATTGCAGTGTGAAATTTTCAATCTAAAAACTATACAGTTGCAGTGATAGATTTATTACTCCTACTTATTATTTCAATAAGTTATTTTCATAAAATCTTCTGGAAAATATCGAAATAAATACTACTGCAACATTCACAAATATATCTATGCAAAGAAATGAACAGTAAAGGACATAAGCACAAGAATCAATCACATGTACACAGTTATTTTTGGACAATTTTCCCCGGAAAAACCCAATGTGGGAAAACCGGTGCAGTAAACGAGGGTTTTATTAAATTCTTCAGCAAATGATTTCTTTACAAGGAAAAATACTAGTAGATAAAATCTGAAACACTAGAGACAGAATTCTCGGCTCCTTTCGACAAATCTCTGGCACCCTAATCAGCCTCTGCTATCTCCTGTTCTTGTCTGTGTGTTTCTCTGCACAGTCCCAGCATTGGACTGTGTAGGGTTTGCGTAGATTCACTGCGCTGCAGCCTAGTGCTGCCTCCTGTGGCCCACTGCTTCCCTCTATCCCTGATCCCGGTCACTTATTGACTCCCTCCTCCTTCTGCTTCTGCAAATCTTCGCCCTGCAACTCTCCCACTGAAATAAAATTCTCTTACCTCAGAATCGATCTCCTTTGGGAACTGAGTGTATGCCCGGCTTGTTTTCCAAATGACCCTCAAGCGCTCTTTTATAATCTTCTCGTTGAAAAATCAACGGCCCAGATTAGAAGTTTAATCAATGGCTAAGATTAAAACTTGATTTCATCCTTGTTTTCTAGAAGATTCACACTCTGACTTATTAATACCCTTTAATTATTTCATTTCCCTAAGTTTAGACTTAGGGTCTACATTAAAATGATCAATTATTTTAATAAGTCATGAACCGAGTGGAATTTCCACAAACGGTTTCTGGTTTCTCTGGAATACTGTTGTCCAAGCCTCCTTGCAAAGTTTGAGACTTGGAACACTTTCTGATGCTACAAAAATCAACACTCCCTCTTAGCGAGGAAGGTGTTCCAACAATATGCATGTTGCATGTTGCTCTGCTTTTGAAGCACCCTCTGCGCGGCTAATCTCTGGACGTTGCGCCTCATCTGCTGCATTGTTGTCCTTTGTATTGCTGCCTTTGACACTGCCATTGTCACTCCTGCATTTGTACTACAACTCCCTCTGAACACTGATCCTATCCATTCCTGCTACTGGAATGGATTCTTCATCATCCCCATCTTCTCTCTGAAGTAGACAAACTTAGTCTTCCCTAGAGCTTTTGTGAGAATGTCTGCCACCTGTTCTCTTGTTGGAATGTACTGCAACTGAACAGCTCCACGTTGTACACAGTCCCTGATGAAGTGACACCTGATATCAATATGCTTCGACCAATCATGAAACACAGGATTTTCAGAGAGCTTGATGCAACTCTGATTATCGCATAAGATACTGGTCGCTTCCATTTTCTCCTTAAGTAGGTTCACCAGCAGTTTTCGAAGCCATATGGCCTCACACGAAGCTGTGTTGGCTACTATATACTCTGCTTCTGCTGAGCTCAGTGCCACAGACTTTTGTTTCCTGCTGCACCAAAAAGTCATTCCTGATCCTAGACTAAAACAACACCCATTGGTACTCTTCCGATCTATTGAATTCCCAGCCCAATCTGCGCCAGTGAAACCACTCAACCTGACATCATGGCTACGGGTGTACTTCAATCCAAGCTCGACTGTTCCTTGAAGGTACCTGAGAAAATGCTTGGCCGCTGCCCAATGAGCCCTCTTAGGTTCTACCATGAACTGATTAAGAGTAGTTACAGCATAACAGATGTCTAGCCTTGTGTTTACCAGATACATCAACAATCCTATGAGTTGCCTATATAATGTAGGATCAGCCTCATCGTCTTTGGACGTGTCGATTTTCTTCCAGTTGGTGATCACTGGAGCTATCATGGGTCTACAATCCTCCATCTGAAATCTCTTCAGAATATCTGTAGTGTATCCTCCTTGACCAAGAAAGATCTCCCCATTCTGTTGCCAAACTTCCAACCACAAAAAATAGTGCATCCGCCTAGATCCTTCATGTCAAGTTCCTCAGCCAAATTCTTCTTGCAGTCTGTGATGAACCTTGATGATCTACATATAAAACCAGTATCAGAGGCTCACTCCCCACTCTTAGATAGTAGATATTGGGATCTGCGTCACTCTTGACGAATCCCATTTTCTACAAGTAGCTGTCAATTCTACCATACCAGGCTCTAGGAGCTTGCTTCAGTCCATACAATGTTTTCTTTAGTCTGCATACATGAGTCTTTTGATCATGCGTCTCGAAGCCCTCTGGTTGTTCTATATACACCTCTTCCTCTACCGTTTAGGAATGTCGTCTTGACATCCATCTGGTGAATCTCCCATCCCATCTACGCAACAAGGGATATCACGGATCTGATAGAGGTGTATTTGGCTACTGGGGCAAAGGTTTCTTCATAATCAATCCTTTCCTTTTGAGCATACCCCTTAGCCACAAACTTGGCTTTAAATTTCTCGATGTTGCCATCTGCAGCATACTTGACCTTGTAGATCCACCTTGATCCTACAACTGATCTCTCCTGACGTCTGGGGACCACTTCCCAAACATCATTCGTCATGATGGAACTGTACTCTTCCACCATAGCATCAACCCACACCTGGTGCTAAGCTGCTTCCCGAAAACTGGAAGGTTCTCCGACTTGAGCAACCAAGGCTTGATACCACTCAGGTTGCTTACGTTGTCTCTTCTCATTTCGGGGGACTCTGACAAAGTCCTCTACATCTTTCAAAATCTGTCGTAGTTTTTTGCTCGTTCTTCCACTGGTGGTGGCCAGATTTACCATCTCTCCCTGTTGCAAATCCTTGGGAGACACGTCCCTTGGATCCTCATGCCTTGGAGAGGCAACTAAATTATCTGTCGTTGGTTGTTGGGGCTGAACCAGAGGCTCCTCCTCAGACTGCGGCGTAGCAGAAGGCAACTCGCGGGACCTTCTGAAGGCCTTCTCCTCCATGAATTTCACATCCCTTCGCACTACGAATTTCCTACTCTCAGGAATGTAGATGCAATATGCCTTTGCATTCTCACTGTATCCTACCAGATACCCTTTTTCTGCAGTCATTTCCAACTCCTTCTTCTTCTCACTGGGCACATGACATTAAGTTGTACTACCGAAGATCCTAAAGTGACTCACTTCAAGGCTTACTGCCAGTGAAGACACTTTTTGGCATGATCTTTCCCAATGCAGCGTGAGGAGTCTTGTTCTGAACATAGACAATTGTATCACAAGCTTTAGGTCACAGAAATTTGGGCATGTCTTCGTCATACAGCATTGCCCTTTTTGCTTCGACAATAGTCCTATTTTTTCTTTCTGCCACACCATTCTGCTTCGAATTGTATGGATTTGTCCACTCCCTTTTGATACCTTCCCTTGCGCAGAACCAAGTGAATTCCTTATCTATGTATTCACCACCATTGTCTGATCGCAACACCTTGATCCGCCTTCCTGTCAAATTTTCTACCAGAGCCTTAAACTCTTTAAACTGACTGAACACTTCATCCTTGGTCTTCAAAAAGTAGATCCAGGTTTTCCTGAAATGGTCATCAATGAAGGTGACAAAGTACTCGACACCACTAAGAGCTCTAGTGGACATTGATCCACAGATATCCGAGTGTATCAATTCCAATACACCCTTGGCCCTATTGTTGCTTCTCTGATACACTGCCTTGGCATACTTTCCCAATACACACCCCTTGCAGACATCATCTTGTTTAGTGCTCAGCTCTGGAACTCCTGTGACAGTCTTCTGGAGAACTTTTAACACCCCGTGATGCAAATGTCCCATTCTTCTTTGCAATAGCTCATTCAGGTCTGTTTCATCTGCGCTGCAGACCAGTGCCATTGGGGATTCAAGCTACAAATTGTAAAGTGTGTTGCTCCTTACCCCGATCTGTGCCTTCTTTGAACTGGGGTGTTTGACGTAGACCCTATTGCCAATAAAGTAGACGTCATAACCTCTGTTTTGAAGCTGAGACACTGAAAGTAAGTTCATCCCCAACCCGAGCACATGCAGTACATTATTGGCCCGAATCTTATTTCCAACCTCGGTCTGAAAGACTACGTTACCTCTCCCAATAGGGGTACATTTTGCTTTATTACCCATGGTTATTTTATAGCTCATCTGCTCCTCTTGATGGTCAGAAAAACATTCCCGTACTCCAGTCATGTGAGCAGAAGCTCCACTGTCAATATACTAGACATCAGAAGAAGCAATTCTTGATACGCAAGCAAATTCTTCTTCAAGTCTGGATGCCAGAACAGAGACATCGTGATCCATCTGTTCTATCATGCTTCTTTCCCTCCCTAGAAAACTGTGTGAACCCTTGTACATTGCTGCTGCAACAGTAGACTTCTTTCCACTAGTTGATTCTTCGTTCCTGTTACTCATCTTTGGCTCTGATACCATGTGAAATTTTCAATCCAAAAACTATACAATTGCAGTGATAGATTTATTCCTCCTACTTATTATTTCAATAATTTATTTTCAGAAAATAACTTATTGAAATAAAGAAAATATTCTGGCAAATATCGAAATAAATACTACTGCAACATTCACAAATATGTGTGTGTGTGTGTGTGTGTGTGTGTGTGTGTGCAAAGAAATGAACAATAAAGAACATAAGCACAAGAATCAATCACATGTACACAATTATTTCTGGACAATTGTCCCCGAAAAAACCCAATGCGGGAAAACCAGTGCAGCAGATGAGGGTTTTATTAAATTCTCCTGCAAATGATTTCTTTACAAGGAAAAATACTAGCAGATAAAATCTGAAACACCTGAGACAGAATTCTCGGCTACTTCTGACAAATCTCTGACACCTTGATCAGCCTCTGCTATCTCGAGTGCATGACTGCGTGTTTCTCTGCGTTGCTGCCCAAAGCTACCTCTTGTGGCCCATTGCTTCCCTCTATCACTAACCTCAGTCACTTGTTGACTCCCTCCTCCTTCTACTTCTGCGAATCTTCGCCCTGCAACTCTCCCACTGAAATCGAATTCTCTTACTTCAAAATTGATCTCCTTCAGGTATTGAGTGTATGCTCAGCTTGTTTTCCAAATGACCCTCAAGCCTTCTTTTATAATCTTCTCGTTGAAGAATCAACAGTCCAGATTAGAAGTTTAATCAATGGCTAAGATTAAAACTTGACTTGATCCTTGTTTTCTAGAAGATTCACACTCTGACTTATTAATACCCTTTAATTATTTCATTTCCCTAAGTTTAGACTTAGGGTCTACATTAAAATAATTAATTATTTTAATAAGTCATGAACCGAGAGGAATTTCCACAAACGGTTTCTGGGTTCTTTGGAATATTCTTGTCCAAGCCTCCTTGCAAATATTGAGACTTGGAATACTTTCTGATGCTCCAAAAATCAACATGCAGAAACCCTAGTCCTCTTTAGCACGTGAGAGAGAGAAATAGCCGAAACAATAATTCTCTTTGTCCTCTTCTTTTTTTGTTGCCTCTTCCTTCCTCTTTATTCGCTAGAATGAGTGGTGAGTGAGTGTTCTTAAAGTAGGACGAGTCCTCTTCTATTTGTGGAATTCTTCAAGGGTGGACGTGGCTCTTCCTTTAGGCTGACTTGCCAGCTGCCAGGCTGACTTGGTCTTGGAGGGTATTATGACACTTCTAAAGACAAAAATAATTTTGCTTTACAATTTATAATGTGCCCATTGGGGGATTCAACTTATGACAATGACTCTTTTGACTTCTTAACCTAGGACGAACCCTAGAAGCACTCAATCAGTGCTTGACCTATAAAATATAAGACCTTGAGCATGAACCCATGCTCCAAAATAGTAATAAAAAAAATTATTTCATTTGATAATTTACAAGAATCCAAAATACATTTCACACTTATGAAGACCAAACCTAGTTACACATTTTTCAACACTCCCTCTTAACTAGGGAGGTATTCATAAGAGGCACATGGACATTCTTAATCTAAAGATATCTCATAAGAAGAGTCGCATCACTAACCCATCTGTCTAGCATCATATCAACCAGCATTGTCACATAGCAAGGCCTTGACTAACGACTCTATCTCTCCACAAGATCAGAGCACAACGCTAGCGAGACCAATGATTTATTGACACCATCATCATTGTCTCTCAAGGTACATACTCCACTCAAGTGTTCATCGAGTATGACCTTCTTTGGACTATTCTTGTCTTTGATAGTTAGTCCTCAAGGAATATCAATCCACAACTACTCTTATATTGGATGCCCTTCCTCATCCTCAAAGAGTATCGGATGCCATATGGTTACCCAATCCTCCATTTTGTCTTCCCAAGTGAAGACAAGAATGATGTGCCTATCTCTCCCTCTCAACTAGGGTGGATATATCAACCAAGCCAAGCTTGTCTTTCAAGTATACAAGTTTCTTGTTAGGAAGAGATTTTGTCAATATGTCAGCTACCTGCGCATCAGTGGAGATATATTGTAGCTGCAGCACACCATTTTGTACTAGCTCTCGAATATAGTGATACTTGTTGTTTATATGCTTTGTCTTTCCATGAAGCATTGGGTATTCAGACAATCGTATAAAATTGGTGTTGACACAATGTATCACTGTAGGGTCCATCGGTCCTTCGAATAAGTCTGATAGCAACTTCCTTAACCAGACCGCTTCTCTCCTTACTTCACAGGCCGCAACATACTCAACCTCAGCACTACTAAAAAAAATATGTCTTGCTTTCTGCTCATCCATGAGATCATGGAGGATCCCAAACTGAAACATCCTCCTATAGTGCTCCTTCCATCATGCTCGTTGCCTCCCCAATCGGAATCTATATATCCAATCAAGTGGACATCATTCCTCCTATCATATTTCAAGCAGTAGTGGATAGTCCCTTGTAGATACCTCAGTATATGTTTTGTTGTTATCCAATGATCATGCTTTGGCTCCACCTGGAATTGACTGAGAATGTTTCCTGCAAAACATATGTTTGGTCGAGTATTCACCAAGTACATCATTGAGCCAATTAGTTGCCTATATTTGGAAGGATCCACAGGGCTTGATTCGGAACTCCTTAGTCTCTTCAAGTTTGATATTATCGAAGTAGTCATAGGTTTGCAATCCATCATGTCAAACCTCTTCAACATCTTGATCACGTACTTTCCTCGACCCAGATAAATTTCATCGGGTCCTTGCCAGAATTCTAATCCCAAATAGTAATGCATCAACCCTAGATCCTTCATGTCAAATTATGTTGCTAGTTGCTTCTTACATTCTTCAATTCGACCTTCTACACTTGTCAAGAGAAGATCATCGACATACAGAGGAATGATTACAGGTTCTCCATCTACAAGCTTGATATAAATGTTCAGATCAACAGAGCTTTTTGTGAAGCCTATTCTTTGTAGGTATGCATCAATTCTAGCATACCATGCCCTCGGTGCCTGCTTGAGGCCATGTAATGCTTTCTTCAATCTGAAAACATATGCCTTCTTATCTTTAACTTCAAATCCCAAGGGTTTCTCTATATAGACTTCCTCATTAATTGTGCCATTCAAAAATGCAATCTTGACATCCATTTGATGTATGTTTCATCCCATCGATGTTGCTAAAGAGACCAATGACCGAATCGTTGTATATCTTTTCGTCGAAGAAAATGTCTCTTCATATTCGATGCTTTCTTGTTGAGAGAAACCCCTAGCCACAAATCTTGACTTATATTTATCAATACTTCCATCTGCTGCATCTTTGATCTTGTAGATCCATTTGGAAGTTACCACAGATTTGTGTTTGGGCCTAGGTACGATCTCCCAGACTCCATTCTTCATTATAGATTGATATTCTTCATTCATGGCATCCTTCCATTCTTGATGATTGATAGCCTCTTCAAAAGTGGATTCTTGACTTATATTTATCAATACTTCCATCTGCCACATGTTTGATCTTGTAGATCCATTTGGAAGTTACCACATATTTGTGTTTGGGCCTAGGTACGATCTCCCAAACTCCATTCTTCATTATAGATTGATATTCTTCATTCATGGCATCCTTCCATTCTTGATGATTGATAGCCTCTTCAAAAGTGGATGGCTTTGCTTCTATTAGTTTTGTCATGCATGCAGCATACCCAGAATATCTCTTGGGTTTATTGCTTTCTCTAAATGAGCCTTTTGTTGCCCCATGATCTTGTATTCAAGAAGTGTAGATTTCAACTAGTTTGGTCTCTTTCTAGATTCGGGGAGGACCACGGGTTGAATGAGTTCACTGGGACCGTCATCTTCGTGATGATATTCTTCTTCTTCCCTATTAACTTCTTCTTCAAATACTGGAAATTCTTCGTCATCAGAGTCCATGGGAAGTTCCTTAGATTTCATGAATGTGATACTCTGGTCAAATATGACATCTCGACTTACTTCAATATGGTCTCCTTCCTTTATGTAGATTCTATAGGCCTTAGAGGAATTTTTGTAACCAACAAATGTTCCTCCCGTGCCTGATGGATCCAGCTTCTTTCTTTTGTCCTTTGGTATATGAATATATACGGGACACCCAAAGATACGAAGATGGTTTACAGTTGGTTTCTTCCCAGTGAATACTTCTTCGGGAGTCTTGTTGTCTAGTGACATGTGGGGACTTAGATTTGGAATAAATATTGTTGTCTGCATAGCTTCTCCCCATAGAAACTTTGGTAGATCTTGATCATGTAACATTGCCTTTGCACTTTCTTCAATGAATTGGTTCTTTCGCTCTGCAACTCCATTTTGCTCAGGATTATATGGGACTATCAACTCCCTCTTAATCCCTGATTCCTTACAAAATACTATAATCTCCTTGGATGTAAACTCTCCTCCATTATCTGAACTTAGTACCTTGATTCTTCTTTCTGTAAGGTTTTCCACTTCAGCTTTGAATTCTTGGAATTTTGTATATACTTTGTCCTTGGTTTTCATTAAGTAAACCGAGGTCTTTCATGAATGATCATATATAAATGTGACATAATATAGATGACCTCAAAGTGATTTAGGAGACATAGGGCCACATACATCAGAGAAAATGAGATCCAATATTTCTTTAGACCGTGAAGCATTGCTTCCAAGTGGTCTCTTGGTATTATTACCCAATGCACATCCCTTACATACCCCTTCATGATCTTCTTTTAGTTCAGGTATTCCATCTACTATGGAACTTAAAGTTGGGAGGATCTTGAACTGAAGATGACCAAATATTCTATGCCATAGTTCACAAGGGATAATTTCAATGTGAACCAAGGCTTGAGCTAGAGGAGATATCAGCCTGTAAAGCCTTCCTTCTCGAATACCAATTACTCTAGCATTCTCTATACTTGAGTTTTTACTCCATACAACAACCTTTCCACTAATGAAAGCTACTCTATCACCCCCTTGTCCTCTAGAATTGAAATGGAAAGTAAGTGCTTATGCAAACCTGGAACAAATAGGATTTTGTTGAGGTGATTGTTGCTTCCCTTCACCAGCTCTATAGATGTTGATCCAATACCTCTCACAGGATAGCTTTTGTTATCTCCAAGTTCCACTGAATAAGAAGATTTTCCCTTAGATGAAATCTTCAATTATTTGTGATGACCTGTCATGTGCCTATATGCACCACTGTCAATTACCCAAATGCTCTTGTCTTGGAATGTGCCAGTGAGTACCGAGAAGAGACCTTCATCATTTTCCTCGATTGCTTCCTTCTTTGTAGAGAATAAGAGACTCCATGCTTCCTTGATGCTTTTCTTGAAATAGCTTGCTACCTTTGAACATTCCTTGATGAAATTCTTCAATGTAGTGGAGATATTCATGATGCCCTTAGCCAACCTTAGCTCTGATACCATGTTGAGAATTCAATAGGGCAATGATTATGATTAATTCTCTTTACTTGATAACTGCTTGTGATTCCTTTTTACTTATTAGATTTTTTCCTTATTATTATATATGTGAAACATCAAACAGCTACCAAAACAAAAGAACAATGACACAGTATATAGGCTGCAAGCCAGGGCCAAAACCTCTCCTCTTGAGAGGAAACCTGTAAATCTCTTCTCTTCCTTATAGATTCTTCAATTAACAAATTCCATGACCTTAAAACTAAGAACAATACCCTCCAAGACCAAGACCAACCTCTTCTCATGATGTGCCAACTTCGATCTAGTCAAACCAATCAAATCTCTTCCAATAGCACCTTTTTGACCTTCTGTTGCAACATTTTCGGCCTCCTCCTGCAGATCTGAAATTTCAGCCTTTCTGCAACTGTTGCTGCCAGACATGGGAAATTTGATCTTCTTCTAGATCCCTCTGACCTTTGCCTGCCTTTCCCTGACCTTTGGAGCTTGAGAGTGACCCTTAGTGACCTCCACTTGACCTCTTTTCCTCCTTTTTTCCAAGATTGAACTTGTAGATGTATGCCCTAGGTCAGTTGCAGAAACCCTAGTCCTCTTTAACAAGTGAGATTGAGAAATAGCCCAAACAATGATCCTCTTCGTCCTCTTCTTCCTTCGCTACCACTTCCTTCCTCTTCCTTCGCTAGAATGAGTGGTGAGTGAGTGTGCTTCAAGTAGGACGAGTCCTCTTCTATTTATAGGCTTCTTCAAGGGTGGACGTGGCTCTCCCTTTAGGCCGACTTGGTCTTGGAGGGTATTCCGACACTTTTAAAGACAAAAGTAACTTTCTTTACGAGTTACAATGTGCCCAATGGGGTCTTCAACTTATGACAATGACTCTTTTGACTTCTTCACCTAGGACAAACCCTAGAAGCACTCAATGTGTGCTTGACCTATAAAATAAAAGATCTTGAGCGTGAAACCCATTCTCCAAAATAATAATAATAATTTTTCTTTCATTTTATAATTTATAAGAATCAAAAATAAATTTCATACTTCTAAAGACTGAACATAGTTACACATTTTTCAACAATTCAAACAGTTTATTTAAGTTCAATATTGAAATATTTATAAGAGATATAGATTTTTTTTAAACTTTTATTATTTTAATTACTTTATCTAAGTTATATAAAATTATATTATTTAACATAGACATCAAAATATTTTATTTATTACTCGAAGAGTGACAGTGAAATATCGACGAACCAAGTTAGCACAATGAGAATATGATTATTAATTTTTTAGAATGTTTTTAATTAAAACTAACCAGATATGTATAATCATTTGTTTTTATTATAGCCGACAATGTTTTTTCATTTAAAGCATTTGTTTAGGGACACGTATCAACTCCAAGTTGACCACGGACAAAGTTACACATCACCCTCATACTGGATTGTAGAATAAGCCTCTCGGCTCAATAAGAAGCCAACACATAATCACAAGCAATTATCAAGTAAAAGAGAAATCAACCCTAACTGTTGCCCTAAGGATTTCTCAACATGGTATCAGAGCTAAGGTGAGAAGAAAGCAGATTAATGATCACTCTTGTTGGCATAAATAGAAGACATTCATCAAGAATACTTGTGAGGACATCATTTGACACAAGAAAGCATACAACAAAGGACACAAGAAGGAAGACTGAAAGGTCATCATTCATATTGAAGGAAGGCTACTACATCAAGTCATCATCATCTCTCTTCTCTCTCTATCATGGAAGGCTTTTTGGAAAGAAATCCTATCTTTCTTGGAAGCTCTTTGATTATCATCCATTTTGAACATATCTCCACAAGAAGATATCACTTAAAGAGCATCGATCCTGGGAGTATCATCTACACATTTGGAAGCAACATATTTCATCTTTGTAGCAGCTTGAACCCTCCATTGTACCAGCCATCCTTGAAGTTATCATTCTAGACATCCTTGAAGTCTCTTGAAATATATTGGGAGCATCAAAACATCATCATCAAGAAGAACACTCATTTGACAAGTAAGTACTATAGTATTCTCCATGTCTCAATCTTCAAATCAAATGACTTCATTTTGCAAAGAAGGCAACAAACTAGATGGGTCATCAAATTTTCAAGCATGGAAGAAAAAAATAGACTTAATACTTGTAGAAAATGAAGTTATGGACTATGTTCTTGGAAAAGTTAAAGAACCAGAGAAAGAAAAGACTCAAGAATGGGCCAAGTATGCTAAAGGAGAAGTTAGAACTCAAAGGATTCTCATTGAATCCATCAAAGATAATCTTATTCCCTTTATTGCAGATTTGAGTACATCTAAAGCAATCTATAAATTGGTAAAGTTATTCAGTCAACACTTCGGGTCAGAAAATATCTTTAAGAAATCGACTATACCAGACAAGGGTATCAAAGGAAGAGGACTTGGTTTCATCTTATGAAGGTTTCACAAATAAGGGATCAACTATAGGACTTGGAGAAGTTGTGTCAGGGTCAGAATCGACTACTTGTCTACTCAATGCTTTACCCCCGGAATGGAGCAGTTTTGTGTCAAGTACATATTCTAGAAAGGACATTCCAAATTTCGATGAGCTATGGTCTCTATATGTGTTAGAAGAAACAAGATTGAAGGCCAAATATGACACTGAACCCAATGAAAAATCTCAAGCTTTTATTGCTAGATCAAAGAAGAAAAGTGGAAGGTTTGGAAGGTTTGAACCTCATCATAGGAAAAATAGAAGTAACAATAATCAACCACGTGGAAAACAACATATGTCCAAAGTACAATGGTTTAGATGCAATGAATATGGACATTATAAAATAGATTGTCCTAAGGATCCTCAAAATAAGAAGAATAATAAGAGGAAGGAAAGGAGTACAACTCGCATCACCGAAGGAGTGATGCCCCTTCTGTTCCAATTTCATCAGGGTCTGCAAGTGTTCCCTCTATTGGAAGTGGCGTTGCAACAGCAACTTCAAATGTTGAGGGCTGAATGAATTTAGAAAGACAGCAGGCTCAAGAAAACAAATATCCTTTGTGGAAGCATGTCACAAGAGAGCAAGGGCCAGGAAACAAGTTGAAGGGAGGAGGCAATGTTGTTTGGAAATGCAACTATTGCAACAATCATTTCAAGAGCACTTATTACTGTGTGAAATCTCATTTGTTGGCCTTACCAAGTTGTCGAATTGCAACATGTACACAGGTGTCATTAGCAGCAACAAATTTTCATTTGAGAGTTTTGATGGGGGTGTGTGTCAAGCAGAAAAAAGAAAGGCAGTGGCACTTGGTCCAATGGACAAGATTTTTCAGAAAGAGAGACGGGAAGAGCTTGATCTCACCATTGCATTTTTTTTTCTATCAAAACTTCATCTCCTTTAATGTTGCACACTCACCTTTATTTCTTGAGATGTGTCGAGCTTTAACTCAAGGCACTCCATCAGGGTATGTGCCTCCTGGGTTAGAGAAGCTTAGAACCACATTGTTGACTAAGGCAAAAAAAAAAATGGACAAAATGCTTGAGCCTATTAAATTAGCATGGCCAACATCTAAGGTTAGTATTCTTTCTGAGGGATGGACAGATCGAGCACGCCACCCACTCATCAAATTCATGGTGTCTTCCTTGAATGGACCAATTTTCTTGAAATCAATGGATGAACTTGGAAAATACAAGGATGCACAATATATTGGTGAGTTGCTCATTAAAGTTATTGAAGATGTAAGTGTTGATTCTTGTGTGCAAATCATTACAGATAATGCACCTGTTTGCAAGGTTGCTAGCATGATTGTGGAAGCTAAATATCCACAAGTATTTTGGACACCTTGCATTGTCCATTCCTTGAATTTAGTGCTTAAATCTATTGCTTTTGATGTGCCTTGGATTGGAAGTATTATTGAGGATTCACAACATATCCACAACATTGTACAAAATCATACAAATGCCCTCACAATCTACAAGGAGTACATCCATCTATCATTGTTGAAGATTGTAGATACACGGTTTTCCTCTTCATTCATCATGTTGAAGAGATTGAGGGAGGTCAAGACCGCTCTTGGTGCCATGGTTATTTCAAATTTCTGGACTTTTTGGAGAAAGACAGATCAAACAGCCTCAAAAAGAGTCAAGAACACAGTGTGAGTCTCTCAGCCATCGATTATGTTTTAATCTTGGTCGTTGGAGTCCCAACTACAGATTATAGGAGTAGGTCGATGGGTAGATGGAGAACACACACAAAGATCAATTTCCTTGGGCAGCTCCATTTCCACAAAGCAGTAGCAGTTTTGTTGTTGGAAAGTGTAACTAGGTTTGGTCTTCATATTGACTATATAATTATTTATTTATGTAATGAAGAAGACAAAGATAATAAAATGTATTTTTGTTAAGCATGCTTCATGGGTTTCATGAGCAAGGTTTTTATTATAGGTCAAAAGACTTCTTCTTGATGTCTCCTAGGGATTTGTCATCTTGTCATAAATGTGTTGAAATTTGGTTACCGGAGGACAAGTGGTTCCCTAAGGCTTTGATCTTTGGCCTAAGGAAAAGTGTCCAAAAGAATTTAATTTATCTCCTAAAGTGACTTTATAAAGTTATAAAGTCAAATATAATTTAAAAGTGACTTAAAGTGGTAAAGTTACTAAAGTCTAATTTTAAAGTGACTTTAATAAAGTCGATGCGAAATTAGAAAGGGAAAAGTGACTTTGGAAATAAATGACTAAGTGGGTCTTTATTAAAGTGGGGTGAATTAAAAAATAGAAAGTGAGATTTAAATGAGCATTTAATCTCAGCCCTAGATCTAAAGCTATCTCAGCCACTGGATTTAGGGATTGCCCAAAAGTCACTTAGGATTAGTTTAAAGGAGGAAAAGGAGGGAAAAGGTCATTTATTCTTTCATGAGCAGATTGAGAGAGGAGGAGGAAGAGAGTTGGAGACATTTTTCTGGTTTGAGCTTGAGAACGTGAAGGAGAGGCAAATTCAGCAGTCCGTACAGCAGCAAGAGGCCGCACGTTTTTCGAGGCAGCAAGAGGTTGCACAAATTTCGAGGCAACGAGGCCATACAACAGCACAGATTTCGAGGCAGCAGTCCGTACAGCAACTTGAGGCACATTTTTCGAGGAGAGGGACAGCACAGAAATCGAGGCAAATGTACATTAGCTAAAGGCACAGATTCCAAGGTGGCTGTGCACAATTTTCGAGGCAGCTAGCACGAATTTCAAGGAGGCAGCTTGCTGTATTTTTTCTGTACAGTCTGTACAGTCCATACGGACGTACAGCTAAGTATTGGGCACGATTTCCAAGACTAACATTTGTTGTAATAAATTTATGTTTTGAATTTTTTGCTATTTTGGCACATTTTCCAAGGCAGAGGCAAGCACGGAAAACAAGATAACTATGTACTTTGTTCGCTGTAATTTTTCCTGTACATTTCACTTCTCTGTAAAAGCATTTTCCAAAAATAAGAAGAAGCTTTCGAACTAGTTTTCCCCAAGAATTGTAGGGGGTTTTTCCAGGGTCACATTGACCAAAAATCAGCATGTCAAAATTCTGTGTCGCTGGTTTATTTTTCTGAGTTTTTATTTCTGCATTTCAGCATTGTGAAATTTCTAGAATTTGTGTTTTCAGAAAATATTTATTTTTCCATCTTGTTGAATGTATGGCTATGGGAATGGGCATTTAATTTTATGGGAGAAATAAGGAGAAACTGAAAATCGAGGTTGGTTATCAAATTTCTACATGGTATTGGAGTCTATTTTGCTAAAAATTGCAGTTTGGGACAGCAAGAAGAAAAATTACAGCAAGCTGATTTTTTTACACATAAATTACAGCAAACTGATTTTTCACACAGAAATCATTACCTTTACTACAGCAGTGTTATTTTCAGTTTATTAGGATAGTAAGCATGTCTTTGGGCTTGAGGGTGGAGAATAGGTTGAATGGGCATAGTAACTACAGTGTATGGAAGGAGAGAATGCAGAGCATCTTTGAGGAGGCAGAAGTCTGGGATATCATGGTGCATACCGCACAGAACCCTGTTAATGTGCCTACTAATGTTGTTCAGTTGGCAGCCTTTAATAAAAAGAATAACAAAGGTAAGAGACTGATTCTAGATGGAATCAAAGACCATTGCATTCCTCATGTGAGAGGAAAGAGAAATGCTCATGAGATGTGGACAGCATTGACCAATCTCTACCAGAGTACCAATGAGAACAGGAAAATGGTCCTAAGGGAGAAGCTAAATACCATTAAGATGGGTAAGACTGATAGTGCAGTTGGATATCTCAAAAAGATTACTAATGTAAGAGATGAGTTGGCAGCAGTTGGAGAGGTAATTCCACCCACTGAGTTGGTGCGGATTGCAGTGAATGGCCTTCCTAGTTCATGGCTGAACTTTGCTGATGGAGTTTGTGCACGTGAGACCCTTCCCTCTTGGGAGAGGTTCTGGGATGATTGCATACAGATAGAAATCAGAAAGAACCAACTTGGGGCAGCCAAACCAGTTGAGCAAGATGCGGATGTAGCACTATTGG
This sequence comes from Pinus albicaulis, assembly GCA_034641835.2. Taxonomy (NCBI): domain Eukaryota; kingdom Viridiplantae; phylum Streptophyta; class Pinopsida; order Pinales; family Pinaceae; genus Pinus; species Pinus albicaulis. The sequence goes on along the minus strand of CM076584.1, from coordinate 984,537,392 downwards.
CAGGAGGCAAGAAAGGCAAGGGAAAGAAGCAAGCTTCCACAAGCAGTGGTGGGGGCAAAGGTAAAGGTAAACAGGGGAACACGCAGAAGGACTATTCCAAAGTGAAGTGTTGGAATTGTCAGAAAATGGGACACTATGCAGTTGTGTGTCCAAAGAAGAAGAAGGGGAAGAACCAAAACATGGCAGCATCAGCAGAGATAGAGGACTTTACGGATTGCTTTGACTGGGAGTTTGGGTTCATTGCTTGTGAGTCCACTAGTGCAAGATCACCTGCCATGGAGGTTGAGAGGGAGTGTGCATTTCCCTCCACTAGCGGAGCATCTTCAGGTATCTGGTATGTTGACAGTGGGGCTTCACGTCATATGATAGGAGTCCGTAAGTACTTCTCAGAGCTTTCAGAGAGTGGCACTGACATAGAGGTATTACTCGAAGATGACAGCGTTTGTAATATCCAGAAAGGGAAATAGACAGTAATACAAAGCATATAACAAGATATAAAATGCTAGAAACAGATCATGAAGCAAACACACATGAAATAGAGAGAATTCTAAGCCATTTTATTATACTAAGAAATAGAAATGAGTACAAGAGGTGATCAGAGTGATTGCACCTCGACTTGCACCAAGTAAGTGTAGGGATACTCTCAGAATATCAATGGAAATGGCTGCTCTCTGCTCTATGTCCAAGCTGCTGGAATACTGTCGTGCTGCTGCCACTGCTGGAACAAAATGAGTATTTGGGGCTGCTCCCCTACTCAGAAAAAAGTTGAAACTCTGGAATCGGCCTCTACTCACAATACCCAGAAAATCCCAGAGAGCGTTTCTGAAATGGACGACCCCCGAAAATGCCTCCCTTGAGGATCTAGGCTATCCTCCCAAGGGCCACGCTGATACTGAATGCAATCCTCCACAATATGGCCTCCCACTCTGCCAAATGCCTCCAATAGGCAAGGGCTGGCCCCTTGCTTAATCCCCTGGCCTGAATCCTCCAAAATGATGCCAATCCGAAGCTCCCCCAAGATGGACTGCGTCCTCCCTCTCAAGGCTGCGCAGTCTCTGAATGCTCTACTCCTCCATGAATGCAAACATCGATCCTTCTGCAAAATGCTGATGGAAATACCTCTCCCGAGCAAGCACTCGAAGTCTCCCGGGGATGAGGGTGGGATCTCTAAATGGAGACACCCGATGTACTAAACAATATTGCAGACAAGCTAAACAGCCAGCATGCTCCAAGTCAAAATGACTAGCTCAATATGCATAAACATGAATGACCAAATGAGGGGGCTCTCCTCCCTTTTATAACGCTGGGCCTCTCTCTCTCTAGGCCCCACAACCTCCACGTGCTCCTTGGCCCACACTGTCTCCCTCATCTGCGTGAAGTAGGCCCCACGCTGTCCACGTGGTCTGTGTCCCTCTCCTGTGCTATCCACTTGGCCACTAGGCCCCACTCTCTTAATTTTGATGTGGACTTTAGGAAAGTGTTTTATCCTAAGTGATTTAATTAATATTTAACTCACTTTATTCATGCTCCGACTATAATCAAGCAAAATTGGTCAAAATTAATATTTCCAATTAGCTATCGCTAATTGCGAATATTACAGCGTTGTTAGAGCAGTCGGTGTGGGGATATTGACATTTGATAGGGAACCCAAACCTCCCTTGAAGGTGTCAGATGTTCTATATGTGCCAGGGATGAGGAAGAACCTCGTATCCGTCTCAGCGTTGGAGGACAGAGGATATGATATATTGTTCAGGAGAGGACAAGTTTTGATATATCCCAAGGGTGCTCCAGCTGATTCAGCTAGAGTGATAGGTGTACACCATGCAAAGGTGTACAAGTTTGAATTTCAACCCTTTTGGCATTGAGCAATAGTACCAACAGCAAAGCTAGCAGTTTAAAGTTGTGTGAGATTTGGCACCGCAAGATGGGGCGCATGTATCATGGGGCCCTGAGGACATTGCAGGAGATCACTACATGTGTGCCAGATTTCAGTACTGATCACTTTGATACATGCAGAGGATGTGCGATGGGCAAGTTTGCCAAATCCCCTTTTCCCAACAGTGACAACAGAGCGATTGGGATACTTGATTTGATTCATTCTAATGTGAGCGGTCGGATGTCTCATGTTTCCTTGAGTGGATATGAGTATTATGTTTTATTCATTGATGATCACTCCAGGAGGACCTGGATTTATTTCTTGAAGACCAAGGATGAGGTCTTCAAGTAGTTTCAGGAGTTCAGAGCTCTTGTGGAGACTCGGACAGGTCGGAAGATCAAGTCCTTGAGGTCGGACAATAGAGGTGAGTACACCCTTGGTGAGTTTGTTGACTATTGTGCGGAGGTAGGCATTAGGAGGGAGTTCACAGTTCCTTACAAACCCCAGCAGAACAGGGTTGCGGAGAGGAAGAACAGATCCATCGGAGGGGCTGCCAAAGCCATGCTACATGATCAGGGGTTACCGTTGTTTTTGTGGGCAGAGTCTTGCAACACTGCTGTATATTTGTAGAACAAGAGTCTGCATCGTGCCTTGGGGCATGTGACTCCGGAGGAGGCTTTTTTCTGGGAAGAAGCCTAATGTTGGTCATCTTCGTATCTTTGGGTGTATTGCATACTCCTACGTACCCAAGGAGAAGAGGACCAAGGTAGAGCCCACCGCAGAGAAGGGTATCTTTGTGGGCTACAGTGAAACCTCAAAAGCCTTTCGGATTTATATTCCCGCACAGAGGAGAGTTGTTGTCAGGCGGGATGTGAAGTTTGGGGAGGATAGGGCTTTTACGAGGTCACGGGAGTTAGAGTATCTGGATTAGCCAGACCCTCAAGAGCAGCTGAGTCAGTCGCAGGGATCCAGTGGGCAGGGATCAGGAGGATCTGGAGGTACATCGATTACGGTGTCAGGTCCATCAGTGAGCAGTGGCTCACAAAGTCAGAGGGGTGGTGCTTCGAGCAGCATGCAGAGCAGTCCGCAGAGCAGTTCACTAGGGAGTCCACTGATGGACAGTTCACACGGTACTTTAGCATCTTCAGGTTCAGGTTCAGGCAGGAGGACAGCAAACAGACAATCAAGAGTTCAGGCTCCTAATGATGAGGAGGAGGAGTTTCATTCTCCGGTGGGAGAAGTGTGCTCAGGGAAGAGGAAGCCCAAGTGGCTTCAGGATACCTTGAGAGAGGCCACATCCGTTGTTGGGCCTAAGAGGCCAGTCAGAGAGAATAGACCGCCTGAGAGGTTTTGTAGCTATATGGCAATGGTTGCCAACATCGTTGACTCTGAACCTTCTAGCTATGAGGAGGCAGCTAGCCAGCATGTCTAGAGAGAGGCCATGCAGGAGGAGTATTCTTCTATCATGAAGAATGATGTTTGGGAGGTGGTGCCAAGGCCTGAGGGAAAATCCGTGGTTACTTCCAAATGGCTTTACAAGGTAAAGCATGCTGCAGATGGCAGCATTGAGAAATTCAAAGCAAGGTTTGTGGCTAGAGGGTTCTCCCAGGTAGAGGGAGTAGATTATGAGGAGACCTTCGCTCCCGTCACTCGATATACTTTGATTCGCTCCATCATATCGATAGCAGCAGAAATGGGTTGGAAGATCCACCAAATGGATGTGAAGACCACATTTCTCAATGGCTTCATACAGGAGGAGGTGTACATTGAGCAGCTACAGGGCTTTGAAGCGCATGGGAAGCAGTCCCATGTGTGCAGATTGAAGAAGGCCCTTTATGGCTTGAAGCAAGCTCCTAGAGCTTGGTACTCCAGGATAGATACATACTTGCAGGAGATGGATTTCACAAAGAGTGAGGCAGATCCGAACCTATACTTTATTATGATAGGTGAGGAGCCTCTCATTCTGGTGTTGTATGTGGATGACTTGGTCATTATGGGTGCAGAGAAACTCATAGAGCACTGCAAGAGAGATCTTGCATTGGAATTTGAAATGAAGGACATTGGCTTGATGCATTACTTTTTGGGTTTGGAGGTGTGGCAGGAGGAGGGGCATTTTTTCCAAGGGCAGGGGAAGTATATTGTGGACATCCTTGGCAGATTCCACATGGATGATTGTAGACCCATGTCGACACCAATGATCACCAACTGGAAGAAGCTTCATGCTTCAGATTCCGAGTTGGTGGATCCCACATTGTATAGACATTTGATTGGTTCCTTGATATATTTGGTCAACACTAGACCAGATATATGTTTTGCAGTCAACACGATGAGTCAATTCATGTGTGAGCCCAGGAGGGTGCACTGGGTTGCTGCAAAACACATTTTGCGGTACTTGCAGGGGGCAGTGGAGTATGGTCTGGATTATAGGCAGGGGGATGGAGTGAGATTAGCAGGTTACACTGATTCTGATTGGGCAGGTTGTGCTTCTGATAGTAAGAGCACTTCAGGGTGCTGTTTTGGGTTGGGTTCGGCAGTTGTGTCATGGTTTAGCCGGAAGCAACAGTCATTAGCATTGAGTTCAGCGGAAGCAAAGTACATGGCAGCCATTCTAGCTAGTTGTGAGGCCATCTTGCTTCGCAAGATGTTGTTTGGCTTATTTGGTCAGTCGTTGAGACCTTCAGTAATATACTATGATAATCAGAGTTGCATTAAACTCACGGAGAATCCAGTATTTCATGATAGGTCAAAGCATATTGGCATCAGATATCACTTCATCAGAGACTATGTTCAGAAGGGGGCTGTGAAGCTTGAGTATATTCCCATTGATGAGCAAGTTGCAGATATTCTTACCAAAGCCTTACCACGGGGCAAGCATGTCTACTTCAGAGACAAGATGGTTGTGGTGAGGAACACCTTCCTCGGTAAGAGGGAGTGTCGGAATTTGATTACCGGAGGACAAGTGGTTCCCTAAGGCTTTGATCTTTGGCCCAGGGAAAGGTGTCCAAAAGAATTTAATTTTTCTCCTAAAGTGACTTTATAAAGTTATAAAGTCAAATCTAATTTAAAAGTCACTTAAAGTGATAAAGTTACTAAAGTCTAATTTTAAAGTGACTTTAATAAAGTCAATGTGAAATTAGAAAGGGAAAAGTGACTTTGGAAATAAATGACTAAGTGGGTCTTTATTAAAGTGGGGTGAATTAAAAAATAGAAAGTGAGATTTAAATGAGCATTTAATCTCAACCCTAATCTAAAGCTATCTCAGCCATTGAAATTAGGGATTCCCCAAAAGTCACTTAGGATTAGGTTAAAGGAGGAAAATGAGGGAAAAGGTCATTCATTCTTTCATGAGCAGATTGAGAGAGAAGGAGGAAAAGAGCTTGAGACATTTTTCTAGTTTGAGCTTGAGAAGGTGAAGGAGAGGCAGATTCAGCAGTGCGTACAGTGGCAAGGCACTGCACGTTTTTCGAGACAGCAAGAGGCTGCACGAATTTCGAGGCAGCAAGGACATACAACAGCACAGATTTTGAGGCAATAGTCCGTACAACAACTTGAGGCACATTTTACGAGGAGAGGGACAGCACAAAAATTGAGGCAAAGGTACAGCAGCTAAAGGCATAGATTCCAAGGTGGTTGTGCACGGTTTTCGAGGCAGCTAGCACGAATTTCGAGGAGACAGCTTGCTGTATTTTTCCGTATAGTCCGTACGACCATACAGCTAAGTACTGGGCACGATTCCCAAGACTATCATTTGCTGTAATGAATTTCTATTTTGAGTTTTTTGCTGTTTTGGCACATTTTCCAAGGTAGAGACAAGCACGGAAAACAAGATAAGTCTGTACTTTGTTCGCTGTAATTTTTCCTGTACATTTCACTTCTCTGTAAAAGAATTTTCCATAAATAAGAAGAAGTTTTCAAATTGGTTTTCCCCAAGAGTTGTAAGGGGTTTTTCCAAGGTCATATTGACCAAAAATCAGCGTGTCAAAATTCTGTGTGGCTGATTTATTTTTCTGAGTTTTTATTTCTGCATTTCAGCATTGTGAAATTTCTAGAATTTGTGTCTTCAGAAAATATTTATGTTTCCAGCTTGTTGAATGTATGGCTATGGGAATGTGGATTTAACTTTGTAGGAGAAATAAGGAGAAACTGAAAACCGGGGTTGGTTATCAAATTTCTACAAAATGTACTAATTAAGAGTCATGTATATGAAGAGTCAAGTCAAATAAGTATGCCTCAAGACCTTGTCATATTAATCTTGAAGACATGACTCAATATGGTGCTCAAGATCAACATTGGAACATCTCCTCAAGACAACCTATAAACAATGTACAAGACAGCTCGAAAATACTGGAGATAAACCTTGTAAAGTCGGCTTGAAAATGTTGGAAAGGGCGGCTCAAAATATGTCACAACAGTTCATTGATAGGTCGGCTAATTATAGGGTCGATGAACTATAAATAGCCCAATAAACTTACCATAAATTACAGGAACAGAATTTGGACATGTCTGAGATTTTTGGACAAGATCTCAATGATATGTATGCGGATTATAGGTACGAGGGAACAAGGATATACAGTGAAGATTTCAGTTGTAGAAAGTATGAAGTAGGGAGTCAAAATAATATATATATGCAAAGAGAGAGGATTGTGTTTTAGTGTGAAGTTACAGGACTACAAAATTGTGTTAAAGTGCGAAGTATACCAAGTATGTTCAACAAAGTAATACAGTAAAAGTAAGGGTATCATCATAGTATGAAAAGGATTGTTCATCGAAAGAAGACTTGTGTGTCAGTTGAAGACCAGCCAAGAAGTTTGAGTGAAGGTGCAAGGTGTGAACAAGACTATCCATAACAAGATGCCAATACCTCAGTAAGGTTCACACACAGTCAAACACAGTGAGAGATCAATCTCTCTAGTCTTGGTGCAAGATGGTGCAGAAAATAAGGATAAGCTCAACGAGTCAATGAAGAAGCAGTGACAAGGTCTTGGAGGCATACAAGGGTCAAGGGTCTGTGTCATGGTCATGGTACTTGTCATCTGAAAGTCTATAAGAAGAATTTCTTGTGGGTTTTCCTCTCCAAGAGGGAGAGTTTTGGCCCTGGCTCGAAGAGCCTAAATATGTGTCTTTTATTTTGGTAATTGACTTGATGAAAGACATAATAAGCTAATAAGAGAAGACATAAGTAAAAGAAGTAAGCTCACAAGTAATTATCAAGAAGAGAATTTGAATTAAACCTAGCCCAACCTAATTCTCAACATGGTATCAGAGCTAAGGTGTTGAAGACAAGGGCTACTTGACAAGGAGACACTCAAGGAAGCAAGAATCAAAGCCAAGGACAAAGTTTGCGTTGAAAATTCAAATCAATTTGCAAGGAATATTCTCAAGCCATTTCAAGAAGACCTTCAATCTCATTCAAAGGATCCACTCATCAAAGAGAAAATCTTTGCCATAAAAGATTTATGACATTGAAGACATTGTTGGCAGACACATCATCAAGCACCATCCAACATTATCCAACACCTTTGAAGACATCTACATTGGAGAATTCAATCTAAGAGGGAGTTCCTAACTTCATCTTTATCATCATCAAGGAAGCTGGTGGAAGGAAGAAGTCACTCAACTCAAGTAAGTATCTATGACCTTATCTAAATCTGTCAAAATGACTTATTTCAAAGAAAGCAACAAATTGGTTGGGTCATCAAACTTTAGTGCATGGAAGAAGAGGACAGATTTGAATCTAATCGAAGATGAAGTTATGGGCTACATCAAAGGATCCACAATTCAACCCTCAAAAGAAGATGCTCTGGCTCATGCCAGGTACATGAAAGGAGAAATCAGAGCCCAGAGGATTCTCATAGAATCCATTAAGGACTCACTCATACCCTATGTATCAAAACTGGAAACTGTAAAAGAAATATATGAGAAACTGGTGGAGCTATTCTCTGTTAGTACTGCAGGAGAAGCAATCTCTCTGAGACAAGAACTATACAAGATGAAATTGTCAAGAGAGGAAGGAATCACTTCATATTTTATGAGAATTTTTATAATAAGAGACCAATTGCAGGAATTGGGAGAAGTAATGTCTGACAGTAAGATGACTACAGTAGTGTTGAATGCTCTACCGGAAGAATGGGGAAACTTCACTTCAAGTTTATACGGGAAGAAAGAAGCAACACCATTCCCAGGATTTATGGTCTCTATGCAAAATATAGGAAATGAGATTGAAAGCCAAAGCTGATACAAGATCAAGTGAAGGGAATCAAGCCTTTACAACCATGTCCAAGAAGAAAGGAAGATTCAGTAAATCTGGTACTCATAATAAAAGAAGAAATATGGAAAAAGTACGATGCTTTGGATGTAATGAACTTGGGAATTATAAAAGGGATTGTCCTAAATCTGGGGAGGACAAGAGGAAAAAGGAAGAAGCCCATGTCACAAATGAAAGGGAAGAACTTGATGCAAAGAAATATAAGAAAGAAGAAGCGAAAGATCTCTACTATGATTGAGATCATCTTTCTCTTTAAGTGATTTATGTTGGTTGTAAAATAGTATGATAGGATGCAGTGTATATTAAGAGCATCATGATAGAAGCATGGAGGAACACCTGAAGAAGTAGCTCCTGGGAACCTCACTGATAACAACATTGATGGAAGATAGTCATCTGAATCAAAGGTCATCTATGACACATGTGCTGACACTCTCTAATTGAGTCCTCTTTGGATTCACTAATTAGAAAGAAAGCAAAAGGTTTAATCAGGAATTCTATCTTGCAGAATTCTGGGATTAGGATATGATGACATATTGATGAAGGAGGTCAAGGGAATAAAGTTCTTCATTCTAGTGAAATTGCTGCAATATGACTCAGAAGGAAAAGGATGAGGTACATATATTTATATGTTGACACTGGATGTTGTGAATTCATGTCATATGGTTGCAAGTGATGGACTTCAATATTTAGAAGTATGATCAATGGAAGGAGGATCTCTTTTGGTGCACAGGTTGCCACTAACAGATGAAATCAAATATATGTCCTCATATGGAATATGAGGTGGTTGTATACAAACAAGGAACTAGATACTAGAAGTTCCTGGGAATGACATTGTGTGCAGAAAGAAAGGAAGAGATCATGAAGTGCAACCAAGTCAAGAGGCAGTTATCATCCAGAAGCCGAAAAGATGTGACTAGGAGATCTCCTGGGAAGATATGTGCACTCTGATAGAAGTATGGTAAAGAAGAATACCCTTGACAATACATATCTTTCGGAGATATGTTAATCTGAATAGAGGATGTCGATGCCTACAGGAAGATGTCATGGTGAAAGATCATCACTGAGGTAACTTTTGATTTAAAATTTTTTTATGTATATGTTTATCTGGATAAGTTTATGCAGGGCTACCAATCATGTGGAAGGATGTAAGATCCTTGGGAGATGGTTCGAAGGAAAGCAACATGGCATAAAGGTGGACCAGATGAGAAAGACTGATGAATCACTTTCTGGTGGATGACATGACTCATGGATGAAAGTGATGGATGATTTGTGCCCTATGAAAACAAAAGTTGAAGATTCCTCAATATTGAAATCCATAACATCGAGGGGAGGAATTCTTCATGAGTAGTTGGGTGTCTCACCATTGCTACTGCATGTCCCTAGTTAAGAGGGAGTCTGGTGGTAAGTTTCTTACTTGGAAGAAACTTGAAGTATGTCCTTCCTAAATTAAAAGGAAGTGATGAATATGATTCTCTAAATTCATGTGTCATGCACTAGACCAGGACTAACAACCGTAAGTCTTAGTGAAGGCCATGAGGCGAGAATGGATAGACACATCATTTTGGTCTTCACCTGGAAGACAGAAGGGAGGATTGGGTAATCATCTGGCATCTGATACTCTCTAAGAATCAAATAGGGCATTCAAGATAAGAGTAGTCAAGAACCGATATTCTTTAAGGGCTAGCTACCCAAGAGAAGAATAGTCCAAGAAGGTCATACCCTATGAACACTTGGGTGGAGTATGTACCTTGGAGAGACAATGACTATGGTGTCCATAAGTCATGTGTCTCGCCAGCATTGTAGCCCATTGTCTCGTTGAGAGATGGGGTTGTTAGTCAAGGCCTTGCACTAGGACAATGCTGGTTGATATGATGCTACACAGATGCAATTACCAATCTGATTCTTCTTATGAGATTCTTCAGATTGAAAGTGACCATGTACCATTATGAATACCTCCCTAGTTAAGAGGGAGTGTTGGAAAGTGTAACTAGGTTCAGTCTTCATATTGACTATGTAATTATGTATTTATATAATGAAGAAGACAAAGATAATAAAATGTATTTTTGTTATGCTTGCTTCATGGGTTTCATGAGCAAGGTTTTTATTATAGGTCAAAAGACTTCTTCTTAGTGATTTGTCATCTTGTCATAAATGTACTAATTAAGAGTCATGTCAAAGAAGTATGCCTCAAGACCTTGTCATATCAAGCTTGAAGACATGACTCAATATGGTGCTCAAGATCAGCGTTGGAACATCTCCTCAAGACAGCCTATAAACAGTGGACAAGACGGCTCGAAATTACTGGAGATAAACCTTGTAAAGTTGGCTTGAAAATGTTGGAAAGGTCGGCTCAAAATATGTCACAAGAGTTCATTGATAGGTCGGCTAATTATAGGGTCAATCAACTATAAATAGCCTAGTGAACTTCGCATAAATTATAGGAACAGAATTTGGACATGTATGATATTTTGGGACAAGATCTCAGTGATATGTATGCATATTACAAGTACGAGGGAACAAGGATATACAACGAAGATTTCAGTTGGAGAAAGTGCGAAGTAGAGAGACAAAGTAAAATACATATGCAAAGTGAGAGGACTGTGTTTTAGTGTGAAGTTACAGGACTACAGAACTGTGTTAAAGTGCGATGCATAACAAGTATGTTCAGCAAAGTAAAACAGTAAAAGTAAGGGTATCATCATAGTATGGAAAGGATTGTTCATCGAAAGAAGACTTGTGTGTAAGTTGAAGACCAGCCAGCAAGTTTGAGTGAAGGTGCAAGGTGTGCACAAGACTGTCCATAACAAGATGTCAATACCTTAGTAAGGTTCACATATAGTCAAAGCAAGGAAATACAATGAGAGATCTATCTCTCTATTCTTGGTGCAGGACAGTGCAGAACAGTGCTGAAAAGAAGGATCGGCCCAAGGAATCAATGAAGAAGCAGTGATAAGGTCTTGGAGGCATACAAGGGTCAAGGGTTTGTGTCATGGTCATGGTACTTGTCATCTGAAAGTCTATAAGAATAATTTCTTGTGGGTTTTCCTCTCCAAGAGGGAGAGGTTTTGGCCCTGGCTCGAAGAGCCTAAATTTGTGTCTCTTGTATTTTGGTAATTAACTTGATGAAAGACATAATAAGCTAAGAAGATAAGACATGAGTAAAAGAAATAAGCTCACAAGTAATTATCAAGAAGAGAATTTGAATTAAACCTAGCCCTACCTAATTCTCAACAATTGTCGAAAGAGTTTGAGCCAAAGAAGGAAGCAGAGACAAAGAGGGGCAGGGACAGTGAAGTCGGAGGAAGATTTTCCAAATCCGGTGATTACTTTGTAGAGAGGCCGAGATTTTCTCCAGGAGGTTGCGCAGAGGCAATGCAGAAGCCTTAAAAGGGCAGTTCAATTTTGCTAGAGGAGAAGACGTCTTCAATTCCAGAATTCGGGAAGAGTTTCCAAAGGGTCAAAGAAGCATTTTCCCAGTCAGCAGCAGGCAGGATGACTAGATTCGTAGTTGATTTAGACAACACGTGTGGCAGGCAGCTCCAAAGTGACACAGAGCCTGCGCAGGCCAAGTTGGAAGATTAGCCTTTCAAAGCTCATACAATGTCAGGATTGCTCAGAGTGAAGGTAATTTCCCTCAAATAATTTTTGCTAGTATTTTCTCTGTAGGATTGTCAGATTTCGGCATCCAGATTTTACTCAGATTATTTCACTATTGCTTAATAATCTAAAACCCTCAACTGCAACACCGGTTTTCCCAAGTTGGGTTTTTCCGGGGACTTTAGTCCAAAAATAACTATGTCCAACACTATTATTTTCTGCAGTAATTTTGGGAAGATTGCAGTGTGTTTATTTCGTTGTTGTTGTAGCAATAAACTGGTAATTTAAGTAATAGTTAGAAGAAATAATTCCAGTTGTTGCAATAGGATTTCAGTAGTGAAATTTTCACATGGTATCAGAGCAATTTTGATCAGACGGGAAAGCTCGGAAGCGGATGTAGAAATTCGTTGTTCAAAGGGAGCAGCATGACGAATTTCTAGAGGTTGCGCAAAGCCTAAGCCAGGAAGTTCAAATTGTTGGGCAGATTGATTTTTTCAGTGCAAGTTGGCATAAAATTTCAGCTTTCCAAATTTAGTGATTCGAACAGTCAAAGGGAGCAGCAACTTAGTAATTTTAGCTGGGTAGATTCCTTGTTTGGGCACAAAAGGGTTTTGTAGTAGCAAAATCAGTGATGGGTGGAAAAGAAAGGAACACATGAAGAGAATTTCTCTCAGGGGATGTTCTATAAATTTGATTTTCTAGTTGAAAATTGGCAATATATGCAAGCAGAGTTTCTCACTCCAGAAGGGAGTCCAAATAGCAGATTTAGCAGCCAAGCAAAGGGAAAGAGGGATATTTTCGACCATATTTAGAGATGGCCACAGCTGGGCTTAGAGATCAGGATAGGTTGGAGGGAGCCTCCAACTGTCATCTGGAAGGCTAGGATGTCCTTCCTGTTGGATGAACATGGCCTGAAAGCCTATCTGGACAATGTGGTAGCAGTACCCCAGGATGTCGATTAGATCAAGGAGCACAGGAAGGAGATGGCGAAGGCTAAGAGATTGATCCTGGATGAAGTCTGGGACCATGTAGTCTCACGTGTGGCAGAAAAAGGAACAGCCAAGGAAATGTGGGATGCTCTCGTCCAACTGTATCAGGGCACTTCCGAGTAGCAGAAGATGCTCCTACAGGAGAAGCTGAGGAACATCAAGATGCAGAAGGGTGATGGCATAGATCCCTTCCTCACCAGGATTCAGGAGGTATGTGATCAACTTACAGTCATTGGAGAGGAAACTCAACTGACATAGCTTGTACGGTTGGCTCTGAACAGTGTCTCAGAGGAGTGGCAAGTCTTCGTCCAAAGTATCTTAGGCCGAGACAACTTGCCTAGATGGGACAGGATGCGGTCTGACCTACAACAGGAGGAGTTTAGGCGAGCTCTATTGAAGAGCACCATCAACGAAAGAAGCAGTGAGGACATGAAAGGTGAGAAGAGGAGAATATGGCCCTTGCATCAAAGGGTCCCATTCAAGGATAGGGGAAGAAGAAGATGAAGGACCTATCTAAGGTCAAGTGCTTCAAGTGTGGCGAGTTTGGCCACTACAGTACTCAGTGTACTCTCAAGAAGAAGGACAAGCAAGAGAAGCAAGACCAGGTGGCAGCGTCTGCAAATATAGACAACTTGTCCTCCAGGGTGGAGGAAGATTTCGCTACGTTTCCAGCTATACCTCCAGGAGAGAGGTGGGGCGATATGGAGCTATAGTCCCAGAGTTTCAGAGTTTGGGCAGGGTCCATTGAGGTATCCTCCTCATGGATCATTACCTGGCTACAAAGGCACACAATATTCAGTAGCGAGATGGATCATTATCAATGATGCAGTCAAATTACCAAAGTGACAGTTGCAGGCTAGTAGCAGTCAGGTACTAAGGAGCGCAATGCAGTGTTGACAACAGAGCAGGAGGCTCAGTAGCAGAGTCAGCAGTAGCATAGATTCCTTAGTATACAGTGCAGGTGCTAGTACCAATTAGGACTCAAGTGACATATGCAGCAGACACAGTTGATTTAGTATTTAGGATGCTTCTTAATTACAATTGTTGTAGTTGCAACAGTAATAGATGAGAGGGAATTGCAGTGCAGATGCAGGGTTGGCAGCAGCATAGCAGAGTCAGCAGCAGCACAAATGCAACAACAGAGTTGCGCAGTGGTTGGTGGGCAGTTCTCTGATGTCTTTTGCTCATTTCACAGGAAGTCGTATTCCCTCAGTGGAACAGTAACATCACTGTCCTCTACTTCCTTGGGGCCCCTACCCCTTGAAAGTAGAGCAAGCTCAAATAATTTCCCCTTTTGGGAGCGAGATACTTAATTTAACCTCGCTTCCATGTTCTACTCTTGAATTTTCCAGTGAAAGGAAGGCAAGGGAGATGGGATCGACCCAGCTCAACCTTTTCAATTATAACCTCTCAGAGTCCCAATTTATTTTAAGTTTGGTCGAGTGCTTACTTAACCTATATCCATCATGCCTCGTTTTTACATATCGAGATTAGATACTGATGTTTCCCATTCAACTTAGCCGTGTTGCAGGCGATGAAAGCAGCGTGATGAAATTTGAACACTCTATGCATTCATCTATTTTCAAAGGGAAAAAACAGGTTCATGTACAACATTTTATATCGCGATGACGGATCATTAATACTCAATGGCCTGCACTCAAACCTTTTTTTTTACCATGGTGAATTGGTAACTCTTTTAAACTAATCTAAGGGACATCCTAGGATCAATCCTCATGGCTGCCTTATAACACCAAGGGTACATCCAGCAACCTACAAGCCAGATATACCAGATCTTATGATTTGGCAAGATTCGAGACTCACAAAAAGGGGGGAATTCTACTCCTTTAGCCGAGATCATAGCATACCATATGCTCAATGGCATTTGAACCGTGGACTCGTTGGTTTCACCCAACAGAACTTGTCGTTAAACCACATATCATGGTATGGCCTCCACTCGAACCTTACTACTAAAAGAAGGCATTCGATAGGGTGTTAATAAATTAAATCCTCTCTACGGATAGAGACGATCCCTCTAGCCCTAGAGTGGGTCTAGAAACAAAGAGACATGCTAGAGTGTAGGTTCCTAATTATTGAATGAAAAGAGTACATGGTAGATTGACCTACCTGGAATCCAATGTTGTCGTCATGGCTGTAGTGGTGGTGGCATTTTTCTCCTGCCTCGGCAAGTCACAATCCTTCTGCAGTCATGCTCAGATACCTGCACATAGAACAATAAACAAGAACAGCATACGACATAATACCTTCATTCATAACTACTATCCAGTCAAATAGGGCTGAGCATATTGCATTAAACAAATGACATAACACAAAATGGGAACCAAACAATAGTCACATTTATGAATTGATAGAAGGAAGAGTTACAACAAAAACTTTGACGTCACAGTCTCCTCCAGCGGGGTTCAGCCGAAGCGCGTCTCGGATACTCGTCAGGGGATTCGGACGGGATGAGGGCATGGGCTTAAGCTCTCTCAATGAAGTTCCTTACTGTTCTATCTCTTCAATAATTCAGCTATAGTATATTCAATTCTCTATGTTCAGCTAGCTTATGCAACGAGAGATAGCTTCATTTCATAGAGGAAAAGGAGGAGGTTAGGATCCCTAAAAAGGTGGAAGGGAGGCCTATCCTTTGGGAGGTTCCCATAAGACATGGAAACCATAAACTAAAGGAGGGATTATGTGGTTATTCAGTCCAACCACTCCCAATGACTCATCCTAAAATTTGTTAGAGTGGAATCTCCGCCTTTATTTTTAAAAAACATTCCATAAACAGCTTGGTGTGAGTGGCTAACTGAGACAGAGCACCAACTGGCGCAGGGCCCAGTGTTAATATTCCTCATTGGCATAAGGGCAAAATTGACTACTTCACCAAGGCAAAAACAAGGGTTTCTGAATCTCTACTCAGGGAATTGTCAACATAAAGAATATTGCTCTCATGTAAAGGGAAGCAATGATGGTCTTTGCAAGGCATCACACTTATTATTGATCACAGAAATAACCCTCCAATGTGTGAGATGGGGATTGCAGGGATAGTGACAAAATGTTGTGTAACAGATGCCCCCTAAAGCATGAGGTCTGAGGGAGAGGGAGGGGCGAAATGCTTTACGAGAACGTGTTTGAACCAAACAATGTTGTCGAAAAACTTCAAATTACAAATACAACTGATATCTCTGATACATGAACATGTGGTATGGGCGCAACCATCCATAATAGAGTACATAAAAAATGAGATCTGATGTATGGACACAGCCATCCAGCCGTAAGGATCAACAAATAGACTCAGTTATGGTCGCAGCCATCCAATCAAAAGAGTCATGCAATAAGTCATGATAATCCACAAGAACCCACAGCCTGGATTTCATCAGAAAAAACCGAGGGTCTTGCGCTCCATCTCAACCTGAACAAGTACAAATTCAAGCATGCGAATATATGAGCTGAAGTCGAACATGCAAGAAAATTGTTTGATTACCAGCCAATGATGAAAGCTATTAACAACCGCGAGAGAAACCACCAATAATGAAAATGGTCTTCAAGGTATGAGAGGTACAATCCATGGAATGTGAACAGTGATATGACGTGGAAGACCCACAGAATCACTCGATCGAAGGCCAATGATGTCGACCTTGCGTCGAATGTGAAGAACCTGCCATTGAGGCATGCACGCTCCAAGGTACTAGAAGGGATTCTCTAGATCAGATTCCTGGATAATGAGCTGAAGTCGACAAGAAGTGACCTGGTCGAAGGAGGGCCATAATCTTTCCCACATCATCGACCCGAGACAAAGGAACATGATGATAGTGAATCAGGACCAACAGAGAATTAGAGGGAGTTTGAAAACTGCAAAGGCAAACTTCTCTTGAACATATCAGTGACACGACATTGGATTTGATAGTATTTGACATCAAGGGATCTAAGGTCATGATGATGTGGCAAAGAGAAAATGAGAGGTCAAAAGAGACTACCCAAACCCATGGAGGCAAAAATGACAGAATGAGATATCCCCAACCCGACACAAATGCAGACAAGTGCCATGTTCAAGAGCGACATTCTACCAACATAACTAGAACTTGGGTTCCATTTTTCCCCACTATTTTTTGTGAGTACCCCAATTATTTTCTAAAACAAGCTTGAAGGGGATATCATGTGCTTGCAATGTAAGTTTGTCCTTCAGACAAATCCAACCTAGTACATTTTACGAGCCCTAGAAAGGAGGAACTTGAGTAACGTCATGATGACGAAGTCCGAATTCATCAGGGTTTAACAAGTCTGACAAAGGGAGAACTCAACATCTTTTCATATTTAGAGAGTTTGAAAAGAAGGCGGAAAAGAAAACTCCAACATGGCCCTTTTCGTAAATAGTCTCTCACATCCAAAAAGGTAGAAAAGAATATCTGAAAGAACCTGTTAGTCGCGATAGGCTAAGGTATTCCTTTTTCGTAAATAATCGATCCTAGCCCGAAAAAGGGGTAAACATATACTGGGTAGATATCGTTTTGCAGCCATTTAACGAGTTAAAAACGATAAGAATCTCGGCAATTTTTTCAATTTTAGAGAGTCAGAAAAGAGCTGAAAGATGACTCCAGTAGTGAATTTTTCGTGTTTTTACCGAGTCCGAAAAAGTATAAAATATAACTCGTTACTTCATCACTATCACGTGAAAACCTGTCACTGCATAAGAGACACGTGTAAAACCCATTTCTCGAGAAAATATAATAAAATAATCGAAAAAACATGTCTCAAAACCTAATTAGGGTTGTGAAAAGTTATAAAATGCCAAATATGATAAAAATAATTACTTTTCACTTTTTACCTCTTGTGGAGCAATAGTTACCCATTTTACACTGCGATTTTGTGGCGACGATAGCGAACAATCTGGCAGACCAATCTCGAATCCGCCAGTTCCAGGTAAGATTCGACATCTTTCCCTTCATTTTAAGTCTTCTTTTACCACCTACAACCCTCAAATTTGATTTCTGAGGAGGAAAATGTAAATTTTAGGGCACGGCGGTTGGCGTGAGTTTCAGGGACAGACTTGTGCCAATCTCCCATTTTTCTAAACTAGGGCGCGCCCATTGGCGCGACCGTTTGAGAAACAATCACGCCAACCATGTAGACCGTGTTTGCTTTAAAAATGCAAGTTAAGGGCCCAATTTTTTACAAATCAAAGCTTCTAAAACAGCTAATACCGTCCATGTGAACATGTTTGCAGGTACAAGCGGCAAACTGGTAATCGAATGGAAAGAACAGGAACACAGCGAAGAGGATGAGCTTGCCATGGGAAATGAGAGATGCATGGAAGCTCTCAGAGACTGTGGACTGAATAATTTTTTCTTTACATTGTGTCTCCGAGCTCAATCAGAGCTGCTACAGTATTTGATCAGCATATGGGATGAGAATCAGGAAAAGTTCATCCTTCGAGATCAAGAACTCAAGATTGATGTTTCTGATGTTTACTTCATAACAGGATTATCGTGGAGGGGAGCAGTACCAATCCTAACCAGCACCCGGCCTTGCATGGAGAACATGTCCATGGTGATTGACAGGGTATGTCTAGGGGCATGGAAGGGATCAGGAAGTGCGAAAGTCGATATCCAGACTATCCTGGACTTGGCACTAAAAGTAGTGCTACATACCATCACACGAGCTGTGGGATCGCAAGCACCACATGAAGCAAAAAAGACACAGTTTCTTCTTGTTGTATACTACTTGACACCGACCATCTACAACTAGGTAAAGGCTGTGATAATCAACATGAAACGCCAGCTGACAAAGTGCAAGAATACCAAATTGAAGCAATTCAATTATGGGTCTATCCTGGTATCGTTCTTCCTGGAACGACTACCAATATTTCAGTGTCAGGAGGTCATAGTCCCAACACCACCAGTGAGGGAACCACGGATGGCCCGATGGGTAGCTAGGATGCCAAGGGCAGGGGGCAGTCAACAAATGTCCTGGAGACTAGATTTCTTTTATTGGCTCCGATGATAGTTGATCGTCGTTGAGGACTGGCCCTACTCTAGCATAGATTTCACTGGTGATCTGGACCTCCCACTCCTGGAGGGAGAGGATTGGGACAAATATTTGGGTAAGACTCATTTTTAATTTTCATAAGTGTTATGAATTCTTTTTAAATTATGTATGTTCTTATGTTAAACCCGTGTGCTTGCAGATTTTTGTCCCAGAGAGACCCGCAGGCATGTCTCTGATAGTGAGGCGAATCCCTCGTGATTTTGAACCTCATGGTGAGGGAGGTGAGGAGGAGGATATCGTGCATAACCTGGAGGGAATAACATGTGGAGTCCTGGACTATGCACGATTTGACAATGTTCCTCGTGCCTACCAGAGACATACCGTAGGGGTGCAAGGACGAATTCACCGCCTGCTGAGGTGGCTCGTACGGGCAGTGACATGCTACCATGAGCATCATGTCGATTAGACACCTAGGTTTTATATCTACATATTTTGGAGACATGATGTCTCAGGATGTAACAGAAACACACATGTTTTTTGAAGTTATGATGCACATTGATGCAAAAATTTGATATATATATATATATATATATCTGTGTGTGTGTGTGTGTGTGTGTGTGTGTGTGTGTAGATATATGTGTATATGTATGTATAGATATATGTGTATATGTATGTATAGATATATGTATATATGTATGTATAGATATATGTATATATGTATACACATATATGTATATATGTATATACACATACATATATACATATATGTATATATGTATATATACATATATGTATATATGTATATACACATATATGTATATATGTATATACACATATATGTACATATGTATATATGTATACACATATGTATATATGTATACACACACACACACACACACAGATATATATATATATATATATATATATATAGTTTCCTACATGGATCTTTTACATATGATGATGATTTTACAAATTACACAAATGTTTATCTAATACAATGTTGGTTAATGCATTCATTAGTCTAGGAATACGTTGATATGTAATAAAATCAAAATTTCTTTCCAGCAAACGAACACGTAAATACAATCTCAGAATGTACAGGTTTCTAACCGAATAATGACCATTGAGCTGAAGAACGACAAGATGTGAATCTATATTTACAAGAAATGTGTGTATGCTGAGGTTGATTGCCTCAGTTAATAGTTCAATGACAGCACTATATTCAGCGACATTGTTTGTAGTCTGTCCTAGAAAAATACCTTGCAGATCTATCAACTCACTAGCAGGATCATAAATTACCCAGGCTGCTGAAGACAAATTCCTGGTACTACGAGAAGCACCATCCGCAAAACTGATATAAGGGGTAATAGAAATCTGCACAATAATCAAGACCTAATAAGCAGGAAAAACGCTCACAAAGCACACCAAACAAAAACATGTACAAAAATGAAAACAACACCTATGTACACAAATCATGCATGAATGACTCATGCATAATATTTTTTGAGATACAACCCATTTCTGGGCTATTCTAGAGGATGACCTTCGTAATCAATGAGCTCATAGCCCCATTCTACAACACATGTTTAATAATGTAGGGCCCATGTCACATGGGTTGAAATTTGTCTGCCCCCAGCTTATCATGAGCCCGGTTGTACATGAGGACGAAATCTCCTTCAACGAAGGAACGAGGGGAAACTGATTGGTCAAAATTAGCTTTGAACCGCTTCCTCTGTGCTTTGATAACCAAAGCAACAAAGCAACGGGTTTCATCTAGCCTTCCTAAGTAAAGGAGATGCTCTTCTTCTGGCAAAGTGTTCGGCAGTAATTCAACAACGAAATTGAGCGAAGGTATTTCACACTCAGTCAGAAGAGTAGCTTCTAGACCGTAAACCAACTGGAAAGGAGTGAATCCGGTTGCATTCTTAACTGAGGTTCGGTATGCCCAAAGAGCCGAAAATAACATGATATGCCAATTGGATTTGTGGATACCAATCGTACATTGAAGCATGGTGACAAGAACTTTGTTCACGTCTTCAACCTAACCATTGGCTTGAGGATAGTACGGCATTGAGCTGTCGTGACGCAGACCCAACTTAGAAGTCAACTCTGCCACCATATAATGCCGAAAATGGGAACCATTATCGGTAACGATGGCTTGAGGGACGCCAAACCTAGCAATGATGTGATTGAATATGAATTTAGCAGTTTTCTTACTGTTAGCGGAAAGTGTAGGCATTGCTTTGGCCCATTTGGTGAAGTAGTCCATGGCTACGATAATATAAGCATGCCCCCCAGTCGAGTGAGAAATACACGTCATAAAATCAATGCCCCACCTTGCAAAGGGACCAACGATAACAACAGGATGAAGAGGTACAGGTGGCGCACGCATCTTGCATTGGTAGATCTGGAAATCATGACATTTACGAACCGCGACAATGCAGTCCTTGAAGATGGAAGGCCATAAATAACCAACACGAAGAATCTTTTGTGCAGTGGCATAACGAGACATGTGACAACCACAGGCGCCACTGTGACAATTATTTAGGGCTTTCTCAGCTTCCTCGAGAGTCAAACATCAGCGGAGTATGGAATCCACCCCGATGCGATAGAGCGTATCTCTGACTATACAATAAGGTTGTGATTGATGCCGGATGCGTCGGCGGGAATCCTTCATCAACTCAGATCTGAAATTAGAAGTCTGGAGATATACAATGATATCACCGTACCAAGGATCGAGGGCGCTAATCAAGAAAAGCGTATCGTCTGGAATCTATTCCTAAGAACAAGATGGAGTAGAGTTGGAAGGGAGGGAATAGATCAAATCAGCAAATACTAATGTTTTCTTTGAATTGGCAGCAGTAAATTCCAAATCAAACTCTTGGAGGATGAAAATCCACTTCGAGTATTTTCCCCCCAACAATTATTAAGACAATATATAAGTCGTAGGGTTTCAATCAGAAATCACAGTCACAGTACGCAAAAGAATATAATGACGAAAACATTGAACTGCCTGAACCGCAACCAGCGCTAACTTCTCGACATGTGAATAGCATGTCTCAGGATTGAGAAGGTTACGAGATAAGTAATAGATAACATTCTTGTTACCGTCATCATCCTCTTGTACCAGAACCATGCCAATCGTGCTGAAAGCAACAACTAAATAAAGGGAAAAATCACGATGATAATTTGGAGGACGCAGCAGAGGATCATTGACAAGTGATGTCTTCAATGCATCAAAAGACTTATGAGAAATCTCATCCCAACAGAATGGGACGCCCTGCTTTAATAATTGTGTGAATCCTTTAGCCACTTCTACATAGTTAGGTATGAAATGGCGTAGAAAATTAGCCTTCCCTTGCAAAATCTGCAACTGATGCAATGAGGAGGGAGAGGAGAGATTTATAATAGCCTCAACCTTGAGCGGATCGAGGCGAATTCTATCTTTAGACACGATAAACCCCAAGAGTCTACCGGAATCAACGCAAAAGATGCACTTGTGCGGATTAAGCCGAATGTTTTAGCATCGAAAACGAAGTAAAATCTGACGAAGATGTTCAGGATGATCCCTACGCTTAGCTGAATGAGCCGAAAGTTCATCCAGATAAGGCTGAACGATGTGAAGAATATTGTGAAAAGCATACGACATCGCTCGTTGAAATGCGGCCCCGGCATTATTTAAGCCAAAAGGGAGCTTCTTATATGCGAAGTAACCCCAAGGATAGATGAAGGCAGTGTTATGTTGATCAGTCGGGAGAATTTTAATCTGATTATAACCATAAAAACCGTCCATGAGGGAAAAAATCTCACTCTCGGCATAGTCATCAATGATTTGATCGATAAAGGGAGTAGGATAATTATACTTGGGACAAGCTCGATTGATATCACGATAATCAACATAGACTCGAATTGTTCCCTGCTTATTATCCACAGGAACAATATTAGAGACCCATTCTATCAAGGGAATTAGATAAATGAAACCAGCTCCGAGAAGATTTTCGAATTCACCTTTAATGGCAATAGCTTTTCTAGGGTGCACCGGACGAAGACGCTGGCAAACAGGTTTTGAACCGGGGTAAGTAGGAATTTCATGCACCACTATACTAGGATCAATGCAGGGCATTTCTTTGTAGGACCATGCAAAGACATCATGGAACTCACAGAAAAGGCTAGTGTAAACTTGTACTTCATCTGAAGAACAAGTGACCCTGATATGGATGTTCTCGACGATACCCGGTTTAACGGAAATGTCAATAGGCATCGTCTATGTAATATTACTCAAGTTCCCTTTCAAAAAAACTTCATGTGTCAGAACAATCGTTTGAAGTGGAGGAGAAGGAACTTGAGATGCAAATCGCTCAAGACACGTAGACATGGCCCCGAGAGTAGGCATGAATGAGGAACGATAATGACCATCATCCCACGACAGATCTTCGAGAGACATAGTTTCACGATGGCTTCATCAGAGGGAAACACCTCTTTCAAAGGATCAGGCGAATATGAATCGCCAAGCTAGGGGGATTGAGAATAAATGTCAATAGAAATGCTCAAAGGAGCATGATCAGAGGATAGAGTGTCTGAAGCCGCAATGAGTTCACAATATTCAAATTCAATCAGAATCAACGGCATCGAATATCCGAAAGAATCGATCTGTTTAGGCGAAGGGATAATCCATGGGTCATCATACCGAGAGATCATATTGATCTAAGTGTTTGGTGGAGGAAGGGGAAAAGTACCCATGAGGGCAGGATCCTTGAAAAGACCCAGTCCTACGCTCTTGTAGGGATTTGGAATTTGATCCACATACGGAATGTTGTTCTCGGAAGAAGAAGTGAAGAACGACAATTGATCAATAATAACAATCTTTTCTTCGTGTGGGAATTTCAAAACATGAAAGAGAGTGGATAGAACGCATAGCATGGCGTAAGTCCAACTGTGCCGGAGGAGAATATTGTAATTGAGCTTGGTGTCCACTACTACAACCTCAACATTGACTGTCTTCCCTTCCAATGTAATCGAAAAACTAGCCAGAACACCAAGAGGTTTAGATTCCCTTCCATCAAATGCTTCAAGGGAATTTGGCGATGAATTCAGAGTTGGAGAACTAATGGCTTTCTAGCAAGTAGATGACATGATGCGTGTAGACGCACCCTCATCCACAACCGCCTGATGTATATTCAAACCATTAATACCAAATTGGATAATAAGCACAATATAATGTGGGAGTCGTCAGACGAAATTCTCTAAATCGAAAGCGAGAAGGCTAGTATCAGCAGGATAAATTCCACCAATCGTAGACAACAAAGCCTTCCGTTCAGATGGACAAATCTAAATTACTTCTAATGCGAACATCATAGACGATACCTGAGCCAAATCCTCAACAATACTGTAATGGTGAGCATCACAGACGTTGGGATTGTAAGAATACTTGCGAAGTACACCTTTGAATGGTGGTCGTACAACGAATTTAGTGTTGGGCCTTTCAATCTCAAGAGGGCCAAAAACAGTCAGAGGAGGAGGACCATCAGCGATATCCTTCCCCGTTGCCTGACGCGAAGCAATATGATCTTTCGATCGAGTAGCAATAGAAACGGCTGCAGAACCGTTCATCATGAGCACCTGGGAGCCAAATGGGGCAAAGGACTGAGGTTTCTCTACCATCTACGTCTGCTGAGATGGGAAAGGTTCTTTAAGAATGGTCATAGTTCCCTGGGTGCCTTTGAGAAATCGTCTCACTTCATACCATCGAAGACAGTCCTTGGTGAAGTGCTCATCATGACAAATCAAACAAGGGTACTCTGGCTTGCGTTGAGAACCATCACCAGCACGAGGTTTCTGAGAATCCTGTTTCAGGGTATCGACTTTGGCCTTACCTTTACCCTTCCTTTTACCTTTAGAAGCATTATCCGCCGGATTGGCCTGAACGTCATTAACTTTTGCAGGTTTTCCAGAATTCGAGGTGGACTGAGAATCAACATTGTTGAAAGAAGTAGACTTTGGCTTCCTAGAGTTTGAAGAAGAAGACTTCTAAGAAGTCTGACATACAGAACCAATAATACCATCAACGGATGGAGTCGTTGGTGGTTTAGAAGTTCTAGGTTGGGGAGCATCAAGCAAGATATCATAAAATGCGCCAGACTGAGAGTACACAAGATCAAGGCACTGGGCATAAGCAATGGCTTGTTCCTCGGTTACACATGCCCCCATAGCTATGCCTTTCACAATCTGATTAACAAAGAAGGTGGTGAACCAATGAGTCAGAAGTTGATCAGGAATCTCAAATTTGATCATGCGACGACAACGCCGCCACTCATGAATATGATCTGATATATGAGTAGCTCGGTCCTGTTTCAATGAAGTGAGGAGGTGCATCCTGGTATCATAGCGGACCAGTAACTGAAAATGCATAAGGAATGCCATGGCTAAGGAATTGAATTCTTGGAAGACGCCACGAGACAGTTCAATGTACCATTTTGCAGCGACACCAGTAAGAGTTCGCTATAAAAGACGGAGCCGAATAGAATCGTCAACCCAAGAGTTAGAGGAACACCACAAGTGGTAAGTCATAACATGCGCTTGGGGGTCTCCGCCAGACTTGCCCTCAAACTTAGGACAATCACCAAGAACCTTGGTCAGAACCGGAGGCCAATATGGGTTATGAAAAATGGGATCATTCGTTAACTTTGACACATCCGGTAACTCCAACGTAGCAAGAAATGGTAATTAAGGATTGAAAGTCATTGGAGGTCTCTGATAAGGACTCATGTTCACATTCCACCCAGTCCGAGAGAAATTATGCCCCCATCTATTTTGTCCCAAAGGATTATGACCATAGGGGTTAGAAGCAGGATAATTTTGTTGATACTGGGGTTGAGGACCAAGATACTGAGTTTGAGTAGACCATTGAGGTCCCTGTAGAGCAACATATGGATCCTGTTGTGAAATGTAAGCATGGCTTTGAGGTTGATTATATACCAATGAAGGTTGATTTTGAGGGTAAAAACCTTGGGGCGCATTATATACTGGCTGATATTAACCTTGAGGGTAATAAGTGCCTTGTGGTTGAGAAGGCGGACCCTGATAAGCAGGTCGACCTGGCTGAATTGGATAAATAGGTAGAACCGGCTACTGAACCGAGTGAACTGACTGAGGTGCAGGTTGCACTGGCTGCTAAGCTGGTTGAACTGGATATTGAGGACCACCGGGTTGCCCTTACTGGAGAGGTTGGCCCGATGGTTGCGATGGACCATGTTGTGCCTAATAACCAAGTTGACCCGGAGGAGGACCGCAGGGTTGTCCTTGTTGCACAAATTTTTGGCCATACTGAATGTGTGGCTGCGGTTGTGGTGCGACAGGTTCTCCCTATGGTGGATATATTTTCCCCCCAGGAGCATAAGATGGTCCTGGTTGATTCAGAGGTCAACCAGATAGACCAGAGGGTTGGCCTTGTTGGACCAAAGGTTGACCTTTTGAAGGTTGGCCTTGTGGACCGTAAGGTTGTCCATGTGGACCAAAGGCAGAGCCCTGCTAAGACAAAGGTTGTTCCGATGAGGGTTGTCCTTGCAAGCCAGAGGGTTGCACAGGTAAGGTAGGTCCAAGATGAGAAGCGGTCTGATAAGAATCATAAACAGCTTGATGAGGATCAATAGGAGGCAAATAGACAGGATTACCATTTTCATCATAATGATGCGGAAATGAATAAATGAGGTTACTGACAGCATCATAGTGATGAAATAGAGTATTTCCAGGAGCATGGGGCTACTGAGAACCCTAAGATCTCTGCTGATGAACAGCCAACAGATATCCTTCAAAAGTAAGGTCGTCAGGAATCACTGGGGCAGTGGAGACTGCACTAAAAGTAGGCAGGGCTTCCACGGTACGAGATCGTGATCTACCCGGACCTAGATTGACAGGCCACATAGGATTGAGAAAAATAGACCTGCTAGTGTGAAATGATCCTAATGATTGAGTCATAACAACCGGTGTGGATGAAGCCACGCAGAAACTAGGTTGAAGTGGAACATATGTAACAGTAACCGACGGATCAAATGCCGAAGGTGACAATCCTAACGAAGGGAGGATCGAACTTTGAGGAGGATTTGATGTACTGGATTGTGCTATGGATGTAACACCAGACATAATCTAACTCAAAGACCTATATCCAATCGGAAGTGACACCGATGGTGGAGAAGACTAGGTAGAAACACGAG
Organism: Pinus albicaulis; assembly: GCA_034641835.2. Classification (NCBI taxonomy): domain Eukaryota; kingdom Viridiplantae; phylum Streptophyta; class Pinopsida; order Pinales; family Pinaceae; genus Pinus; species Pinus albicaulis. Next base: position 984,510,467 of record CM076584.1, on the reverse strand, counting down.
GGAGATCTTCAGGAAAAATTTGATATTCTCCTGTAGAAACAGGAATTCCTTCACTGCCAACAAGACTGGATGAATCCATGTATGAATCTGTTGTAAGATCTTCGAAAAGACTACAGGGAATAGGAGGTACAGCAGTAGCTATAAATGGTGATCCTGACGTAAGAGGAGGAAATTCTCCATCTTCCCCAAAACCAGACCAAGCACCTGAAGGAGGCCAATTGAACTCAACTACCTCTCCAGGGGTAGATCGGGTAGCAAGAGGCAAGACAGATGGGAGAATAGGTTGAAACAACTCGACAAACCTGGTGGGCTGAGGGTTTCAAAAGAAACATCCAGAAAAGAACTACCACTAGGAGGTAGTGAGGACAACGAAAATGGTGGTTCCGCCACTGTGAATGTAATTCAAAACAAGAAGGAAAAAGATAACCAATCGAAGGTTTCAAGAAAAAAATCTGAGGAAAACAAAAACAAGCCAAGTAATAAACTTTTAACGGGCGTGTGATCGTAGGTAATTAACTTTATAACACTAAAACTGGATTTCGTTGTTTCATTTTTTACGAGTCGAGAAACACGCAAAAGATGACTCTAGTCACTTTCAATTTTAAACGAGCGTGAAAGGAAAAGTGCTCGACGATATCTTCTCTTTTTAAGGAGTCATGAAAAGATCAAAATAACTACTCAGGTACTCTAAGTAAAAAGGTGTACCAAGTTTATGTGAACTGCCATATACACCTTGGTGATCAAATCAAATAGAAATGACCAAGGACTTAACGTATGTGCAGGTAGTCTCCCCAGATGTTGTGTTCGGTGTATCATGGTTACAAGGCGGCAGACTCGGCTTCCTATGGATAAAAGGATTGTAACCTAGAGGGGTCTCCCTTTATATACTCAATGGTACGGGGAGCACAAGTCCATACTAGCGTTGTCTAAAGCCAGATGGCGAACGACAGCTACTAGGTTTTAAGACGTCGGAACACGTCTCTAGCCTAGACCACTAAAAATGTTGTGTTAGGTTTCAATGTTCCCTTAGGTTAACTGAATGATTTTTAAAGTTGATCTTGGATTATGTTTCAGTTTCAAGGCCCTACCAAATTTGGATCTCAAATTTCCTATGTTAGACTCCGTCTTGTCAGCCCGCTGCAATCAAATTCACCAAGGTTTATTTCTCCTTATTTGTGGTCATTAAAGAGTAATTCTGGAGGTTCAGGGTTTAGTCTTCAGAGGTAGGCTAGAGGAAGATTCAGTAAGTCTTCATTTCAGGAATGTCGTCATAAATAAGGCGAGATTGATTCTTCTTCAAAACCCTGTTTTGAAGAAGAAGTCATCAAATATGTTTTTATGATGAATATGTAATTTGTCAAAATGCTGCAAATTCTCCAGCTCTTCAAATGGCAGCCTTGTTTCAGCTTCAGCAGCTCTATCTCCTGTGAGACAAACAGAAATCCATCATGTCAGTTGATCAGAAACATAATACCCAAAGCAAAGTTGGAGAATAAGCCACAAATTCTGGATTACAGAGTTTCCTTTTTGGTATGATATTTTATTGCAGATGGAGTTATTAATTTTATGGTTAAAATACCAGAGGAAACAAAGGCTTGATTGGCTTTAGAGGTCATGGTTCAAGAAGCCATTTATGTATCCACACTGCAGGCTTAAATTTCCAAATATTTCTCGTTCAGATTTTATAGCAAATTTTACTTGGGAGATTTTGATGAGGGGTCAGATTTCAAGGGGTTAAATATGACAAAGAAAAACTGGCAACAAAGTAATCACATTGAAGATTATGATGAATGCTTATTCGCTGATTGCTTGGATATGAATTCACAATATACTAGCAGCAGCGAAACCCTTCTACCTGGAGGGTATAGAAGTGATTATGACCAGGCACAAAATTTGTTAATATGTTAGTACATTCTCCTCAATAGTGAATAAAGAGAATGCAACCCCTCTATGAACTTGATCGAACTTGAGTGATGAGCTATAGTCAATAAAATTATTGGTTTCCCTTGAGCATTGATATGCTAATTATGAGGCAATCGCAATTCTAACTTCTGCAAACCAATTCTTGCTTAACCACACAACAATACTGAACTACTTGACTCCATGTTCCATGTACATAGAAGAGATTTCATACAACACCAGTTTCTGCAAAGCATATTCTCTGCAATTCGAGTTTGGACAGAGAGTTCATAACAAAGGCAATCACTCTACTGGTAGAAATCATGGACCTCATAGACGTTGCAGATCCTGATGCTGTTCGTGGAGTTCGTGGTTCACCAATTCAATGCAAAGATCAGATTAGTGAAGTTGGAGGCCGAGGTCAAGTTTTGAAGGCCATGTGTAAGATTTCATAGTTCTGGACTGGGTTGTGAAGGTCGAGCGACCCACCTGGGCAAGAGCGACCCACCTGGGCAAGAGCGACCCACCTGGGCAGAGTGACCCACTCAGAGAAGAGCGACCCACTTGCCAGCAGGATTCAGAAAAGTTGTGTTTTGTGCGCCCAGTTTTCATCCAAAACGACTTCAACGAAATTGCAAACAGGTTTTGATCATTGTGCAATGGATTTTTAATATGGTTGTGTCCTACAGGCCCTGGTATCTGAGCGGAGAACTGTTTTCACGTAATGATGGCAAGCGCATGGATAAAGCCGATGGCTTTGGCATTGGATTTTGATTGCCATATTCTATAGTTCTCTGGCTGCCATTCTTTTGGGCACTATGGTGGTAGTCGCGCTTATTTTATTTAAATTTACACAGGTTTGCAGGGTTCTCATTGGAAGTGTCGAGCTTCACATCGTGGGCATTCTGCAAATCAAGTTTATTCATGTATAGTTTCTGTCTTTTCTGGATGATAGTGCGAAGGTGTGTGCGTGTTGTTCTGGACAGAGTGCGGCAGAATTGTTGTAAGTGTTACCATATGAGTCCTGTGCTTGGCCCGAAGATGGAACAGCGCCCCTTCTCTGCACAGTCCGAAACCAAGAAATTCACTTTCAATGTGATGGCGAAACAGATGATGAGTTTCAGTCATGGAGAACCTGAGACAGACAGGATTTTGTTCCATAATTTCCGCCAGCGATTGTTGGGATCCTTTGAAGATTTTGTGGGATTACGGGCGATGTGGCTCTTAGAAGGTGGATTGTGAGTTATTGTTGATGCGTTGGACGTGTTGGAGTTCGATGAGTGGCTCTGCCTATTGGGTCGTTCTTGCAAATAAATTTAAATTAAACGTTGAATGCAACCGTGCTCAATACAGTTGTCACCATGAGCTGAAAGGACAGGATTGTAGTTTAAAGTTGTTTTATTAAAATGACAAATGTAACAAAACCAAAGAATGCGAGTTGGTTTAAGATTTCAATCCTGATCCTATGGAGATCGGCGCTCCAGCATTTATCTTTTAATGATCAGAGAATTTTTAGGGACACGGTTCTGTTTTAGAATAGATGAAAACGCTCTTTCCTATTTTTGGTAATTGCAGTTGAAACAGCACCTTTGCTGTTGGACCGATTCGTTTTTTTTTTCCTTAGCAGATTTTTATTTAATGTATTAAAAAATTCATTTGTAAAAAAAGAGAGTTCTGAGAGCTAGTGTAGGAGAAAATTAGAGTTTTATTGTACAGTCTTAGACAGATATTTTAATGGAGAAATACAGCTCTGTTTTCTGAGATTCCTATGGCTTGAAATTTAGAAAATGTTTTTCCTTTTGTTTCATATGTCATCGTTATGTTCACATTTCATTAATCGCCATTTCAATATTGAATGTTTCTAAGTGAGAAAGGTAGAATTCAATTTAGTTGCTCTGTCTTGAGGAAGTATTCATAGTTAATGTTTTCTTCTGTTCGACAAGGATCCATCTTCTATGCCCTTGTCGACTTCTCAGCAGTCTTGTCATTCCGTTTATCTCAATTTAATTGCTAAACTTCATGCTTACCTTGCCTCAGGAGATAATTTGCGTTCTTTATTTAATCTATGCTCTTGCTGTCTTTGCCCCACACAGCCCAGAAAACCCCGTCATTTATCAAAAAACCCTTTCATATCAGTTTACTAGCCTAAGATCAGCATTTACTATCGGTTATCTCAGCCCCTTTGAAGATCCTTCGCTGAGTTTAACCCGGAGAGAGCCCTCTCCTGTCCTCGTAGGGCTAGCTACGAGGCTAAGGTTGGTTTGATGTTGCCTCGAGTGTTGCCTTCCTCAGCCTGAGGCAGATTCGAGCGCTAACATAGTGGCGACCATACTGGGGAAGATGGTTTGCTGTTGATGTGACAGTCGACTTGTAGATTGTCTTGCCCCAGTGCAGAAAATCAAGTTGCAGATCTGATGCTGATGGTGGACAGCAGTCAGACACCGCAAGGCTAAAATCATTCACCCGGCGACTTCACACATTAAACAATTCAAACAATCAAATGCTCCATGGTGATTTCACTGCAAGCAGATCAGTAGCTTCAGAATTGCCAAAGATGGACCATATATTGCAGCGAGTAGTTGGAGCATCAAGGATGTCACTACTCGACGACTATTCAGGTTATAATCAAATTTTAGTGCATGAAGATGATCGTGACAAGACTGCGTTCACCACTCCATGGGGAATGTTTCATTATGCAAAAATGCCGTTTGGTTTGAAGAATGCAGGTGCCACTTTTAAGCGTGCAATGGACATGGCTTTCGCCAACGAGAAAGATGTATTTTTGGTTGTTTACCTTGATGATCTGACTGTGTTTTCAAATTCTGATGAGGAACATTTATATCATTTGAGAAAATTGTTACCTCGAGAAGTCTGCACCGAAGAAAATATGGCATTGTTGAATCCAAAGAAGAGCCTTTTCGCCATGGATGAAGGAAAGCTCCTTGGCCACATCATCTCGCAAGATGGCATTCGAGTTGATCCTGCACGTGTTGAAGCCATTTAGCAGATTGAACAGCCCCGGAACAAGAAAGAGATACAATCATTTAATGGTAAAATAAATTTTCTGCGTCGTTTCATTCCAAATCTTGCAGAACACCTTAGAGAAATCACGAACATGCTGAAAAAGGACAGTCAGGTAAGGTGGACAGAAGAGGCGGTAAAGTCATTCAATTTGGTAAAGATGGCTCTTTCCTCAGCCCCTATTTTAATCAGCCCAGATTACACACAGGACTTCATTTTATTTTCTTTCGCTTCTGAGCACACATAGTCAGGAAAGTGTTGATGAAACTTCTTCCTCTTTTGAAAAAGATGACTGTTTTGTAATCAGTTGTGTAGATCAGCAAACAGATAAATTTTTCCTTCACAAAGATGATAAGGCTGTCATGTTTGATAACCTTGAAGATTGTTTTTTGTTTAAGAATGACCTAGATCATGAAATTGAAGAGTATATGCCAGAATTTCTCATGGTCAAGGAACCTACAGCTAACACTGAGATGGCAGATTTGTGCATTTCTATCCCTCAGAAATCAATTGTCCTTTCAGATCAGAATGAAGTGGATACTAGTATTTTTGCAGCTGGATTTCCAGATAAGCCAGTGCTTCAGGATTTTCAAGACCCCTTCAGCATTCTTCTGCAAGCATTAGAAAGGATAAATGTTGCCTGGTTTATTTTCATGAGCTTTGGTTTCAGTGAGTGTGTTGAGTTGCCTACAGGTTTAGCATTCTGCCTACTTGAAGAGAGTAAGAGCAGAAATTTGAGGTGTAGCCATCTGCTGGATTGGTTGCATTGGAAGGCCCATTATACATGATTGTACATATCACATCAATATGCAGAGGGTTGCCATCAAGGTTTTGAAATTTTTATGGACCGCTGCCCTTTTCAGGAAGTTTTTGTTTAATTCAGTCATTTCAGTTTGCATTAAGTCAGTTTGAGTCGATTTTCCAGTTGAGTTATCAGTCTTTAGTTTGTTTGTCAGAATAATGATTCCATCGCCCAATGGATGAGAGGCACTGTCTGACTCCCCCAGAGATCTGCCGTTCTTGGCATCTCCATGGAGCCACCATCCCCATTGGAGCCAATGTTAGACTCCGTCTTGTCAGTCTGCTGCAATCCAATTCACCAAGGTTCATTTCTCCTTATTTGCAGTCATTAAAGAGTAATTTTAATTCTGGAGTTCAGGGTTTAGTCTTCAGAGGTAGGCTAGAGGAAGATTCAGTAAGTTTTCATTTCAGGAATGTCATCGTAAATAAGGCGAGATTGATTCTTCTTCAAAGCCATTGTTTTGAAGAAGAGGTCATCAAATATGTTTTTATGATGAATATGTAATTTGTCAAAATGTTGCAAATTCTCCAGCTCTTCAAATGGCAGCCTTGTTTCAGCTTCAGCAGCTCTATACCCTGTGAGACAAACAAAAATCCATCAGTCAGTTGAGCAGAAACACGATACCCAAAGCAAAGTTGGAGAATAAGCCACAAATTCTGGATTACAGAGTTTCCTTTTTGGCATGATATTTTATTGCAGATGGGGTTATCAATTTTATGGTTAAAATACCAGAGGAAACAAAGGCTTGATTGGCTTTAGATGTCATGGTTCAAGAAGCCATTTATGTATCCACACTGCAGGCTTAATTTCCAAATATTTCTCGTTCAGATTTTATAGCAAATTTTACTTGGGAGATTTTGATGAGGGGTCAGATTTCAAGGGGTTAAATATGACAAAGCAAAACTGGCAACAAAGTAATCACATTGAAGATTATGATGAATGCTTATTCGCTGATTGCTTGGATATGAATTCACAATATACTAGCAGCAGCGAAACCCTTCTACCTGGAGGGTATAGAAGTGATTATGACCAGGCACAAAACTTTTTAATTTGTTAATGCATTCTCCTCAATAGTGAATAAAGAGAATGCAACCCCTCTATGAACTTGATCGAACTTGAGTGATGAGATATAGTCAACAAAATTATTGGATTCCCTTGAGCGTTGATATGCTAATTATGAGGCAACCGCAATCATATTCTAGCTTCTGCAAACCAATTCTTGCTTAACCACACAACAATACTGGACTACTTGACTCCACGTTCAATGTACATATAAGAGATTTCACACAACACCAGCTTCTGCAAATCATATTCTCTGCAATTCGAGTTTGGACAAAGAGTTCATAGCAAAGGCAATCACTCTACTTGTAGAAATCATGGACCTCATAGACGTTGCAGATCCTGATGCTGTTCGTGGAGTTCGTGGTTCACCAATTCAAGGCAAAGATCAGATTAGTGAAGTTGGAGGCCGAGGTCAAGTTTTGAAGGCCATGTGCAAGGTTTCATAGTTCTGGCCGAGTTGAAGGTCGAGCGACCCATTTGGGCAAGAGCGACCCACCTGGGCAGAGCGACCCACTGGGGCGATTTTCACAATGTAAAATTACAACGTGAGCGACCCACTCAGAGAAGAGCGACCCACTTGCCAGCAGGATTCAGAAAAGTTGTGTTTTGTGCGCCCAGTTTTTCCAACCCTGAAACAAAGTTAAGTTGAGAAGTCCCAGTCAGTGAAACAATAAGGAAACCGATGTAATCAGTGATGTTTGAATATATTCAGGTTGTGTCCTACAGGCCCTGGTATCTGAGCGGAGAACTGTATTCACGTAATGATGGCAAGCGCATGGATGAAGCCGATGGCTTTGGCATTGGATTTTGATTGCCATATTCTATAGTTCTCTGGCTGCCATTCTTTTTGGCACTATGGTGGTAGTCGCGCTTAGTTTATTTAAATTTACACAGGTTTTCAGGGTTCTCATTGGAAGTGTCGAGCTTCACATCGTGGGTATTCTGCAAATCAAGTTTATTCATGTATAGTTTCTATCTTTTCTGGATGATAGTGCGAAGGTGTGTGCGTGTTGTTCTGGACAGAGTGCGGCAGAATTGTTGTAAGTGTTACCAGATGAGTCCTGTGCTTGGCCCGAAGATGGAACAGCGCCCCTTCTCTGCATAGTCCGAAACCAAGAAATTCACTTTCAATGTGATGGCGAAACAGATGATGAGTTTCAGTCATGGAGAACCTGAGACAGACAGGATTTTGTTCCATAATTTCCACCAGCAATTGTTGGGATCCTTTGAAGATTTTGTGGGATTACGGGCGATGTGGCTCTTAGAAGGCGGATTGTGAGTTATTGTTGATGCGTTGGACGTGTTGGAGTTCGATGAGTGGCTCTGCCTATTGGGTCGTTCTTGCAAATAAATTTAAATTAAACGTTGAATGCAACCGTGCTCAATACAGTTGTCACCATGAGCTGAAAGGACAGGATTTTAGTTTAAAGTTGTTTTATTAAAATGACAAATGTAACACAACCAAAGAATGCGAGATGGTTTAAGATTTTAATCCTGATCCTATGGAGATCTGCGCTCCAGCATTTATCTTTTAATGATCAGAGAATTTTTAGGGACACGGTTCTGTTTTAGAATAGATGAAAACGCTCTTTCCTATTTTTGGTAATTGCAGTTGAAACAGCACCTTTGCTGTTGGACCGATTCGTTTTTTCCCTTAGCAGATTTTTATTTAATGTATTAAAAAATTCATTTGTAGGGGAGAGTTCTGAGAGCTAGTGTAGGAGAAAAATAGAGTTTTATTGTACAGTTTTAGACAGAGATTTTAATGGAGAAGTATAGCTCTGTTTTCTGAGATTCCTGTGGCATGAGATTTAACATTTGTGTCTTCTTTTGTTTCATATGTAGCATGTTATGTGTTTATGTCATTTCATGATCGTTTCCATTTGAACAAATGAAGTGTTAAGGTAGAATTCATAATTTATATGCTCTGCCTTTAAGTTTGTTCAAATTTAGTGTTTTCTTCTGTTTGACAAGGATTCATCTACTATGCCCTTGTCAACTCCTCAGCAGTCCAGTCATTCCATTTATCTCAATTTAATTTCTAAACTTCATGCTTACCTTGCCTCAGGAGATAATCTGCATTCTTTATTTAATCTCTGCTCTTGCTGTCTTTGCCTCACACAGCCCAGAAACCCAACATTTATTAAAACCCTTTTCTATCAGTTTACTAGCCTAAGATCAGTTATGCTTTTGGTCATCTCAGCCCTTTTGAAAAACCTTTTGCTGAGATAGACCCGGAGAGAGCCCTCTCCTGTCCTCGTAGGGCTAGCTACGAGGCTAAGGTTGGTTTGATGTTGCCTCGAGTGTTGCCTTCCTCAGCCTGAGGCAGATTCGAGCGCTAACATCCTAAATGCAAGCTATATGCAAAAGAACACCATCTTCAATTCAATGAATGCTAGTTACGAGAAGGATAGAGATATTTCAAACAATAGCAAACAATTAAAATATGCGAAGAAATCCACTAATTCATCTAATGCAATCAAACAAAAATGAAACTCTTTCCTAGACTATCAACTGCTAGTTATGCAAAAGAAGTTTTCACTTTTGATGCAAAGGAAAGAATGAAAAATATTTTTATTTTTTTTATTTTCAGTGAAAATAAGTACATAATGCACTAATTACAAGAAAAACAAAACAAACACTAGCTTGAGTATTGCGAATGTAGGAATATAAATTTAATGACTCAATCAATGCAAAACAAACACAAGAAAGCACTTAAATTAATGCTGCAATATTTCAACCAAAAGCAAGTTTTCAAAGCGACCCAAACAAGCAATGTAAGTTATGCTTGGAGCAACAAGGAGAAGAATCAAACGAAAAAATGAATGATTATCCAACCAAAGTGAACACTCACAAGGATAAAGACAACTAAGTGCAATCAACTCGGGAATGAGACTGACAATAATCCAAAGGCTTGATTTCCAAACAGAAGGCTCAGTGCACAAATACACTTAGAAACCCTAAGGCCCTAAACTACACTGATAGGAAAATAGACAAACGATTGACAAAAACAAGCCTACAGTAGTCAAAACAGTCCCAAAGGCTCAATTACACACAAAAACAACCCAGAGTTAAGCACAACTGACCAAAAGACTCATTAAGGAGGTCAAACCAAATTCTATAGGATTCGGTGCGACTGTGAGGCGGTAATCAACGCCAAACAGGGGTTAGCGTGACTGCAACAAAAGAAACCTGCACCAATTGACGCAACTGTTCATGCGAAAAGTGCACCAAGCCGGATAATTATGGGAAAATGGAAAAAATAATGAGCAGAGGTCAATATTGCACTATGGAGCTGAACAGGGGATGGCCAACAAGAAAGAAAACCATAAAAAGACAAACAAGCAAGTCAACGACCGAAATCGACCCAAACAAGCTAAAATGAAAAACTCACACTGATCCCTAGCGGAGTCGCCAATTTTTTAAGCAATTAAATCCTCTCTGTGGACAGAGAAGATCCCTCTAGCCCTAGATTGGGTCTATAAACAAAGAGACATGCTAGATTGTAGGTTCCTAACTACTGAATGAAAAGAGGACATGGTAGATCGACCTACCCGTAATCCAATTTTGTCGTGATGGTTGTAGTGGTGGTGGCCTCTTTCTCTGGCCTTGGCAAGTCATAATCCTTCTGCATTCATGCTCGGATACCTTCACATAGAATAGTAAACAAGAATAGCATACGACATAATACCGTCATTCATAACTACTAGCCAGTCAAAGAGGATTGAGTATATTGCATTAAACAAATAACATAACACAAAATGGGAACCAAACAATAGGCACGTATTTAAATTAATAGAAGGAAGAGTTACAACCAAAGCTTTGACATCGCAGTCTCCTCCAACAGGGTTCAGCCGAAGCACGTCTTAGATACTCGTTAGGGGATTCGGACGAGATGAGGGCATGGGCATAAGCTCTCTCAACGAAGTTCCTTCTTGTTCTATCTCTTCAACAATTCGGCTATAGTATATTCAATTCTCCATGTTCAGCTAGCTTATGCAAGGAGAGATAGCTTCTTTTTGTAGAGGAAAAGGAGGAGGTTAGGATCCCTACAAAGGTGGAAGGGAGGCCTATCCTTTAGGAGGTTCCCATAAGAGGTGTAAACCATAAACTAGAGGGAGTCTATGGTTATTTAGTCCAACCATTCCTAATGACTCATCCTCAAAGTTGTTAGAGTGGAATCTTTGTCTCTATTTTTAAAAAACATTTCCATAAACAGTTCGGCATGAGTGGCTAACTGAGACAGAGCGCCAACTGGCGCGGGGCCCAGTGTTAATCTTCCTCATCGGCGCAAGGGCAGAACTGACTACTCATGCCAAGGGAAAAATAAGGGTTTTTGAAGCTCTGCTAAGGGAATTGTCAACAGAAGGAATATTGCTCTCACGTAAAGGGATGCAATGATGATATTTGCAAGGCATGACACTTCTTATTGATCACAGAAATAACCCTCCAATGTGAGAGATGGGGATTGCAGGGACAGTGAAATTTTTTTGTGTAATGCAGGGTTACTAACGTTACTGCAAACCATGCCCCCACTAGCCCTTATTCTTCCACTAGCCCATCCATTGGGGGTCTCTTGGGGTCGCTTGCCCGCTACCATCGCTCAATGACCTTCCTGGGGAGACATAACAAAACCAATATCTGGTGGGTGATTAGGCGGGAGTGATAACTCATTGAATATAAATAAATCTATCAATAACTGGGGATACAAGGACACAGACTCGGTAGCAAGAGTAATTCACTTAACATCGTAACAAATAGAAACCATTAGCCATCAAGTGAACCAAAGCCCTGCCTTTACCATTTCCCGAACCCATTGTATAAAGAGGCAATACATAAGCTATTCAATACGACCAAAGGGAGCGACAGAACCAATGATGCCCTGCCTTTACCATTTCCCGAACCCATTGTATAAAGAGGCAATACATAAGCTATTCAATACGACCAAAGGGAGCGACAGAACCAATGATGCCCTGCCCCGCCTGGTTGGCTTGGCTATTGAACCAACCCCAATACCGTCTCCTTAGATTTTTTCCCGAACCTAGTGGTTTTTTAATATTTTTGTTTGAGTGGTGCGATCTATTTGCCTGGCCCTGTTTCTTTCATTGTCTAGGTTTCCACTGTGGGATCCTCCAGGTACAAAAGTATATTAATCCTAGTTAAAAGGGAGGGATTTTTTCCATTGAACTACCTCTCCACTTCAACTACACACATTTCTTTCAGCACCCCATATTGGCCTGTGCGGTTCACTATATAATGGTTGATTCACGAAGGAAGTGGGTGCCCGGTCGCCTCACAATATCCTTCCACCCTCCCTAAAACTAACTATAAGACTGCTTTTGTAAATCAATAGATATACATGGGGAAGTCCTTGGAGTCTTCTTTTGTCTTGACGACGTAGTTTCTTGTCCATACACAACCTTCTCACTAGCCATTCGTTGGTTAGGCATCTGATATTACATAGTGTAAACCTATCATAACCATGATTGAGGAACAAAGTGTGAAAATTTTGATGAAACAATAAAACATAAAACACTCATTTCATATTTTCCCTCCATCTAGCGCCAAATGTTTACATAGGAAAAATATCCTTCGTCAACTAGGGGAGAGCCCCAATTAGACTCTCTCTCATTTGGAGTAGTGAATCCCGAATAGTATGTGGGCACTGTTTCCACCAAATATTTGTTGTGTGTGCTCTCAAAAGAATAAATCCTACTATGCTCTAAATCCTAAATGCATCTCTAATCTAAAAAAACAAAGGAACAAATCTAATGTAAACTATACTATCCGCGTGGAGCTAGGCTAGGCTAGAAATAAACAAAAAGTTGTTCTTCGTCCGGCAATGGAAAACAGTTAACATGAGCATGCATCAATCAACTCCATGGACATTGAAAAATAATATGAAATGGTAAAAGCACATACAATCTTCTATGCATGTCACGAGTTTCCAAAAATGTATGAACATTCATCCAATATATTATAGTAAACACACTACAATAAGATGATCAACAAACTCAAATAGCATGACATGAGCACAATCCATTGAATTCTTGTTCACCCCAGGTCTTTCAAAAGTTATATTGCATTAAGAAGTAATTTCACTATAGAAGAAATAAAAATCCCATTCAATGAGCTAAAGAGTACAATATATAGACCAAAGAGTTATTCTCTATCTACAGCCAGCACTTCAACGAAGATCCTGGAACTGTCGGCTGTAGATAGAGAGTGCAGGTCTCATTACTTAGGATTTTTGTATGCCAATGAGTAATTATCTCTCCATGGTCGACTTCTGTATGCAACCAAAGGATTATGCGCCTATTTTAAGGCCATAACTTGGGAAGCCATCGCTACTCACAACCTAGTAGCGATTGTTGCAACAATCATTCACTTGTATTTTCCCCTCTATTTACACCTTCACTTTGACTTTTTAGTATTGATAATTTCATTTCTATCACCTAAAGTTACTTGGATCCACGGGGTGGATAGTTATTGGTGGGGCTCACAAGAAAGGATTTATGTTTTATGTGTTCAGGCGAAAATAGCTACAGGGGATCCTATAGCTATATAGATGGCTACCTTCTCTTGGACAGGACTCACAACGGCTAGGCCTTAGCAAAATACCACTAATACATTGACTCTTCTAGCTTCAACCAAGGCTCCACTACTTGGCCTCTGAATATTTACATTATTGTTGAAGGTTTGAATCATTGGATTATGAATCTAAACAATATTTGGATGAAAAAGGAAATGAAATGAAGGATTGTGGAGATTGCCACTGGAAGAAGGACTGAAACAAAGCGCGTGATAGGATAAAGGAGAGAGTAACCGTCTTCCCTTAAGCCCTAAGTTTTAGAGCCATAAAGAGATTTGTTCCTACCCCCCATCCTGAGAAATGAAATAGAACCCTTTTCACCTTCTGAAGAGAAGTAAGTGGTTTTCTGTATCTCCATTACTTGAAGCCGCTTATAGTGAATGGTCTATAATCCACCTCCATTTTCTTGGGGCCCCTGGTTGGGTGGGAATCTAGAAATATAGTATAAAATAGAGCACTTTTTTCCTCTCCCATTGGTCGAGTCACTTAACGTACCTTTTCTTACTGAATTGACCAGTTAAGTAGGGTGGTATTGATAAACTCAGCCACCTCTATTTTATTAGGGTGCATTAGAACACTCAACTAAAAGGAGAGGGACCGCTAGGTGATGGAAGCATGAGTGGGAGGTGGGCCTGCAATAGATATCATTTGTGGGAAAAAGGCAGCAGTAGAGGATGGAATCAATTGGAAGGACAACTAGAAGTGAGGTTATCATTGGTGTAATGTTCAATGGCAGAGGTTAGTGAAGGTTTCCCTCCTATTCTTGCATCTGACCTTGGTGGAGGTTAGTGAAGTTTGACCTATCATTTTCTCATCTCTCCTTAGCGCAACTTATTGAAGTTTCACATCTCATTTTCTTTTATGAATTTGGAGTATGATGTAAATATGCCTTGCCTCCATTAGGGAGAAGCGTTGAAATGGGAGGGGAAATGCCTAAAACCTCTACCAGGGAGAAGGGTTATAACTAGGCCTAAGCTCGTTCGATAAAGAAATGATCTAAGCTCCGCTAGGGTGATAAGGGTCAAAATGAGGTGATAAACGATCTAAGCTCTGCAAGTGAAAAATGGGTCTTTTTACAGTCAATAAGTGTCCAAGATTTGCAAGTGAAGGTTCAACCATATAGCAACATAACAACATAGCACCTTATGGATCCACTAACAGTAGCCCTATCTTCCAGCTCTTCCAATATAAATTAGCAGGAGTAAAGCCAATTTCAAGAGAAGAAGCAAATTCGACGTCTTAACCAAAGTAACACTAGGACTACATAATGCATTTCCCACACAAAAAAGGCTACACATTCACTAGCTTTCTCTTAGTTGGAGGTTGCATTGTATCATAAGTTTGATTAGAGTTGGCGTGAGAAGTATTATTGTTACCCTTGAAGCATAAATTCTTATACTCCTTCTAGCTATTTTCTTTCCCTTTTCTCTTTTTATCCATCCATCTCTTGTGGAAATCATGTTAGCCTCTTTACTAGTCTTAACTCACATTGTTTCCTCTTCAATATTTTATTCTTTAATTCCACTGTAACCCACCTTATTTTTGTTGACAATGTCCTACTTTTTACTAATGGTTCGGTGCCGGAATTTTGTGCTCTCTATGACATTTTGAGGCTTTTTGGCAAAGCTACGGGGATGGAAACTAGGCTATAAAAGTCAGTCTGTTATTTTTGATGCTATCTTTGAGGAGGCGGAACGGGTTCTAAAAAATTATTTTCAACTTGAAGCTTATGATCTCAATTCTGGTGTCAAGTATCTGGGATATACCATAAAGCCAAATAACTACCTAAAATTTGGATCATGGCCTAAAATTAGGTAAAAATTGAAATTTCTAGAAATTTCTTCGAACCTGAACAACTGAATAGAGTTCATCGCCAGGATTTCGGCACAACTCGTTTCATCAAAATATGAGTTAGTATGACTGAGTTATTGTCTGCTGTTCATTTTCCAAAATAGGCAAAAATGAGTAGAACAGGTATAGTGATTATGTGGCAGGTATAGTCAGCATTGCAGGGAATATTCTCCAGATTGCAACCAGTGGCACTATGACAAGTGTCATCTTCAAATTCACCAGATGGGTTAGTGAAGAGAGAAATTTTCCAATGACTTCCAATATTTCTCCTAAGTTGGAATTTCAAATTTTGTTAAGGTTGGAGTGCAACCCAACCAGAGGGTGCCACGTGTCCTCTCTGGTGGGCCATATCCTAACTTTTGGGGTGAAATTATATTAATTTGGACATTTAAGTTCATGGTGGAATTATATATATATATATATATATATATAGTTTTAAAACCCACGGCGGATATATATAGTCTTCTAACTATATTGGCGGAGGTTCCATATTGGAGGCAGAGTCGAAAAAGTTAGCAGAGGAATCAATTATCACTTTGTGCAAAATTTATGTGCCAGAGTGGGGGTCAAACCCTTGACCTCACGCCCGGCAACCAACGGCCTTATCGTCTCCTCTGCCCAGTGGATCTTAACCACTATGATCGCCACTACGATTTAAAGTTTCTATGTCCGATGGTTGGGGGTTGGAGGGGGCCATCCCCCTCTCCATGTGGCCAAAAGCAAAGAACTGGGTGCTAAGACAATGAACCGGTGGAAAAATTAATGATGATTAATTAACATTTAAACGTGGTTTAACCACGATAAGATGTGATTAGCGCTTAAAACGTGCTTATCACTAAACCTCATTTATCCACTCGTAAAATGCACTTAACATTAATTAACCTGAAGATTATGTTGGTGGATTTTTAGAGGAGTGCGCCAGATTCGACAGACTTCCACTTTTAGTGGAGTTAACTGGCAGAGTTCCCAAATTTAGTGGAAGAAATTGGGGAAAAATTGATTGTGCTCTATCTTAAGCATCACTCAACCAAATTTCGAAAATGAATAGTCAATTTTGACTGTCTTGGTCATTATGAAGCCAATGGAGTAGATTTCAGAGGCATTTGGAGACTTATAGGTGTGAAATTATATAGGGAAGTTTCATGGAGCCTAGGACCACCAGGTGTTAGAGGCATAGCCATGGGAGCCAGAGGTCATTTTGAGTGATTGAACAGTGAATTTTGTATGTTTGTAATGTTCTGGAAACATTGAGATAGGTTTCAGGAGCATATGAGGACTTATAAGGGTGTTTTTTTCCACAGGATAACTCAAGGAAGCGCAAGGCCACCAGCAAAAGAGGTCATGCCCAAGGGAGCCATGGTCCATTTCCAGTGACTGAACAGTCAATATAGAGGTATTTTGGTATTTTGATCCCATTGGTACAGTCTGAAAAACCACTGGAGTTGAGCATCATCTTGTAAAATAATTTTACCATTTTAATCCCAGATAGCCTAGTCCATTGATGGAGGCTCAAGGAGAGTCGAGACGTATCCCAAGTGTTGAGGGTGAAATCCTTTATTATTTTGTTGTTGTGAGTTGTTGGTTATTTCTCTGCAATTTATGTTTTTTTTTCATGCACTTAATCAGCTAAAAACAATTGTTAATTGCTCACACATAAAGTATATAAAAACACATAAAATTGACACAAGAATTCAATTGCACAAATGGATGTATAAGCACGATCCCTAGGTTGTTTAAATGGAATAGAAGGAGCTTGCACATCAAAAAAATTCAGCCACCTATTTCAGATTAGTTATTCCCTATAAATGAGGCATTATTTCAGTGATCAGAGTAATGTTGTGGATAGAATATATTTAATCAAATTAAAATCATATTTTCAATGGTAATTTATTTCACTATGTTATTTGTCACTTGATGCATGTATTTGGATAGCTTCAGGGACTATGTTGATACGTAAAGGTGGAAATACCTCCCCACATTCACCTCAACTCCTCGTCCTTTTCCAAGGCACCTCACGTTGCTTCCAACCTTTGTCTTCAAACTCACTCAGTCAAGGCAAATAAAGGACATCGTGGCCATCAACTTAGGTGCAAGATAGGCATATGAGGGGTACTAGGCTTGGCCAAAGGGCTCCCACAACATTAATTCATCACATTCTACCTTCATCCATATCTAAGACACCATTTCCATCTTTAAAACTCTCTCGGACCCCCTCCTGTAGCAAAACGTGGCCTCCTGTAGCACCTCTTGTAGCAGCCCTATAACAGTGTTCTTTTCAACCAATTTTTCTCCCCACTTTGAAAATAGCCTAGCTAGGTTGAATAATTTCCCCCAAATTGTTATTTTATGATTAAGGGAGGCTCTAAGACCACTCCAACCTCCTCATTTCCTCACTGCAACCATCACACAACAAAATAGAGTTAGAATTAGTGTTTTTATTCATAAGCATGTTAAAAATTAGATTCCTTGTTTTCAAGAAAATGTAGAGTAGATCAATGATACATACAAATAGGTTACTAATTTATTACATGTGCAAAGTAGAGTAACATGAAATATTTTTGCAAGTAGACTAGCCCTTTCTCTTTCATGTAATGTCAATTAGCATTTACATTTGAATGAATGGCACTTTCACTTTTATACTTAGAATTAGGTTCAATTATGCTTTCTTAAGAATTTTTAACTAAATTTGGTTAGAGGAATGGTCTCTGAACACCTTGATTTTATTTGATGACTAAGGGTGACATGAGTAGTGGTGAGACCTGGTATTTCACCAAGAGTGCTGCAACTCCCAGGGGCTACCATACTTTACTTTATCAACCCGAGGTTCGTACAAACTTGGAGGTGACAGTGCTATATACACAACATATGAATTTTGTTGATGTCATCCTCTTTTGCTTTACGAAAGGGTGCTATTTCTAAGGGTTCTCAGTGAATTCTATCACACTTCAATGAAGCTAAACTAAATTGCAAAAAGGAAATGACAGAAGGAAACTAAATTAAATCACTGAAAAGAAATGATAGAAAGGGAACTAATCTAAATTGCTGAAAAAGAAATGACAGAAAGGAAACTAATTTAAATTATTGAAAAGAAATTAATTTAACCCACACTTAACTTTTCCAATCAGCTAAACACGCCCTAATATATCTATCATACTCCTATCTATGCAACTATACATGACCTAATTCAAATTTGAAGAAGTATGCTTTCAGTTTGGAGGAAAATGCACTAAAGAGGCTAATGGAGGGCTTACACACATGAAACAAGGCTTAGAAGTGAAAAGATGGGTTTGAACCTTACAAAACATTATTATAACTCAGAGAAGGGCTTTGGAGTGGAATGAATTGAAAGGTGCGATGGTAGAGATGGGATGGAGGAAAAAGTTGTGATCTGTGATATCGCGATCGCAATATCGCAAAATTAAAGGGATAGCGGAAAGGTTTTTTTGGAGCGGGAGCGAAATGAAAAGTGAAATTTATGAAAAGGTAAAATTTGCGAGATGAGATTGTGATAGGTATGACGTGGTGGTGCGACTAGCGGCGGAGCGCGATCACAATATCGCAATCGGCAGGCAGGATTGGTAAGTTTTAAAGGAAAAAGGGAAACGTTGTGATTTGTGATTGCGATGTGGCAGGGTATGAAGCGATTATCGCAATCGGAAAAAACGAGCAGTAAGTGTTAACAAGAATGAAATAAGAAATTTGATGTGCGATTTGCGAAGTAAGGTAGCGGGAGAACCGATGAGCAAAGGCGGGGGTCGAATTTTAATTATTTTCAAGTGTTTTTGCGTGAAAAGGTAAAGGTGAGGTGAAAAGGGAAAATCGCTGAGATTTTGAATAACGACAAAGGAAAAGGAAGGGGTCATGTGAGATGTAATGTGTGATAGCAGGAATTTTGAGGAGAACAGGAGGAGGTCAAAATTTTAATAGATTCCTGTAAAAAAAGGTGCGGCAACTGATAAGAAGAGATAAAGGAGGGAAATGAAGGCATAACAACAAGGTTCAGAAGCATAACACAGAGATGGGGAGAAATTGGAAGATGAAGCGGAAGGTGTAATGAACTTGTCCGTAACTTTTGATGCTTATTCCTGTAAAAAAAGTTGCATATTTATGCACAGAAAAAATAGACAAAAGGCTTGAAAAAAAAAAAAAAACATTTTTTTGCCTGTGGGAAGGTCAACCCTGCTCAAATTCTATTGACACAGATGAGAGGGGAAGACTACCTCACATTTTTATAGAGTTTATTAGCTATTCTACAGTGCAAATAACGATTAAATCTACAGAATAAACTATAATAGCAAAGAAAATATCAGAAATAAAACTAGATAAATAACATAAAGGAAAGGACGACAACGACAGAGAAGAGGAGGCACATGGGTTGGGCCCTAACCCATGAGCCCAACTCTTTGGAACTAAATCAGTAAAATGGAGTTTTCCTGCTCATTTCAGGAAGAAAATAGCCTTGTTACATTTCTGAAAGTCTAATCACTTGGTACAATAAAAATCTTAATAGCTTCCAGCAAAATTCCCAAAATGGAATCGAAGAATTGACTCACTGACTAACTAACTCCTTCCTAGATCTAGATCTACTCTAATTATTCTACAGGGAAACTACCAACAACTCGCTAGAAAATAGTGATCGATTCCACTTGACTCCAAGTGAAGTATGTATTAAGTGCACTTGGTCATGAGTTGCTTGGTTGCCTTTGATAGTTAAGGAGGGTGGACAACCCCCTTGAATCTCTCCAAGATTTCTCCATGATTTTCTGACATTGTGCTCATTTATTCTCCAATATTGATCTTCCAGTGGTAGGGAGCAAGTCCCTACATTATCTCCTTCTCCAGATCTGCATAATTTGCCAAATATTCTCACAATATTCTACAAAAATAACCAATATTAGGCAAAAATATGCAATTACCTTTAAACCTTCCTAAGAAAATATTGAAGCATAATAAAACATTATTAAGTGCAGAAGGAGAGATTTAATATATATATATTCATGTGCATAATGAAGGTAGATGGGCTTAAGAAAGGTTAGATGGGCTTTATTTTATGTCTAATTTAGAGGCCCATCATCACCCTGTAGGAATTCACAGGGTAAGTTCCGTAGATCAAAAACCAAAGGTCACTGCTCACAAACAGATCACAAATTAGTACACCAGTATTATCACGTGGTTAAAACCCTTGAAGAGGGAAATAGTCCATGGCCTGAGCAAACATGGCCACTTCAGGCAATTTAATAATATAAAAAGAAAATTTACATATGTTTCTCTCATAAATGGTTACTGGACAAATGACCCTCCATGCTCTTTAAATAGATATCATGGACCAATCAAGTGTTAAGCCACGGAACAAGTGTCGTTAATACCGAGGAGAGAGATAACCATCGGATCACTACAAATCGTGACCGTCGGATTATAAGTTACAAATGTACATAGTAAAGAAACACACTTTACCTAACTCTACACTAGACTAAGTTATTCTTAAATATTTCCTATGTGTCAGAATATCCTAACATCCCCCCTTAAGAACAACTTGGGATATGATGGTAGGATTTACAAAGGTGACACAAAAGGATCCTATTTCTTATCTGTCGAAATATCCTAACATCCCCCCTTAAGAATAGATTGGGATAGGATTGAAGGATTTACAAAGGTGACACAATAGGAGAAGGAAGGAGGCACTAGAGCCTATCCCCCCCTTAATGATAACTTTCCTGAACTCCAAGCATGGATCGAAGTTTGGTAAACTTCGCTTATGTGGGAGCCTTTGTAAAGATATCAGCTACTTGATCATTGGTTGGACAATACTGCACTTCAAGAACACGATCATGAATGAGCTTTCTGATGAAGTGTATGTGGAGCTCAATGTGTTTCATACGTTGATGTTGAACTGGATATTTACATAGTTGAATGGCACTCTGATTATCACACCAAAGTGTAGTTGGATGTTGCTGATGAAGACCAAATTCAGACAGGATCTGACGAAGCCACATGGCTTCCTTTTTGGCTTCAACTGCACCATGACACTCTGCTTCTGCTAAAGAAATAGATATGGCACTTTGTTTCTTACATGACCATGTAATAGGTCCTGAACCAAGACTGAATACACATCCTGTAGTAGACTTTCTATCACCAGGGTCACCAGCCCAATCAGAATCAGTGAAACCAATCAACAATGGAGATGCTCCTGCACTATAATGAATCTCAAACTGAACTGTACCTTGAATATATCGATGTATTATTTTAGTTGCTTTCCAGTGACTTTCATGAGGTTGGTGCATTAACTGAGCGATAATACCAACGACAAAGGAAAGGTCAGGACGCGTATGGGTTAGATACAGAAGTTTACCAACAAGTTGACGGTATAAGGTAGCATCAACTTCAGGGGTAGTACAAGTGGCTGAAAGCTTGACTCCAGACTGAAAGGGAGAAGTGGTTGGCTTACAATCTTCCAAGTGAAAGTGGCGTAGAAGATCACAGGCATACTTGGACTGAGAAAGGGTAATACCTTCCTTGGATTGCAAGACTTGAAGACCAAGGAAATAATGCAAGTGTCCTAAGTCTGTCATTTCAAACTTATTTTTTAGGCTAGACTTCACATGGTTTATATGGTTGGGATCACTATGAGTAAGGATAAGATCATCAACATAAATAACAAGGATGGTGAAGGAATTACCCACTTTCTTGGTGTAGACAGTGTTGTCAGAATGACACCTAGTAAAGCGATTATCTAATAGAAATATAACCATTTTGGCATACCAAGCCCGAGGAGCTTGTTTGAGACCATAGAGAGACTTCCTAAGGCAACAAACGAGGCTAGAGTCATTTTGGATAAATCCAGGGGGTTGTTCCATGTAGATTTCTTCATGCAAATATCCATGTAAGAAGGCATATTTAACATCCATATGATGGAATTCCCAATTAAAGGAGGCAGCAAGGGAAAGAACAAGGTGGATAGAATTCATTTTGGCAATAGGGGAGAAGGTTTTAGTATATTCAATGCCTTCAACTTGTGAAAATCCTTTAGCGACAAGACGAGCTTTATGTCTATCCACTTTTCCATCTGGTCCAAACTTTGTTTTGTAAACCCATCTGCATCTGACAATTTTTCTTCCTTTTGGAAGAGGAACAAAATCCCAAGTATCGTTTGCTAATAAGGAACGATATTCTTCATTCATAGCTTCATCCCAATCTGGATGATTGGAGGCTTCTTCAAAGGTTTCTAGATCAGGATTTTCTGGAACTTGGGCCAATAACGAATAGGCTCTTTCTAACTGAGAACGTGTACATTGTCGATCTGCAGGGTCATCTGCAAGAGAACCTGCTGCATCTCGAGTAGAGCGAACCCATCTTGGAAGTTGTGGAGTAAACGGAATAACTTCAAGAGGTGGAGCAGGTTTTTCATCTTCGCTCTCATCATCTAAACTAGAAGGAATGCTATTAAAAATAGAAGAAAGAGAGAGGTGGCACATATGCTGACCCAGGCTTGCAGGCCAAAGGTGACACACCCGCCAAACTAGGCTTGCAGGCCAATATATTTTCATCAAATTTTAGATCTCTTCTAATGATTATATTTTTGGATTTTGGTTGAAGTCTATATCCTTTGAAATCTTCATAATATCCAACAAAAATGCATCTTTCACTCTTAGGTTCTAAGGCTTTATGTTTCGCATCTGGAATATGGGCCCAAGCATCACTTCCAAAAACAAGAAAGCGACTTACATCTAGTTTGATTGAGCTCCAAGCTTCTTCTGGAGTTAAATTCTTTAAAACCTTAATAGGAGTGCGATTTACTATGTAATTTGCATAATTAATTGCTTCTTCCCAAAAATTAAGGCTAAGTCCTTTACATTGAAGCATACAATTAGCCATTTCTTTAAGGTGTGATTATTCCTTTCAGCTACACCATTTGTTGTGGAGTATATGGAACGGTATGTTGCAATTGAATGCCATGTTTAGTGCAGAAGTTGATAATTTTTTTGTTAACATATTCTCCTCCATTGTTTGATCTTAACTTAAGAATTTGATGTCTAGATTGTTTCTCAACAAAGGCCTTAAAGGCCAAGAACATGTTAAAAACTTCACTCTTAAGTTTTAAGAAGTATACCCCAGTGCGTCTGGAAAAATCATCAATGAAAGTTAAGAAGTACTTGCAACCAGACAAAGAAACAATAGGAAGTGGACCACATAAATCACTGTGCACAAGCTGCAAAGGGGTTGAAGCGTGCCAAGAGGCATGTTTGTCAAAACTATCCTGATGATGTTTTCCGCGTACACACCCGGAGCAAACACCAGCGCGGCAAGATACCATAGGAAGTCCTATCACCATATTTTATTTACATAGAGTTTGAAGAGAGCGATAGTTAAAGTGACCAAATCGCTCATGCCAAAGTTTACTCACATCATCATTATAAGCAACAAAACCGAAGGGAAGAAATGATGACCCAAAGGTGTCAAACTTATACAACCTTGTGGAATCATCAGCAATGCCAACAGCTAAAATATGTCTAGGATTTTTTAGGTCCTTGATTACAACATCATGAGGTGAGAATTCTACTATTTTCCCTTCACCCGAATGAGTTATCTGAAAAACAGATAGAAGGTTGCATGACAAGGTAGGAACACATAGTACATCATTAAACTGACCATTATCTAGATGAATGGTTCCAGATCCTACAACACTAAGAGATCAATCATCACCAACATAAATATGTTTGGTGTTACAATCATTTAAAGAAGAAAACATGGCTTTATTTTTTGCCATGTGGTAAGAAGCTCTAGAATCAATGAGCCACTCATGAGAATAAGAAGAAGAAGAAAAATTTAATGCATAACCATATTCTTGACAATCACAAGCAGAAAGTGCCATTCTTGAAGATGAAGTTGAAGAGGTCTCCAAATTGATGTGGTGCTTCTTCATTACTGCTTCCAAGACTTTCATATTTTTAAAACATTTGGACTTGACATGGCCATCACGATTACAAAAGTTGCAATGTCTATTTGTTTTCTTCCCTTTGTTTTTAGTTGCCTTATCAGTTTGGTGAGTTGCTTTTTCATTTTGCGGCTGAAATTTCTTAAGACCCTTGTTTGGTTTAGGACCATACTTTTTAGGATACTGCTGCTTGGGATTCTTTTGATATGGTTGTTGTTGGGCTACTAAGGCTTTCTTAGAAGCGTTTCTGAAAGTGATAAGACCAAGGTGTAAGAGTTTTTCTTGTTCTCTTATCAAAGAATCACAAAAGGCATCAAAAGAAGGGTTCTTGTAGGCGGTTCCTGAAGAAACAATGGCTTCTCTAGTGGGATGGAAGGTGGAAACAAATACAGAGTATGTAGGGCCAAGCTTAGCAAGAATGAAATAGATGAGGCTACCATCTTCCTTTTTGACCTTACAACCTTCTAAAAGAAGTGTAAGGTTCTTGAATTTGGACAAAAAATCTTTAATAGAGGAGAAATTATTGGGGTCCAAAGTAAGCAGTTCATTTTCAATTTGGTGGGCCTTGATTTGATTTTGAATGCCAAAAACAATATTTAGCTTTTTCAGGGCTTCATCAGGGGTGTCAATGTCAGGGAAATGAAATCGAAGATCTTGAGCAATGGACATTCCTATCAACCCTCGTGCTTGATCTTGTTTATTTTCCCATTTAGCAGCTTTATCGTCATCGGAAGGTTTGGTTTCTTGTCATGTGGCTATTTTATAAATCCCTTTACTTCTAAGTAAGTTTACCATGTGAGGTAGCCATTGGAAATAATTGGTGTTGTTAAGAATAAACGGGCATGCACTTTCCATTTTTTTTTAAACTGGAGCTTAAAAGAGTTGAAACTAACTAATTCAATGGAAATAACTCGAAAAAATAGGATGATTAAAAAAAAAGGCTTCCGAATGAATAATTTATGCCTTTTTGAAAAAATTGAGTTGTAGATGTTGAATAGTTGTTGGCTTGAGGGGTCATGACCCAGGTTCGGTGTGCAAGGTTTGCCAACAAACCCCTATAATACTGGCCCTTTCGGCAGTGACCTGCTTTCGCAGGTCACAGTCTCACCCGAAGTAGTATGGGTGGGTGCTGGAACCAGGTTTCCGCACCCTAAGAAAGGGAGGGTAAGGCAAGTAGGACTGTGTTCTGTTCAGATTCCCCTGCTTCTTCGCAAATTTAACTAGGTATCTATGTGCACTAGATCTACAATTATATGCTTTTCATAATATTAACACAGCATTATATAACCAGAGCGGAACAAATCTAGATCCAATCATTCACTACACAGACTTTCGCAGCGAGAGGACAGAAAATACATAACACAGTAATTACCAGCAATTCATTCAACAGTACTCACAGATTTAGATCCAATAATCCTTTGTATTCATTAATTCATCAACCTTTCCTTACAATTCCCTTCCCAACCTGCGCACACAACAGCAGGGTCCGCACACAGCTGGACTAGGATCTCCGCGCACACAGCCAGCAGGAGTCCGTTCCCCCAAAAAAACCCAAACAGATAGCTTACACAACAGATCGCATCAATATCTCATCAAATCCTATCCCTTACAATCCGAAATGCCTCTCTATTTATAACAAGATAGCTTCAACATTCCTATGGTCCGCAACCCATGGTTTTTGCGCCCCTAGTTTACCCTTTGACCCATTACTATGCGTTCGGGGCTTTGACCCGCCCCAAAACCCCTGCGTTATACTAAATATAATCAAAATTAACCAAAATGGACCAGTTTCGTAGCTTTTTATGAGACCCTGTTCCAAGAGTCCCCCAACACAATCTTGTGACTCATCCCGAGTCACTGTATTGGTGCGTCGTCAATCTGCATACGCAGAGTATCCAAAGAGCGGACAAGCGGAGGGAGGACCGCCTGACTTTGGGACGTGGCATCATTTGCGAGAGTGACCATCTTTTGGGAAGGTGGATCGTCGATAGACGTGGTAACACTTGCTAAAAACTGAGTCAGGCGCTTATTTGTGTCATCAATGTCATGCGTTAACTGAAGGGTTGAGGTAGTCCAAGGCTTTAGACGTTCCGTGATGGTGTGATGTTTCTGCCGAAGCTTCGTGATCTTGTCCTGGAGGTCATTGTCGGTTTTCAATTGTGATAAGCGTTGGGTAGGCACCAAAGTAGACAACATAGCACTGATTTCCTCAACAGCGTTTTCGCATTGTCGCAAGTCCTGATTGATTTGTTAGAGAACAGGATCGCACTAGAACCAAGACCAAAGCTGTATGGCTGACTCCATTAGGGCGGTATCTTGATATATTTTCTCCTTGATCGTCGTAGTGGCTTCCGTGATAAGTGCGGTACGCTGGGCACGGGCTTTTGGGGGTGTGTCGGGCTGCAGCCTGGATTGTAATTCTGAAATCTCCAGGCGGGAGGCTTTGAAAGCAGCCACCAATTTTTCCACTTAACTTCTAGGCGTGTCCTCATCCGTGATTCCCTTGGTGACTTCCGTGCAAAGCTGGTGGATCACAGTCTCAAGCTCTGCCTGTTGTGACTGGGCCTGGACTACTGCCTGAGTCTTCTGGACAAGGGTGTGTTGGGCCACCGCAAGATGTCGGGTGGTGGTTTGAGCACGGTTGCTAATTTCCCGAGAAACATCATGAAGGAGAGACTCCAGGGTTGCGGGGATCAACCGAGCGAAGGCCAGCTGAAAACCGGTGCTTTCCGAGGGCTGCGCTCCGACTAGGGCATTGGTAGGGATGCTCCAGAGTTGATCGATCTCCCCGACCTGTGCCAAACTGTTATTGACTGGCAGAGGTGGTGCTTGGCCTTCCTATTTTGGATGTGGCTGCATGTTGATTTTGAGAGCGCGAAGGTCTTCCTGAAGAGAGGTGACCCCAGCCTTCCACTGAGCCGTGACAAGTGCCCACTTATCCTCTGTCTCCAGAGTGACCGCATCTGCGATCTTCTCCAAATCTCCACCTATTAATATGACCTTCGCATCATAGTGCTCACGATGAGCTTATTGTTTCTTCCTTTTCTAGGGACCTGATGTCGATGGCCCTGTTTGCTTAGTATTGGGAGGATGAGGGGTGGTAGTAGCTACCAAGTTCGGAGTTGTTTTCGGAGCTGTGTCTGACCGCTGTAGTGGTTTATCTTTGCACTCAGCTGTAACTGATGCTGGAGTACTGGAGAGACCTTTTGTCCACTCGGGGGGCCATAGGGCAATCAATAGATCAATTTCCTCATCAGGTACCATATAAAGTAGCTCTGTCCAGGCCTGACTAGCAAGACTGTGAATCCGAACTTGATGCATAGTGATTTGAAATGCCACGATATGCTTGTATTTATCGTATATGGTGGGGGATAATTGGGGTCGGGAGTTTATGGCAGTGGCGACACTACTCTGGAAGAGAACCCAAAATACCTTGTTATCCTTGATGCGTAGTTTATCCTTAGAGTCCCATAAGTGGGCATACCGAGCACCTTCGCACATCCCAACAAGGAGCTCGGGAACTACCGACTCCTCTGGTTTGTCCCAGGTGACTAGTGCTATGAGGAATAACAGCCATGAATAGAAGAAATGATTCCCATTCTCTTAAGACTCGCAGACATTAGCGAGAAATTCTTCGCACAAGTATTGAGCCCAATTAAAAAACACACCTTTTGCACACTGCCCGGCGAGCTGGATGACATAGTCGGGGATAGTCGCTACATGGCACCTTCGCATGAGTTTGCAAGCTAACAGTCGAGTACCCATCTGCGTAGCAGGGTCGTTGATGGTTTGGATCACAAACCCTCGCTGATTTCGCTAGACCGCACAGGTATCCCGGACATATAGAGTGTTGGTTGCTTCATACTTCTTTCCGACTTTCGCAAGCGGGTGCGGCCCCTGCATCGGAAGGCTCGTAATTTTTGGATCAATTCAGCATCAATAGGGACCTTGTCGCGAATCTATAAGTTGTTATTGTGAATGAGGGCAAGTAACTGGTGTCCTAGCCGATCCGTGATGTTGTAGCGGCCAAAGTAGGGCATTCGAAGCAAATTCAGAAGTCCAGATCCCGCCAAGCCGCAGACCCAACGTTGAGGGACCACCGTGATTCCATCATCCTTATGGATTGTATCGAAATATAATGCAGGGACTAATTCCGGGAAGGCGTCTTGGTCTGCCAGATTATGATCATCAAACTTGACTTCATGGAGGCGTCTGCAGGGATCACCAATGAAGGGGACCTCACCGAGGGTCAGCGGAGTCTGCAGGTAAGTGATCAGGCTATCCAATTTTTTTGGTATCTACGTAGATGGTCTCCGCGGGCGGACAAAGGGGGGTAACCAATTAATCAGGTTAGCCGGTACAGCCACCTTCTGGTCATCCTATGCTGAGAGCGGAGGCATGGGATGTCTTGGATAACTTCGGGGCCTCTTTGCCGCCTGTGGGTTGGTCTTCGAACTTTGAGCTTTTTCCTTGCCTTTCCTCATGGTCCGTGGGGGGGGGGGGGGGGACTTATTCTAACTTAGGCTCATCTTTCAGAACTTCCTCGACCTCGGGTTCATCCGAAGCGAAGCGTTCGGCAATAGTAGTCGACATCCTTGCACGAAAAATGAATCCTGGTTCTGGTTGATTATTTCCTGACGAAGAGGGTTGCTCAGTCATTAGAGGGTTGTTGTGATTGCAACAAAGTTTGTTGTTGGGTTGCTTCCGCGAGACGCTTAAAGTAGACCGCTTATCTTCATGAGGCCACACCCCTTTTAAGGAATGGCCGTTGGATAATAGGGAGGGATACTTGATACAGGGCGGGTTTCCCCAGGAATGGTAAAATCCTCCCGTAACTTGACCTGCTAGCAGCTCAGGGGCCGCTCCTTTCAACGGTAACTTCTACTTTTTACCCGAGGGTATAATTCCAACGACTAGTTGTCGTGTCCCCCGTAATTTGGGCGTATTGGTTACACTTGGGTTATTGCTCAATGACAGTTGCCCGCCTTCCCCCAACACAGGCTTGCTTCCTCAGGAGCTCTTGGCCCAAGGCCACAAGACTTCTA
This sequence comes from Pinus albicaulis, assembly GCA_034641835.2. Classification (NCBI taxonomy): domain Eukaryota; kingdom Viridiplantae; phylum Streptophyta; class Pinopsida; order Pinales; family Pinaceae; genus Pinus; species Pinus albicaulis. Next base: position 984,481,263 of record CM076584.1, on the reverse strand, counting down.
GTTCTTGTTCTACTAAGGCTTCAAGGGGGGCTGATGCAGGAGCCAACTGTCTGACTCCTAGTTGTGCCATCATTGTCGAGGCAGTCTCGCGCATGGGACCATTATCTGCGGAAGCTATATGCGACATCAGGAACTCGGTTCTTGCTCGTGGGTCACTCAAACCTTTTCTTGGGATAGATATGCTGCAGATGTTCAGGCCTAGCCCTTCTGTATTCCTTCCCTTAGGGATCTTAAATAGGGGTTCCTTTGTGATACGAAGACACTGCAATGTGGAGGCTTCCCCTAACCGAGCCTGCTAAGCTTCTAGCTCATGACTGGGATCCTCAGTATCTTCCTCATAGCCTACTACATCGTCCTGGGGCAAGCTGCCCTTGTCTTGAGCTGCCAATTTATAGATATATTCCCCCCCCCCCCATTGGTTTAAGTTCTGTATATCTTTTTGACTTGTGTCCCTTTGCTGCCTATTATCAAGTTTTACAGTATATTCTGCATAGCTTGTAGTGCCCAAGGGTTGCGTAGCAGCCCCATGCATACTTTCAAGAAGGGTTTGATATCCTCCGTTGGTTCCACATCCCCTTGGTGCGTGGTTGGCGAATCCTTAGCCTCAAAGAGGTCCCTTCGTGTCTTTATAAACGTTTCCCTTATTTCACTTAATTCTAATCCTTCTTGGTTGTTAACTGCCTTGTGGGTGAGTCAGCTTCATCCTTTTCCTTAGCTCCCCCAGTCACTAATCCACTGCGTGTTACTACAATTACTTTTGCCTCCTGACCTTGTGGTTCAGTTTGGACCCTGCGCTTCTTCTGCGCACATAAAAACTGCTTTTCCTGTACCCTTTCTTTTAAGGATGGGTAGTATTCCAGTGTATGGCCCCACTATCTACAATACCTGCAGGACTGTCACAGGCAGTCTCTGGAAAAATGCCCTGCGCTCCCAATTTTATAGCAGATCAGTTGGCCTCTACCCCGACCTGTGCTTCCACTTTGGCTCTTATCCTTTTTTTCATGGGGAAAGTCATCCCTACCTAAGGGGGTTCTTGGTGAAGTAGGGTCTTCTTTCTCGTTTATTCCTTCGTTGCAGCTTCTTCTATCCTGCTTCTCGCAGCCCACTGATCGGCAACGTCGATACCAGCATCGCTCTAACGCAGAAACAGGGGTGCCTGGTCGAGGTCCTCGGTTAATATTACGTAACCTGGCTACACAACTTCCTTCATGCCAGCACAGAGGCCCCCTTGAGCCCCATTTTTCCGGGCTATATGCTACTGGCGTTGCTATGTGACCTTGTTCCGCACCAGCCCCTCTCCTTTTTTTCGCTGTAGATTCTGGATTTCCTGGTGCATCGCTTCAACATGTTCCTGGATTTGTTGTATTTTTAGCATAGCATCCTCAAGAGGTGTAACTTATAATCTCATATAGGCTTCCAGGGCCTTGTCTTGCGAACTAAAAGTTTGGCGATTCATGGGTACGCGCAGGTGAGGGAGCAGCATGGAAATAAACCACTCTATATGTTGTTTATCATCATACTCGAATCCTCTGTCCCTAAGTGCTTTATTTAATCGTTGTTCAGCTACCCATACTGAATCAGACGCACCTTGTTTTAAGTCCTTTACTTCCGCTATCAACTAGGAATAAGATTTCAGCTTTCGGAATTGATGCCTCATCGCATCCTTGATATCCTGAATGGAAGCGGTCCCATTCCGGGCAATGCACCGCATTTACCAATCAAGAGCTCTATCTTCGAATGCTAACGACAGTTGTGCCCTCTTTATTGTGTCCTCTACCATGTTCTGCACAGTCCAGATAGACTCTGTAACAAACCAAAATCGGTCCATGTCCTCATCTCCTACCCCCTTAAAGGTGGGTAGTTCCAAGCGCACCGTCATGGTTCCTCAGGTGTTCTTCTCCAACCTGTCAATACCCAACTCCTTTCTCAGCTCCTTCCGGTCCTGACAATGGAACCATTTGTTGGCTTGAGGGGTCTTGAACCAGGTTCGGTGTGCAAGGTTTGCCAAAAAACCCCTATACTACTGGCCCTTTCGGTAGTGACCTGCTTTCACAGGTCACAGTCTCACCCGAAGTAGTATGGGTGGTTGCTGGAACCAAGTTTCCGTGCCCTGAGAAAGGGAGGGTAAGGCAAGCAGGGCTGCGTTCTGTTCAGATTCCCTTGCTTCTTCGCAGAGTTAACTAGGTATCTATGTGCACTAGATCTACAATTATTTGATTTTCATAATATCAACACAACATTATATAACCAAAGCGGAACAAATATAGATCCAATCATTCACTACACAGACTTTCGTAGTGAGAGGACCGAAAATACATAAAATAGTAATTACCAACAATTCATTCAATAATACTCACAGATTCAGATCCAATAATCCTTCGTATTCATTCATTCATCAACCTTTCCTTACAATTCCCTTCCCAACCTGCGCACACAGCAGCAGGGTCCACACACAGCTGGACTAGGATCTCCGCTCACACAGCCAGTAGGAGTCCGTTCCCCCAAAAAAACCCAAACAGATAGCTTACACAATAGATCGCATCAATATCTCATCAAATCTTATCCCTTACAATATGAAATGCCTCTCTATTTATAACAATCTAGCTTCAACATTCCTATGGTCTGCAACCCATGGTTTTCAGACCCCTAGTTTACCCTTTGACCCATTACAATGCGTTCGGGGCTTTGACCCGCCCCAAAACCCGTGCGCTATACTAATTATAATCAAAATTAACCAAAATTGACTAGTTTCGTAACTTTTTAGGAGACCCTGTTCCAACAATAGTTACGGGAACTGTTTGAAATTTGATGATGAAGTTCAACTTTTAAAAAAATTTTAAAAATTAAATAAAATTTAAAAATTTAAAAAAAAAAATCCCGGCACTTTAACAAAAAATTTTTACAAAATAAGCTTGAGAAAGAGACTTGAACCCAAGACCTCTATTCTCATAAACTAACTTCTCACCAAGTGAGATGGTAAAAGGATTCTGTAATTGTTTAAAAAGAGGATTTTTTATTTTTTTTTATTTTTTTTATTTTTTGCAGGAAAAAAGCACGCACACTAAAGACCAAAAAAAAAAAAAAAAACGAAATGCAAGACTTATGATAGAATGTTAGATTTCTAGTTAGCCTTACCAGAAACTATCTATTTTTCACTATTTCTAATTTTCCAAGATCGCACAAAGACGCAGGGAAAGAGCATACATAGCAAAAATAATTCCCTTCTTCCTGTTTCTAATTTGACGAGATCGCACACAACGCAGAGAAAAAAACATACATGGAGAAAAGGATATAGATCCAGCAAGTCAATAAAACCTAAAATCCGAAATAAACAGAGGGAACCGAAATAAGCAGAACTATTAACAAATATAACTGTAAAACATATACTTTATACCTCCAAATCTAAACTGACATAACTTGGGCAATCGGAAACCTTTTCGCATGAAACGAAAGGGTTCCTTATTGTAACAGATGCTCTGGACACAACATAGCAGTTCTCTGGGCCTGAAAAATGTTCATAAATAGTAGATCTGGAAAACGGCAGTTGCCTGCAGTCAAACCTGCTTCGGATTTGGATCAACAATGGATGCAGCTGTCAAAATAGCTTTGATACCATGTAGGAATTTATAGGGTATATTTCGTAGATCAAAAACCAAAGGTCACTGCTCACAAACATATCAAAAATAATTACACCAGTGTTATCACGTGGTTAAAACCCTCGAAGAGGGAAACAGTCCACGGCTTGAGCCAACGCGGCGACTTCAGGAAATTTATTAATATAAAAAGAAAAGTTACATATGTTTATCTCATAAACGGTTACCGGAAAAATGACCCTCCATGCTCTTTAAATAGATATCATGGACCAATCGGGTGCTAAGCCACGGATCAAGTGTTGTTAATACCGAGGAGAGAGAGAATCGTCGGATCACTACAAATCGTGATCGTCGGATTATAAGTTATAAATGTACATAGTAAATAAACACACTTTACCTAACTCTACACTAAACTAAGTTATTATTAACTATTTCCTATTTGTCGTAATATCCTAGCATCCCTACTAAAACTTTTTCTCACCCTCTGAGCAACCTATTCATCCTCCCTGCCTTATGGTTTTCCCTACATGCTGGCTTATTTCCTTTTCTGTTTATTGGCCCATGTGTTTTTCCTCCTACTAATGTTTTTGCTAGTCTTCTTGCATTTCTTCTAGTAGGTGCTTCATGGAGGTCCTCAGATGCCTTAAGAAAATTTGTTTTGCATGCCAAGAGGTGGTGGATCCACCTTTTATTTGAATTTTTTCTTTTTTTGTTCTCTCTTTTTTTTTTCTCATTTTTTTCTTTTTTTTATTGCATGCAAAGTAAACTCATAGTTATTTTTTCTATGAACTAAGTCTGCCCTTGGTTATCCCTTGGCACTCTTTGCCTTCTATTACAATGAACTTCTTACTGCCCACTTTCTCAAGTCCTTTTTACTTTTGTCTTGTTCCTTTTCTTGGTGGAAAAAGTGAGGCTAGTTTCTAGATAAGGCTGAGGTTGCTCTGCTACTGATTTTGGCTATTAAAAAAAAAAAAAAAAAATCAAATCCTTCTCACACTTTTTAATGTTTTATTAAGCTAAAATAGATTCAAGAAAGGGTTAGATGTTTGCATACCTGAGCCTTACCATTGATTTGTTTTTTCAAGTCATATTGAAGCTGTTGATATGGTTGTTAACGTTGTCTTCGGTGGTTCTGAAGTTGCATGTGATAATATTCTTGAGGTCCTTTTGGAGCTTCTGAGCACAGGAGGAGGAAGTCCAAGTTTGACTACCTTTAACTAGGGTTTTGACCGAATTTTATTTTTGTGCCAACTTGTTGTTTTACGACTTGCAAAGGTTGGAGAGCACCTGCATTCCTTAGAGAGAGATACATGGAGAAATGCAATAATTTTTTTTTTAAGGCCTACTAGTTGCCTCAATGAGGTTTTCCAGTAGTAGGTCTGCCTAGGCGCCTAAGGAGGTTTTCACCTAGGATCTTTTATTTTTCTGTTTCTTTATTTTTTTTCAACCCAATTACTGCCTCATGGAGGTTTTCAATCAATGAACCAATCTCAAACGCCTCAAAAGAGGTTTTCGCCTGAGATTTTATTCTTTCCTTTTATTTTATTTTTCTTTTTTTCACTTTCCTACTCTACTTGAAAAAACAAAATCTTTTTCAAGTATAAGAATACTTCCAATGGAGCCATTTATACATCAAGATGATAGATAAAATCATGTGCACACTCGGAATACATGCTTTGACATGTAACTGAATATGAGAGATGAATTTCTTTGACTGGGATTATATCAAGTATTGTTGGAGAAGAGTGTGTTGTTGCAAATTAATGATTGTTTGGAACCATATGTCAATATAGTTGTGATGCCCCTGGTTCTCTTGTTGAGTTGCATCACCTTGGATGTCCTCTTCTATTATGGCAGTCAAATCTTGCTCTTTTTGTTGATTGTTCTCTTGAACACATGGAGGAAATGTTGGTAAACATGAGGGAACTTTCTCAACATCTGATTCTAATTTCTTCTCTTCATCAAGTGCATCCCTCGATATTTTGATCTCCTCATTTGGATCTTCTTCTTCTTGATGTTTTCCTTCAATGACATTAAGAAAATCCCTTCTTTGCAATACCTTTCTTGAACTACGATGCAAACCATTTAGATCAAGAGGATATGTTTGGTAGTGTTCTACCTCATCATTGTAAGTGAGTTGAGATACTTCACTGTATGGGTTTGGAAATGGTGGTACAGGTAGTTGAGTGGGGTTGGATATATGAGATGGATGTGGTTGAGGCTGTGGTTGTGGTGGAGGTGGATGGTATGGATAGCAAGGAGTCGATTATGGAGGATATTGAGGGAAACATTGAGGATGTTGAGGATTTGCCCAATAAGGACCTTGCCAACCATTTTGCCAAGATTGGTTTTGGGGTTGAGATGGTCAAGGTTGCCAAGGAGGGAGTGTGTCCCAATTAGTTTGAGATGGATGTGAACAAGCTTGAAATTTTGAAGTGGGTCCTTGCATCATATCAAGTTGACTAGGTTTTCAGGGTCTTCTTGGAGCTACATAACATAGCTTCTTTGGTGATTGCCTTGCTCCATTGTCTTCCTGATAAACTTATTTAAACCTGGGGAATGATTAACAACATTTAGTAGCATATGATTCTGCATGTATAACAAAAATTTCAGCATCTTCTTTTTTCTCATTTTTCATTCTTAACATTTCTACTTGTTCACTTAGATTTCAAAGAATTTATGTTTTAAATTTGTCAAGAATATTTCCAAGTTCATCTTGCCTTACCAATGTTGATGCTTCCTTACTTACTCTTTCCCTTCCTCTTGATATGCGCTTGCATGTTTCACAAATTTATTCAAATGACAATTGATATACATCTCCTTTACTCATGAGATTAAGGAGATCAATCCACTCATCCCTAATTGTTCTAAGTAAGAGGGTTTTTAGTGTGTCAAATCCTAAATGATGCAATTTTTCCATCTTAACATTATACATGAACCTCTCTATTAGATCCTCAAGGCTCTCATCTTCTTCTTGGTTCATTCTAAAAATATCTTCTCTAAGATCACGATCTTTGTATTTTTCTAGAAATATATTTTGCATATCATTCCATGATCTTATTGAATTAGTACCTAGACTCATGAACCATTTAAGAGCTCTATCCTTCAATGTTGCAGGAAACAATCTCAATTTTTGAGTGTGTGATAAGTAGCCATAAGACCTACAAAGTATCTCAAATTCAAAGAGAAATGTTTATGATCCTCTATCCCCATACCATGGAAGTTGGGAAGGAAAGTCGGAGGAATGTTCTTCATATGCACACTGATGTCCATATCTTGAATGCGAAACCCAATAAGATCTTCTTCATTGTCATCATATCCATCCATCTCTTATTCCTTCAAAAATGTATGGTGATGTGGTTCTTACTGCACCACGTGGTCAAGTGGGGGTTGTTATTGGAGAATTATTAAAAAAAACAAAAATTATGAGTATCCATACTCCTATGAGGCATGAAAATCAGATCTTTTTGTATTTTTTTTAATATTCTGAAATGGCATGAAAAGAAAGGAAAGCATAAAATAATGCCAAAAAACAAAATCAAAGCATATACTAGACACTTCCCCAACAATGATCCCAAAAAGTGGTGAGCCCTGGTATTGCACCAAGAGTGCTGCAACTCCCAGGGGCTTCCCTACTTTACTTTATCAACCTGGGGTTCATACAAACTTGGAGGTGACAATGCTATATACACAGCAGATGCATTATGTTCATGTCACCCTCTTCCGCTTTATGAAAGGGTGTTATTTCTACTGGTTCTCACTGAAGTCTACCACACTTCAATGAAACTAAACTAAATTGCAGAAAGGAAATCACTGAAGGAAAATAAATTAAATCGTTGAAAAGAATGACAAAAAGGGAACTAATCGAAATTGTTGAAAATAAAATACAGAAAGGAAACTAATTTAAATTGTTGAAAAGAAACTAATTTAAACCACACTTAACTTCACGAAATGGCTAAATACGCCCTACTCTATCTATCATGCTCCTATCTATGCTATACATGACCTAATTCTAATTTGAAGAAGTATGCTTGTAGTTTGGGGGAAAAGGGGCTAAAGAGGCTAATGGAGGGCTTACACACATGAAACAAGGCTTAGAAGTGAAAACATGGGTTTAAACTTTACAAAACCTTATTATGGCGCAGAGAAGGGATTTGGAGCGGAATGAATTGAAAGATGCGATGGAGGAAAAAAATGTGATATGTGATATCGTGATCGTAATATTGCAAAATTAAAGGGATAGCGGAAAGGTTGTTCGGGGGCGGGAGCGAAATGTGAAGTGTGATTTGTGAAAAGGTAAAATCAGCGAGATGTGATTGCGATAGGGATGACGTGACGGTGGGGCTAGTGGCAAAGCGCGATCATAATATCGCAATCAGCAGGCGGGAGTGGTAAGTGTTAAAGGAAAAAGGGAAACGTTGTGATTTGCAATTACAATGTGGCAGGATACGAAGCTATTATCGCAATTAGAGAAAACAAGGGGTAAGTGTTAACGGGAATAAAATAAGAAATGTGATTTGCGATTTGTGAAGTACGATAGCGGGAGAACCGATGAGTAAAGGCGGGGGTCAAATTTTAATGATTTTCAAGCTTTTTTGCATGAAAAAAGTAAAGGTGAGGTGAAAAGGGAAAATCGCTAAGATGTTGAAAAGCGGCAAGGGAAAAGGAAGGGGTCATGCGAGATGCGAAGCGCGATAGCGGGAATTTCGAGGAGAACAGGCAGAGGTCAAACTTTTAATAGATTTTTGTAAAAAAAAGGTGCGACAGCTGATAAGAAGAGAGAAAGGAGGGAAATGAAGGCGTAACAACAAGGTTCATAAGCATAATTCAGAAATGGGGAGAAATTGGAAGATGAAGTAGAATGGCGTAATGAACTTCTCTGGAACTTTTGATGCTTATTCCTACAAACAAAGCTGTAGATTTATGCACAGAAAGATAGAAAAAAGGCATGATAAAAACAGTGAACATAAAGCATTTTGTTGCCTGTGGGAAGGTCAACCTCGCTCGAATTCTATTGACATAGATGAGAGGGGAATATTTCCTCACAACTTTATAGAGTTTATCAACTATTCTATAGCGTAGATAAGCGGATTAAATCTACAGCAACAACTATAATAGAAATGAAAATATCAGAAATAAAACTAGCTAAATAACATAAAGGAAAGGATGAAAATGGCAGAGAAGTTGAGGCACATGGGTTGGGCCCTAACCCACGAGCCCAGATCTCTGGAACTAAATCAGTAAAATGGATTTTGTCTGCTCATTTCAGGAAGATAATAACCTTGTTACATTTCTGAAAGTCTAATCATTGAGTAAAATAAAAATCTTAATAGCTTGCAGCAAAATTCCAAAAATGGAATTGAAGAATCGACTCACTGACTAACTAACTCCTTCCTAGCTCTAGCTCCGCTCTATTTATTCTACAGGGCAGCTACCAACATCTCCCTAAAAAATAGTGATTGAGTCCACTTGACTCCAAGTGAAGTATGGCTTGAGTGCACTTGGTCTTGAGTTGTTTGGTTTCCTTTGATAGATAAGGAGGGTGGACAACCCCCTTGAATCTATCCAATATTTCTCCATGATTTCTTGACATTGTGCTCATTTATTCTCCAATATTGATCTTCCAATGGCAGGGTGCAAGTCCCTACATTATCTCCTTCTCCAAATCTGCCAAATATTCTCACAATATTCTACAAAAATAACCAATATTAGGAAAAAATATGCAATTACATTTAAACCTTCCTAAGAAAATATTGAAGCATAAGAAAACATTATTAAGTGCAGAAGGAGAGATTTAATATATATATTCATGTGCATAAGGAAGGTAGATGGGCTTAAGAAAGGTTAGATGTGCCTTATTTTATGTCTAATTTAGAGGCCCATCAAGTAGAACCTAGCCTATTGTGCATATAGCACTATCACATCTAAGTTTGTACGAACCCAGGGTTGATCATTTGAGTTGATAAACCCTTGGGAGTTGCAACACTCTTGGTGCAATACCAGGGCTCATCACTTTTTGGCGTCATTGTGTTGTGTAACCAGCTCCAAAAAGAGAATAAAAGAGATATCAACGCCTTAGAAATGAGCCACTTCGAGGGGGCAACCTCCAATACATTACATAAATGAACAATTCTTGGATGATACAATTTACAAAACCTCCTTTCTATATATAGGAGTCCATGGGGCCATAATGTAATCCTAGTGGGCCACAATGTAGTCCTAGCCGACCTAACAATAATAATTTAAGGGCACAATAATAACAAAATGGGAGTTATACGGGTACAACAACAACAATAAGTGGGGCTACACTAACATAATAAGGGACTACACTATTAATATAGGGACTTAACATGCCCCTCTCCTTCAAACAAGTGTTGTCCTCAACGCTTGATTATTTCTTGATGCTTTTGTATAAAATTCTCATCCTCCCATGCGAAATCTTCTACAGGAAAGTTCTTCCACTTGCTGATATAATTTTAAATTGATTGTACTTGTCTATTTATTGTTTCTATGACTGCTTCATAACTTCTTTCGATGTCATGTTGATCTTCCTATTGTTTCATTAGATTATGCACCAAAGTTGGGTTATCCTTTGAGAGTTGGAGAACTTGTTGTTGATGCTTGATGTGATCTTCCACTAATTTATCATCCATATTTGCTATTATTTGATCCTTCAAACCATACAACTTAGCCTCCATTTCTTCTTGTAAACCATCTATTTCAGCTTCGGTTGCTCTTCGTAAGATCGAAATTTGTTGCACTTGGTACCATAAATTTTGATATCTCATACTGCAATTCTTCCACTTCATGCATCATAGTATAGATTTTCTGAGGGCTTAATGGGTATGGAATTATTTTTTAGGTGCCATTTTAGAATCCAATATTGATACCTATTCTACAATAGGCAACTTGATTCAAGACTTATGCAATTCGGAAAAAAACAATACACACCTTTTTCTTGCTTTGAGGATCTCGATATTGAAATTGTATTATCTCTGTTATTGCAGATCTTCAATATCTGAAATTTAGCACTGAATTAGCCCTCTGAATTCTCTTTTGAATGCCACAGGTCTGACCTGATTTGGATTCCCCAAGACAAAGTTGTGTCCAATCTCCCACAATGACCTAATTCTGGACTGGTTCAGTAGAGCAAACTTGTAGGACTTGCCACGTGTCACTGTTTCGTCTATTTTCTTTGAAATTGATAGCCAAGAAACTACAGTCTGTGTAATTTTGAAAACTTTTTATGGCACTCAAATCCATAGCCCAGACAGAGAGTTATTGAACTTTTCCCACGATCCCCTCTTTGAGATGAAATTCAGGAGCCTGAAAAAGCACTACCTTCCACAGATCATATCTCCAAAAATATTGTGAACCAAGATCTAAAATTTTTAGAAAATCTTCCTCAGGATTTCAGCTTCGCACCCTAAACATTTCAGCTTCTGAAACTTCGTAGAAAAAAAGTTATAGCGAAAATTCCACGATGACCTGTTTGGAGCAGCGAAACCCTAGAATCCAAAGCTCTGATACCAAATGTTGTGTAACCAGCTCCAAAAAGAGAAGAAAAGAGATATCAACGCCTTAGAAATGAGCCACTTCGAGGGGGCAACCTCCAATACATTTCATAAATGAACAATTCTTGGATGATACAATTTACAAAACCTCCTTTCTATATATAGGAGTCCATGGGGCCATAATGTAATCCTAGTGGGCCACAATGTAATCCTAGCCGACCTAACAATAATAATTTAAGGGCACAATAATAACAAAATGGGGGTTACAGGGGTACAAAAATAACAATAAGTGGGGCTACACTAACATAATAAGGGACTACACTATTAATTTAGGGACTTAACACATTGTCGGGGAGGTGTCTAAGTAGGTGTTGTTTTTTCTTAAGCATTTTTTTTTCTTTTTTTGCATTAGTTTTATTGCCTTGAAAAAAGGTGAATGATTCAAAAGAGAAACTTTTTCTTTCATGCCTCGTAGGAGTAGGGATAACCAAGGGAATGTTTTACCTAAAACCCACACCCCCTTAAGCATCCAATCTTCATTCTTCTTCAATGGTTGTGAACTTCCCTCTTCGACTATAGGGGAGTTAGAAGACCCTCTAGGTGAGCTACCTGAAATTTTTGAAGAACCTATTGGGGAAGAAGAATAACCCACCTCACCTACCCAAACCATGGTTGGAAACATGCACAATGAGCTTTTCCCTATAAAATAAACCAACGGAGAGGCTAGAACCCCTCCACACTTCCATGGCCTAACCTCTAAGGATCCTAACACCTTCATGTTGAGCTTGTTTTTATCTGTAGGAACTATGACTATGCCTCTTATGAGAAGAATTTGAATTTTTTTCCTTCTACTCTTAAATATGTAGCCTTGTGATGGTTTATGGGTCTACCTAGAGGCATCATCGCTACTTAGGCCCAAATGCAACAAGTCTTCAATGACAAATACTGAGACTAGTTTGGGTCCAAAGAAACAAAGGAGGAAATCTTTAGGATGACTCTTGGACCTAATGAGTCTCTAGAGGACTATGAGGAGTATTTCAACTCAATTAGAGGATGGACAATTTTACCCTTGATCTTGAGTCACTCAATCTAGTTCTTCTTTGAGTAATCAAGGAAGATGTGATGGAAACCCTCAACATGCTATCCGGAGGAGATATCTACCAATTACCTTACGATGACATTAAAATTGTATTCAAGAATCACTCTAGGGCTGCTAGAAAAAAGGGTAGTTCTAGCAAAAGCTTGGTCAATTCCTCTCCCTCCACAACAACCATCAAGCATGAGATAGGGAATATGTTGGAGGATTTCAAGAGTGAAATGTTGCATACCTTTCCCTTGTAAATGGATACTATGCAAATAAAAATAAAGCAAGAGGAAGAAAAAATAGCACTACCCACCTTTTTCCCTATATGTATTAAAAGACATCCTATGAATGAATGCCCACTGAATGTCATAGAATTATGCCTAGTTTGTGAATAAAATCATGTAACAGAAAAATGCCCTTCTCTTCTAGGCCTAAATTTTGTATACTAGGGAGGAGTATAGAGTGGGTCAAAATAGTTGTGCTTCATCAACCAAAGAAGGCAGGTCCTCGGCCATATCAATAGGGCATGCAAGGTGCACATTATCCTCACTACAATCTAAATAAGAGTGCACCTTTCCATCCTTGGTACCCTTACAATCATCCATCATGTTTCGAACCTCCTCCTTGGCCTTATGCTCCTCAATATCCTGCTCAGTCTACTCACCCTCCTTTCTCGCCATATCCACCTCAATCTTCCCAATCGGGAAACCCCTCAAAAGGGTGGATGCCTAAAACACCTCAACTTCCTACTTTGTTGCCTCCACCTCAGTCTCAACCATAATTCCCTCACCATAACCCACCTAAGCAACCTCAAATTCTTGCTCAACCCAATATGAACCTAAAAAATAATTAGGCACAACACTTCTACAATGGAGAGACATTCTATCCTGCTTATGTTTTGGGAATCCAAGAGATCAACCTTTGGTTTGGGAGGGTGGTCCTAGGTAATCACCGAACTTCTCCTCCCGAAGAGCTTGAGGAAGAGAAGGAACATAGTGCCCCTCAATTCAATGCACCTCCCTATCTGGAAATTTTGATCAACCCTAACCAACACACCCTGAAAGAGGTTGAAATTTTGGAAGAATTGAAGAACTTGTGTCTCGATATACCCCTTCTCCAGGCCATTAAATATGTTCCCATCTATAACAACTTTACGAAGGAAATTTTTTTTAAAAGGCTTGGTAGAAGAAGAATAAATACCCTCGCCATCAATGTTGTTAGAAAAATATCTGATCAGATGCTTGGTAGGGTGATCTCCCCACAGTACCTAGACCTTGGTAGCCTAGTAGTGGATGTGCACATCAATGGCATTATGGTCCCTAATAACTTAATTGATTATGGGTCTGCAATCAATGTGAGTTATAGGGAAACCATGTTGAAGCTCGGTCTCCAAGGGGCTTTGAGAAAGACCACCAAAGTGTTACAGCTTGCAAAAAAATCCACTATAGCTCCTGATGGAATTATTGAGGATGTCATGGTCTCCATTGAATCCTAGGAGTACCCTATTGATTTCCTAGTCTTCCAACCCAAAAACAAGTTTAATGGCTAACCTATCATTTTAGGAAGACCTTAGTTGGCCATTGTTGATACCTACATTAGTTACAATATTGGGAACATGACTATCAAGAATGAACATTTATCAAAACAACTTATGTTGTCTCCTCTTTCTCAACCTCCTATTTAACATGATTCACCCTTATGGTTAGAGGATGAGGAAGAGGATGAATTGTATCACACAACCCCCTACCCAGTTTTCACTCTATATATTGTTATAGGAGGGGGGGAACTTGATGTGGGGGGGGCATTATTGACCATATCATACAGAATCAACCTCCCACTCCCATACCAGTTGATGAATTGTTAAAATAATCTGATAATAGTCCTTGGACTAGCTTTTGCTTTGTTGAATCTAGCCTATAACATACCAATATTGTAGAGTTTTCCCCATCCTAAACTCTAAAGATAAACCCCTCTCTCTCGGCCAAACAAGAAGAACGGTTGTGAAATGTACTGAGGCAACACCTGGATGCTTTTGCTTGGGATTATAAGGAAATGAAAGGTGTGCATCCCTATGTTTGTACTCGTCCTATTTACATCAAAGAGGGATGCAATCCTATGCTCCAACCCTAGAGAAGGATGATCATGACTCTTAAGGACATAGTGAAATAAGAGTTACAAAACTATTGGTTCATATACCCCATTTTAGATAGTGAGTGGGTGTCACCCCTTGTTTTAACTCCCAAGAAGAATGAGAAGTGGATAGTCTGTGTTGATTACCGGGAACTTAACAAGGCTATAAATAAGGACCATTTTCCTTTTCCCTTCAATGAGAAAGTCCTAGATGGCCTTGCAGGAAAGAAGTTATCCTCCTTCCTGGATGGATTTACTGGATACAACCAAATTCATATAAGTCTTGAAGACTAATACAAGACCAAATTTACATGTCCTTGGGGTACCTTTTCCTATAGAATCCTTACATTCAATCTATGCAATGCCCCTACTAATTTTTAGAGGGAAGTTCTAAGTATCTTCGTCGAACCTGTTCATGACTCTGTTGAGATATACATAGATGATTCAACTCCTTATGGATGTGACTTCCAATAATAACTTTCTAGTTTGTGCAAAGTCCTGGATAAATGTATTTAAATTAATCTCTCATTGAGCCCTAATAAATGTGAATATTTTATGAATGTGGGGACTATCCCTGGCCATTCTATATCCAAGGAAGGATAAAGGTTGACCCAAACAATATATTCATCATCAAAAGGTTCCCTATCCCTCAAAAACAAAGAGATGTCGAGAGTTTCCTTAGATTAGATGGGTATTATAGAAGGTTCATTAAAGATTTTAGTAAACTGGCTTCACCATTGTTTGGATTGTTGGCTAAAGATTCAGATTTTTGTTGGACAAACAGTTTTCAAGAAGCCTTCGAAATACTGAAATAAAATTTGACCACTGCACCCATCCTTAGGGGTACCAAATGGGCATTACCTTTCCATATACACATTGATGCCTCAGACAAAGTTGTAGTGGTTGCCTCAAGACAAGTGGAAGACAAATTGCCTTATGTTATCTATTTCATCAGTAAGAACCTTTATAAAGTTGAGTTAAACTATATTTTCATTGAAAAGGAACTCTTGGTTGTGGTGCATTATTTGAACAATTTTAGGCATTATATCAACAGTTATCAAACTTTCATTCGCGTTGATCATGCAACCATTAAGTATTTAATGAATAAAAGTGATTTCAATGGTAGTATAATTAGACGGTCGTTATTATTGCAGCAATTTGATTTAACTATTGTTGATAAACCGGGAAAAGAGAATGTGGTTGCAGATTTTTTTCCAAGACTAACCCTGCCTGCAGGAAAGGAATAAATGATAGATGATCAACTTCCTGATGAACATATCTTTTCCATCTCGGCGCTTAATCCTTGGTTTGTTGATATAACAAACTACTTGGTTTTGGGAGGTTCCCTCCTAACCTATCCTCCAAGGAGAAAAGAAATATTGTCAGAAAAAGTGCCCCATTCACTTGGATTGGGAGAAATATTTTCAAATTGGGTCCAAATTAGATCTTGAGAAGATGTTTGAGAGAAGAAGATATCTTTGACATCCTCTTAGCATACCATAATTGACCCTATGGGGGCCACTTTGCTACTAAGAGGACAACCATCAAAGATCTACAATCGGGTTATTATTGGCCCACTTTACATCGAGATGCAAGGAGGTACACCACCAGGCGTGATAAGTGCTAGAGAATGGGTAATTCGACACTCAAGGATGAAATTCCCTTACAAACTCAAGTGACTCTAGAGCCATTTGAAATGTGAGGCATGGATTTCATTGGACCTATTTATCCCCCATTAGGACATAAAAAGTATATTAATATGTGCACTAATAATTTTACTAAAACACAAGGAATAACTTCTTGCACTACTTTTGTTAACATCTTGTTCTTTACAGGACTCCAAACAGTAGACAGAATCATGGCTACAATTTATATCTATAAGTGTATTCCTCCATTTTCCCAACCATATATTGCATTTTCACACTCCCGATGCACATTCTTACCTCTCTCCATCATCCATCCAAACATAGAATCAAATTTTGCTTCCTCGTTGTAATGTTACAGGAGCAGTTTGTAATGCTAGAAGAGGAGCCTAAAATGCTAGAAGAGGAGCCCGAAATGCTATAGAAGGAAGATCCAAGGGGAAAAAGAGACCATAAGGTCATGCTTTCTTTAGGTAATGTTGGGAGGGGTCCACCAATATGAACTACATCACCCATCCACTCCCTCTAGCCAAAGTTAGCTCAAATTCCACTCTCTCATGCATCTAAAAAAACACAAAAAACCTATGTTTTCCATTCTTACACCACCTACACCACTTCCTCATGATCCTAATATTGTACTCATGCCTTTCATCACTTTCCCTCAATCTGACATGAAAAATTAGGCCTTAAAAATGGGGATTAAGTGACTGCTAAAAGAGGGAGACTCCTCTTGTAGCAGCCTCTACAGTCACAATAAAAATCCTAAAAGAATATTTCTTTCACCCACAGAGATCATCATGGAGCCATATTTGAATAGAGGAGAGGCACATCATCCTTATGAAGTAGTTCATCCACTCCACCACCAACATATTGGATACTGGGAAAGAACCCCCACACATAACAAAGTTATCAATCAAAAGATCGCCAAGAGATGAAGACTCGAACATAAACAAGCAAAGAAAATCAAAACCCTCGAGATCATGATGTTATGAGTTCCAACTCCAGCATGCAAGCATCTCTAGAAGTTCGATCCACAAGTAGGCTCAGGTATGGAAACCCTCACCTCTTCCCTATGCATATAATGCTAAAATGTGTTTAATGGTCGAGAAAGGAATTTTTATCGTCTAGAGGTGACTAGTAAAATTGGCTACACTCTACTAGTAAACTAAAGTTCATTTAGTCACACATGCAACGTGGAAAATTCAACTCAAATGAGGTGTTGATTATGAGGAGAGAGGTGATTATCACAAGGAATAGGGTAATGATTATAAGGAGTGGGGAAAACGGTTCAAAAAAGGAAGTTAATGTAAATTCCATGTCATAAAAGCGCTCTAACCCTTCACCACGAAAGGGAATATTAAGTACAAGGCTTGACTCCATTTGCGCTATCCCTCATTTCACCAAAAAACAATTAGAGGAAGGACGAGCTAGTGATATCAGACTGCCTAGAGTGCCACTGAGTTGCTTCGAACTATGGTTGCAGGTGCTACAAGAGAAGCTACAAGAGGGTATGAATTTCTACAAGAGGGCCGAGAAGAAGTTACAAGACACAATTTAAGGGGGAAAGGGAGCCAAAATGACCCAAAGTTGTCCTCAAATCCTCATGCACATGACAGAGCTATTTTGAAAAGAAGTGGCTTTCTCCCTCTCTAATTTCCATGCATTTGCATGGGAAGTTCTTCCTGAAGTTAGTGCCCTGTAAAAAAAAATTGAGTAGTAGTTCCCTTTGAAAATTATTTCTTGTAAAGGCAAGATAGGGATAAAAAAAGAGTTTGTTTCGACACAAATTTTATCATACTTCTCTTTCACCAATAAAAAGAAAGTTTTAAAATTGTTTCTACCACCGATATTACTTTAAGGAGACATTGAATTTTACACCTAAGTAACACCGAGAAGGAGCAATATAAGAAATGAGGAGAGGATTCAATAGAAGAGTGCCCACACACACAAAGAGAATTCACCAAAACCCTCCTGTAGTAAATTTTTTTCTAAGACATCAATGGATGGGCTTATTTGAGAAATTGAAAGGGTATGATGATGGCATCATTCAAGAATTTTCCATGGAACTACATTCTCAAGGAGAATATAATGACACTCATATTTTTATATGGTTGGCCATCTCTTTAAGTACTGAAACCATAAGAAAAGTGACCAAATTACCCTTAGGAATTCAATGGAGCAAGGAGGATAAAGCAGTAAGTGTTGCAACCGGGAAGAAATTTTTCATTCAGAGAGAAAAACCTGTGGAGGATAAGAATGGAGTAATTAGAAGAGAAATCATACCTTACCCCTGGGATGAAGTGGCCTACCACATTCTCAAATAGATATCCTGTTAGGGAGGTTGAGAATTGTATATGTCTATCATTTTAAGCTACTCCATAAGTTAATATTCAAAACATATTTACCAATCCCACAAAGACTAAGTGTTCCCCATTTCCTCCTACAATATGTCATTTAAATGAGCGAGGAGGTGAGGGTAGGAAAACATCAACACATTGCCCACCGTGGCCTCATTAAGTTAATTATGACTTATTATTTAAGTCACTTAAGGAACCATGTGTTATGTATTGATTTTGTAGACATGGATAGGGAAATATTCATTGAAACCCAAGCCATCACACTTGGAGAAACACCAGCCTCTATCACTGGAGGTAAGGTAGCAAAGACAGAGGAAGAAGACCCAACAAAGACAGAGGAAAAAGATGTAACATAAATAGAGGAAGAAAAAGAAAAAAAGTGAGGAAGAAGAAGGAGAGAAACAAGTAGAATAAAAAGATAACATTTAAGAGACTTCTAAGCCCCAAGATACAAAAAACAAGGACACCAAAAAAGTCTCTTTCCAAGGAACACATAGCAAGAAGTGGCTGCCACATTGGCCACATTGAGCACACATTTTAAGCCTAATTTAAAGCAGGAAAGGAAAGGACGCCTATACTTCAAAACAGGGAAGAGCACCAGGATTAGGCAAGGGAAACCACATTCTCCTTCAAAAACCCCTATCATTATTTATGATTCACCAAGCAAGAAGGAAGAAGTGGTACCTATTGAAGGAAATATTGAGGAGGTTACCTCTCCTAAGGTAAAAACCAAGCCACCTGTGATACCTATGGGGAGTCCCACCACTAGGGAAGTCACCTTTAGGAGACTCAAGACACAAAGATCCATTGGATAAGAAGAGAAAGAAGAGATACATGATAAAACATGTAGAAATTATATAACTTATGTGTTATATATTCAATATTCTCCTGATCACACACTATTTTAACTTCATGCACAATATAGAATCTATTCCACTATTGATCATCACATGCGGAAATTAAATCAATTGCAATGGACACGTGAAACCATAAAAATTCACACACATTAACACAGTTGTTTAACGGGAAAGCCTGAAGCTAAAAACCCCAACTATCTATATATAATATATGTCATAGAGATCATGTAACAATCCTCATACAAATCTGATCATGTCAAGCTCTCAGTACAATACAATCGCTACACACTAATCAGGCCCGATCTTGCAAATCCATGCACCAATCTTTGCCACCTGCTAGCTTGCCTCTACTGCGCAATCCTTGTTGAAGATTGGCTTTGAATGAACTCGAATTACTCTAGCCTTGCTCACGCAATCCTCATTGGCATCTCCACTGAGTGTTGGATGCAATCAATGCATCACTATAGTCACACTTGCTCTTTTTCACCTACCTCTCCACTGTCTCCACCAAATTGTTCATGCAATCGTAGTTAATCGATGTATTCTTCAAGCAGCACTGACACTATATTTAGTGCTCTAGTGAATTATTCAACTAATTAATTCACACCACTCTCACTAGTGTATCAACTGCTTATACTAGATACAACTAGCTCAATCGAGTCTAACCGAGTTAAACCAAAACAACTCCACCAACTACTTCTATAACACCACCAAACTCTCACACATGAGTTCTAATTGAAGTATCCATGCAATAGCTCCAATTAACCCTTAGGAATAGTGCAATTCCTTCTGTCAGCTCCTGTGCCACATCTGTGCACTTAACTGAAGTGCTCCAAGAGAATAAGATAATGTTTATAGTCCAAATATTATTAAGAGTTAATAATATTCGACATATCTATTTTTAGACTGGCAATCTAAAAATAGATTCCGCCCAATATGTCTAAAAATAGAAGTCCATCTATTTTTCCAACTTGACCAACCATCCACAAATAGCATCCTGCAACTCATAGAATATGATCAACATGTCTAAAAATAGACATAGTCTAAAAATATACTTTGCGCCAAAAATAGCCTGCGAACCCACTTAGTGAAGGAGACTCTTTTCACTAAGCTCATCATCTTGTTGAATCTCAACACTCCCTCTCAACAAGATAGGGATTATCTACCACCCTGATCTTGTCTCTATGGTATTCGAATTTTCTCCTGGTGAGCGCCTTCGTCAGAATATCTGCATCGTGATCCTCCGTAGGAATGTAAGATAGTAACATGATCTTCCGTTGCACACAATCTTTGGTATGATGGTACCAAATGTCAATATGTTTAGATCTATCATGAAATACTGGATTAACCGAGAGTTTAATGCAACTCTGATTATCACAATATATCACAGTAGGATCTAAGTGTGAATTGAACAATCCAACCAGGATCTTCCTCATCCATATAGCCTCGCATGCAGCCAAACTTGCTGCCATGTACTCGGCCTCCGCTGAACTGAGTGCCACGGATCTCTGTTTCCTATTGTACCAAGAAACTATTGTAGACCCGATACTGAATATCCCTCCAGATGTGCTCTTTCTGTCCGTTGGGCTCCCTTCCTAATCTGCATCCGTGAAGCCATGCAGCTTTAACTCATCTGACTATCTATACCACAATCCATATCCCGATGTGCCCTTGAGATACCTTAGGACATGCTTGCCTGGCTTCCAAAAGAGCTTGGTAGGCTTAACCATAGCTTATGAAAGTTGGTTAACAGCGTAGCATATGTTCGGTCGTGTATTGACTAGATACATGAGTGAACCAACCAACTGTCGATAAACAGTGGCATCCACTACCTCTGCCGATGTAGCATCCTCTTTCCTCCAACCACCAGGAAGAGGAGTTTCGATAGGCTTGCAGCCTTGCATGTTGAACTTCTCTAGTATCTTCTGGGCATACTTGCCTTGAGACACAAACAATCCACCCATCCATTGCCAAATTTCCAATCCCAAGAAATAATGACGGAGACCCAAGTCCTTCATCTCAAACTCCTTTGCAAGATCTGCCTTGCATTAGTGTATCAAAAGTTCATCACCCGTTATTATCAAATCATCTACATAAAGTACAATGATCAGCAACTTACCCTCCACCACAATCTGGTATAGGTTCGGATCCACCCCACTCTTGGTGAAACCAAGTTTGGTGAAATAACTATCTATCCTTGTGTACCAAGCACGAGGTGCTTGTTTTAGCCCATACAGCGCTCTTTTGAGCCTGCACACATGCGACTCGCTGCTGAAGATTTTGAATCCTTCAGGCTGCTCTATGTACACCTCCTCCTCAATGACTCCGTTGAGGAACACAGTCTTCACATCCATCTGATGAATGTGCCAACCCATATGCACTAAGAGAGAAAGGATGGTCTGTATGGAAGAATACCTTGCGACAGGTGCAAAGGTTTCTTCATAGTCAATCCCATCGATCTGTGAGAAGCCCCGGGCAAAAAATATTTCCTTGTACTTCTCGACGCTCCCGTCAACAACTTGCTTCACTTTGTATATCCATCTCGAACCTACCACTAATTTCCCTACCGGCCTTGGGACAATCTCCCATGCACTGTTTCTGACAATCGAATCATACTCTTGCACCATGGCATCTACCCATGCGGGATCCTCCACAGCTTCCTCGAAAGAAGATGGTTCTGTCACGATACACTTGCTCATCAGAGCAATGTATCTAGTAAATCGGTCAGGTGACTGTCTGTGTCTGTGCTGTGATGTAGGTGCTCCTACATTCTGCGCTGCATCAAGATTCAGTCGCTCAACTTTTGTAGTGCGCTTCCACCCTCTAATGTTTGGCACTGCATGAGTGGTTTCTTCCACTCCGTGAGCCTCCTCTTGTGGCTGATCCACATCCTGAGGCTCATCTTTAGGAACTACTAGCTCCTCATCTGCATGCAACTGTAGCTCCCTCTCAAGCGACAACTTCATGGCTCTCGCCTCATGAAATTTGATATCCCGTCGCACAACAATCATCCGACTTTCTAGAAAATACACACGATAATTGTGGGGTGTTTCTGTGTACCCCACAAATATCCCAACCTCTGCGGTTGGCTCCAGCTTATTCCTGGCATCCTTCGTCACATGAATGTAAACAGGTGAGCCAAAAATCTTCAAATTAGAAATATCAGGCTTCTTACCATAAAACGCCTCTTCGGGTGTACTCATGCCAAGTACTTTATGAGGACAACGGTTTTGCACATAAACTGCAGTGTTGCATGCTTCAACCCACAAGTGTATGGGAAGGCCCTGATCATGCAGCATCGCTCGTGCAGCACCAACAATCATTTTGTTCTTTCTCTCCGCGACCCCATTCTGTTGTGGGTTATGAGGCGCTATGAGCTCTCTTTGAATTCCTTCTGCGCTGCAAAAGTCTTTGAATTTTCCAGAGATGTATTCACCACCATTATCACTCCTAAAAGCTTTCACCTGCTTCCCCGACTCTTTCTCAACCAGTGCCTTCAACTCACAGAACTTTGAGTATGTCTCGCTCTTCTTCTACATGAAGAAGATCCAACACTTACGAGAAAATTCATCAAAAAATATCACATATTACCTGTGCTTTGCTGTCGAAGCTACTGAGAAAGGTCGACACACATCTGTGTGAATTCTCTCAAGGATCGCCGTGGCGCGACTATCCTTCTCATGAAAAGTGGCCTTCACAAATTTTCCCAAAGTACATCCCTTGCACTGATCTGACTGTGAAAGTGTACCCTTGGGAAGCCCGGTAGAAATCTGCTGCAAAATTTTCAAAGCGCCATGGTGAAGTGGCCCAATCTCCTGTGCCACAATTCGCCCTCATCCCGACTCACCACTCCTTCTGCTTTGCCTGCCATTGTTGCGCAGCCATCTACCTGCAATTGATAAAGGTTCTTAACTCGAACCCCTATCCTTCAGGTTTCACCAGTTGCTTTACTGCACAGGAAAGCCTTTCCCTCACTAAAGACAACATCATATCCCTTGTCTTCCAACATCGCCACAGAGATCAGATTCATCTTCAATCCTAGAACATGCATGACATCCTTTAATATGAAAGGTTTACCAGACTCCCTATCAAAGGAAATGGTCCTGATACCAGTCGCACTATATCTACCATCGTCGCCCATCTCGATGTGCACTCCAAGATCCTTCTCATCCAGATCACTAAACAAATATTTGTCTCCGGTCATATGGAAAGACGCACCACTATCAAGAAACCACACTGATCCCATCACACTTGAAACCAAGCATGCGATCAGTGAAAAATCCAACTCAAACTGCGAGGCTAAGGCCTCTCCAGCTGCAGATCTAGTAGCCTGCTTATTTTTCTTCTTTTGTGGACAATTAGTGGCGTAATGTCCATGTTGGTGACAGTGAAAGCACTTCACCTTGGACAAGTCCTGCTTCTTGCCTTTCGCATCGGATTGAGAAGGATTTTTCTTTCCCTTCCCTTTCCTTTATTTGGCATCCAAAGTGAAATTTTCTTCATATTCATTCTTCGATGAAGATCCATCCCTGGTACCCCACCTTATCTCCTCCTGCACAAGATCTGACCAAAGTCGCTCCCATCCCGGCAGTTTCTCCCAACCATTGACAGAGTCCTTGTAGTTGTGCCAACTTTTTGGAAGCCCAAGGAGAGCCAAGCTCACCAATTCCTCTTCATCTACAGTAACCCCCACACTTCCCAGCTCATCCCTGCACTAGACAAACTTCGTGATGTACTTGGGTATACTGTCGCCTTTCTCCATTTTTATTTTTCTGAGCTTGTCTTTAAGTGCCAACTTCCTTTGGTCGCTTCTGATTTGGAACAATTCTGTCAAATCTTTCCACATCGAGAATGGAGAAGCTTTACCATGAAGGCTAGACACTATCATATCCTTCACACCTTCCAACAGAATCCTTCAACATTTTGTTGTCTTCTTTTGCCATGCGTCAAGTGTGGCTGCATCGCTAGAAGCAGGTTTTGGAATTTCTACATCTATGAACTCCTTCAACCCATTATCATCCAACATCGCCTCCATATTGTCCTTCCATGCAATAGAATTCAAGCAACCATCAAGGGCATACTCCAATCGCAATCCGTTGAAAGACATTTCAATGAATGCTCAACTTCGACACCAAGAAAACACTGCAGCAAATTCGAATTCCACCAGCACAAAACTCAACCGCTTCAATAATTGCAATCTACTCTAATCAATATCGCTTTGATACCATGTAGAAATTATATAACTTATGTGTTATATATCCAATATTCTCCTAATCACACACTATTTTAACTTCATGCACAATCAAATCTATTCCATTATTGATCATCACATGCGGAAATTAAATCAATTGCAATGCACACATGAAACCATAAAAATTCACACACATTAACACAGTTGTTTAACGAGAAATCCTGAAGCTAAAAACCCCAACTATCTATATATAATATATGTCATAGAGATCATGTAACAATCCTCATACAAAGCTGATCATGTCAAGCTCTCAGTAAAATACAATCGGTACACACTAATCGGGCCTGATCTTGCAAATCCATGCACCAATATTTGCCACCGGCTAGCCTACCTCTACTGCGCAATCCCTGCTGAAGAATGGCTCAGAATGAACTCAAATTCAGCCAGCCTTGCTCACGCAATCCTCATTGGCATCTCCACTGAGTGTTGGATGCAATCAATGCATCATTATAGTCACAACTGATAGTCACACTTGCTCTTTCACCTACCTCTCCACTGGTCTCCACTAAAACTGTCCATGCACTGTAGTTAACTGATGTATTCTTCAGTTGACTAATGAGTATTATTTAGTGAATTAATTAACTAATTAATTCACACCACTCTCACTAGTGTATCAATCAGTTAGACTAGATACAACTAGCTCAACTGAGTCTAACTGAGTTAACCTAAATACAACTCCACAATTTACTTCTATAACTCCACCAAACTCTGTCACATGAGTTCTAACTGAAGTCCTCATGCATTAGCTCCAGTAAGCCCTCGGGAATAGCGTAATTCCTTCTGTCAGTTGTTGTGCCACATCTGTGCACTTAACTGAAGTGCTCCAAGAGAATAAGATAATATTTAGAGTCCAAATATTATTCAGAGCTAATAATATTAGACATATCTATTTTTAGACTGGCAATCTAAAAATAGATTCTGCCCAATATGTCTAAAAATAGAAGTCCATCTATTTTTCCAACTTGACAAACCATCCATAAATATCATCCTGCAACGCATAGAATATGATCAACAGGTCTAAAAATAGACTTTTTGCCAAAAATAGCCTGCGGGCCCACTTAGTGAAGGCGACTCTTTTCACTAAGCTCATCATCTTGTTGAATCTCAACAAAACATAGCAGCTACAGGAGAAATAGGGCTGCTACAAGAGCAGCCCGAGAAGCTACAAGAAGGAGCAACCACCTCAAGAAAGGATGAAACATGACTCCAATAGCTACAGGAGCCTCATCCACAGACCAATCTATAATCATACTAAAAAATTGTTGAGGGAGGTAGGATTATACCCAAGAAGTTCACTATCCCACTCTTCTTTGAGTTAGAAAAGAAAAGAGGAAAAACACATAGATGGATGCAAATTTCCAAATCCAAAAATGTAAAAGATGTGGGCCTCATATAATAAAATGTAAATGAAATGGGAAATGAATTAAGTGACCTAAAACTAATAGAGTCAACCATGAGGGAGTAGCTATAGGTAGAGAACACAAGGCTAAAAGATAAGTTGCAAGAAAAGGAAACACAACTTGCTACTATGGAAAGTTTATTTATGGAAGCCATACAGTGCAGGCAACCATCCAAATCTTATATTATTTTTCTCAAAGAGCAGTGGTTGCAATTACTGATAGAGACACTAGAACAGTATGGGTCTTTGCCTTTCCAGTACTAGAAGAAATTTATTGAGTTTTGCAAAAAGGCAAGTATGGAGGATAGGTCAAAACTAGCTGAGTTTTATATGCATAATCTAGTCCTAACAGATTTGAATTTTTGGGACCGCAATTCAAGGTTGGGAGACATGCAACCCATGACATTAGCATATTGATTGAAACACAAGGAGAAAAGGGATGAAGAGGTAAATAAGGTGATGGAAAAGGAATAAAAGGTTCCCTTATACATCATAGCAGAATTGGTAAACCATGCAGTTGTCATCAACTATCACAATCTCATCTCATAAGATTCTAATTTAACACCTAAGCACATAACAACCCAAGAGAAACCATTCTACATTTTTAGGATATTAGGAACAAAGAGTTTACAACATTTTCAAATAAGGCGGCATGCCTTACCTCGCAATCTACAAATCAAAGAGTGTCACTCTCCATAAAGGCTAAGGAGAGTATCACTTGGATTGGGGGAAATATTTTAAAATTTGGGTTAGATCAAATCCTAAGAAGATCTATGAGGGAATAAGAGGTCTTTGATATCCTCTTAGCATGGTATGATGGACCTTGTTGGGGCCACTTTTCTGCCAAGAGGATAACCTTCAAAGTTCTACAATCGGTTATTTTTGGCCCACTTTACATCAAGATGAAAGTAGGTACACCACCATGTGTGGTCAGTGCCAGAGGATGGGTAAGACAGCACCAAAGGATGAAATTCCCTTACAACCTCATGTGACTCTAGAGCCATTTGAAAAGTGGGGCATGGATTTCATTGGAACTATTGATCCCCTATCAGGAAAGAAAAGGTATATCATTGTATGCATTGATTATTTGACCAAATGGGATGAAACAAAAGTAGTAAATAAAAAACCAAACAAAATGTGATTGAATTCATGAGGGAGAACATCTTATACAAATTTGGTTTTCCAAGGGAATTATTCATTGATCTAGGAACAAAATTTACATCAATTTTTATTGAAGATCTCATGAAGCAACTACACATCAATCATATGACATATATTTCCTATCACCCTCAAGAAAATGGGCAGGTGGAACTCACAAATAGAGCACTGAAGAGCATTCTTACAAAGGTTGTTAGCAGCAACAGAAAATATTGGGAAAACAGACTTGTGGAAGCCACTTGGGCCTACAACACCAATTGGAAGACCACCACTGGATTCACTCCATTTGAGCTAGTTTATGGGAACAAGGCCCTGCTATCTATTGAATTTGAGTATACCACCTTGAGGATGGCAGCTCAATTAGACGTGGATCTCACTACAACACAACAAGAGAGGTTGCTCCAACTCGATGGTCCATATGAATTTAGAATGTAAACCCTCTTGCACACTGAGGTAATCCAGCTACAAAGGAAGTTCTGGCATGACAAGCACATCAGATAAAATACTTTTCAAGATGGATATTGGGCCATGTTGCATGGCTCTAGATTCAAGGATTTCAAGGGAAATTTAAATACAATATGGTTGGGTCCCTATATAATAGAGAAGTGTCTTGAGAATGGGTCTTTCCAGATCAGAAAAATTGATGAGGACGAGATTCCCTTACTTGTCAATGGTTATAGGCTGAAGTTGTACAAGATACCTCTGTCCAAGGAAGAGTTTTTTAGTTCAGTCAGTAGAGAACTAAATGTGATTGAGAGTCTCATGGCCCTCATTCCACCAAATTTCTAAAAAAATAAAAAATAAAAATAAGAATCCCTGTATGAAAACATCCATGAGGCATCTGAGGCTAACTCATGGGTTGAAAACCTCTCCGAGCTAGCCCACAAGCAAAAAAAGGGAAAAATATATATATAAGCTGAAAAGATCCCCAGGTGAAACCCTCCTTTGAGGAACCTAGGGTAGGCATGATGGTTGAAAACCTCTGTAGAGGTAGCCTGCTTGTCTAAAACAAAACAAAACAAAACAAAAAAATAGAAAAAGAAAACACGTGGAAGGATTTCTTACACTACTTTTGATAACATATTGTTCTTTACATGACTCAAAACATTAGACAAAACCATGGCTACAGGTTGCATCTACAAGTGTATTCCTCCATTTTACCAACCATCCATTGCATTTTCACACTCCCCTCTAACATACCGACCTCTCTCCATCATTCATCGAGCCATAGAATCAAATTTTGCTTCCTCACTATAATGTTACATGAGAAGTCTATAATGTTACAGGAGGAGCCCAAAATGCTACAGGAGGAAGATATGATTGGGAAAGAGAAATTAGAAGGTCATGCTTTATTTAGGCAATGTTGATATGGGTCCACCCATATCAAATCCATCAACCGTCCACTCCATCTAGCCAAATTTAGATCAAATTCCCACTCTTTCATTAATCCAGGAGGATCCTCAAAATGCTCCAAGTTCAAAGGTATCAGGTGCTCTCGAAAATGGCGCCAAGTTGAAGATCTCGTCACACTGAATCCGACAGTATCTTTAGTTTCACAATTAGCCTCCGGATGAAGGAGAAAACATCTGTTGAAGTTTATTTCAAACAAGTAAAATGGGGCCTTCCTGGCCAAGTGTCAATCCCACAGCTCGACACATGGCAGGTGGTCAAGTGGGCACAAAGTTTATGGGTTCAAAAATAATATATTAAACATGATTGTGGTGCAAATATAAATGTTAAAGATTAAAACATATCATATGGTTTAAAAACCATATAATAAATATGTCATGGTTCAAAGGAGGTGCGGAGGTTTACAAAGTTCAAACCTATGTTCAAAACCTATGGTGCTAACATTATCTATCCAAACATGTAGAGGTGGCATAGTTATGTGGCACGAAGTTAAAAAAGTGTGGAGTGATACCAAATGGCTCCGGAGTTATGGAATCCAACAGTGCAGAGTGGACTTATGATATGGCAACGTGTTATGGTTCAAGCAGTGGAGTTAACAAACAATCAACGTAGTTTGTTACATTAAATGCTATATTCATATCTCCGCAAACCTATCCATAGTCTGAAATGTTGTATATTAAAAACAATGTAACTATATGCTATGTGAATTAATAGCAATGCGCCATATTTAAATTCTAATGTAACGAAATACATTATACTATATGGTTTGTCAAATCAAAAAGCGCCATATTGTAATATGGTTAAAACAATATGTTATTTTTGCCATTAATGTGACCCCATGACCTGCCCATGACACTATAAAAGTGTTTTCCAATGCACCATCCAGAAAGGAGTTGTATAGTGAAGTTCTGAAACCTATTTTGTTTGTGCATGTAAATGCTCTTTTGAGCATAACTTGGCCATCCTTAGGAATTTTTGAGAACGAAGAGTAGCGTTGGAGTGCAGAGGTCAAGGCCTTCATTCTAATAATAACCATCAGTGTATGCGTGCACAGTTCAATTTGGTGAAATTCTATGTAAAGAGCCTTTTTGGAGCATTCCTAATATAACAGATGCCCATTGGAAGCAAACCCAGAGAGGTACTCCAAGAGGGACAGACTCTGTCATCAATGTTTGTTGTGTTTTCTTATTTTATTGTTGTTTTTCATTCTTATGTTTTACTTCTCAAGATTATGTTTAAGGCATCTTAATAAATTAATTTCCTTCAGCCATTCACATAAAGGCAACCTTAGTTAATGTTGGAGAAATTGCGCAAGTAATCAATCCTGTAGATTTCAGATTAGTCATGCACCTAAACAAAACATAGAAAAACTTTGTTTTCCATTCTTCCACCACCTACACCACTTCCTCGTGATCTCAATCTTGTCCTCATACATTTCATCACTTGCACTCAATATGACATGCAAAATGAGGCCTGAAAAAGGGGGATTAAGTGACTTCTACAAGAGGGAGGCTCCTCCCACAGCAGCCTGTACAATCACAACAAACTCCTAAAAAAAACCTTCTTTCACCCTCAAAGAACATCATGGAGCCATTTCAGAAATAGAGAAGAGGCACATCATCCTTAGTAAGTAGTCCATCCACTCCACCAATTGCAGATTGGACATTGGGAAAGGACCTGGACGCATAAGAAAAGTCATGAATCAAAAGATCATTGGGAGATGAAGACCTACATAGAAAAAAGCAAATAAAATCAACACCCTGAATATCACGATGTTATGAGGTCCAACGCCAACATGCAATCATCTCCAAAAATCTGATCCATGGGTAGGCTCAGGTACGAAAACCCTCACCTCTTCCCTATGCATATAATGCTAAAATGTGTTAAAGGTCGAGAAATGAATTTTTATGGGCTAGAGGTGGCTAGTAAACTTGGCCACCCTTTACTAATAAACTCAAGTTCATTTAGTCACACATGCAACGTGAAAATTTAACTCAAGTGAGGTGGTGATTGTGAGGAGAGAGGTGATGATCACGAGGAACAGGGTAATGATTGCAAGGATTGGGGACAATAGTTCAGAAAAGGAAGTTCACGTAAATACCATGTCACCAAAGCACTCTAAGCCTTTACCAAAAAATAAAATATCAAGTACAAGGTTCAACTCCATTTGCACTCTCTCTCATTTATAGAAAAAAACAGTTAGAGGAAGGACGAGCTAGATCTATCAGATTTCCTAAAGTGCCACCAAGTTATT
Organism: Pinus albicaulis; assembly: GCA_034641835.2. NCBI lineage: Eukaryota > Viridiplantae > Streptophyta > Pinopsida > Pinales > Pinaceae > Pinus > Pinus albicaulis. The sequence goes on along the minus strand of CM076584.1, from coordinate 984,450,613 downwards.
TCGAACTGTGGTTGCAGGTGCTACAAGAGAAGCTATAGGAGGGCCTAGAAGAAGCTACAAGAGATAATTGAAGGGAGAAAGGGATCCAAAATGACCCAAAGTTGTCCTCAAACCCTCATGCACATGATAGAGATATTTTGAAAAGTAGTAAGTGGCTTTCTCCCTCTCTAATTTCCATGCATTTGAATGGGAAGTATTTCCTAAAGCTAGTGCCTTATAATAGATAATTGAGCATTCGTTCCATTTGAAAATTGTTGTGTGTATAGGAAACATAGGGACATGTGATGCTTGGAAATGCCTTGGCTCAACATGTGAGAAATTTATCGGTTAGAGTCCTAATTAGACTCTTTTCCATTGTGATGGAAATACTGACTGGTTCAAATGGGTTTCCAGTTACCCGTGTCCTAAAACTAGCCTAAGTTAACCTAGCCTAACTAGTATGTACAATATTCACAAGAATGACCTTTAGTTTGCTTATGAGTGATAGTTATTTAAGATTAATAGATCAGAGGGAAAAAAATGAGTCATTTGTATTATATTGTTTAGGCGAGATTATCCTTAATGATTTGAATGAAAGGAGGGCACATTCAAGCCATTGTGAGGCTTGCTCCTTCACAAGGAGTCTTGAAAAAATAAAATGATCAAATGTAACTAGTTTTATGATGTGAACGAACATAAAATGAAACCTATCTTGACTAAGCAAAGGATACCCTCATCCATAGTCAAGAGATACAGTGTTTTAATTGGAAGGGGAAGAACTCTGTTTAATCTTAGGATGAATATTTACTTACCAATCCCAAAGTAATTTAAGGATCTACGAATGTATTTAGCACATACATAGATAAAGCAACCCCGATAGAAGACTACAAAGGTGGTTTTATCGACATACTTGAGATCAATTATATAATAAGTTAATTATAGATTTTATACAAGCAGAGAGAATAATATTCTCCTCTTAATACAAAGAAATACTAACAAAAAAAATGTAAATACAAATAAATAATTATTTTTCTTACAAACAAATATTATTTGACTCATTTCTCATTCAAATCTAGAACTGCAAATTCATATACAATGTTGTAAATATTAATATTTGAAAGATATTATTTAAAAATATAAATTTACAATGCAAACTTTTGAATACTAATATTTAAACATTTTTATTTACATTATATGTATTTACTTTGAAATTAATGAGTAGTTGCTATTATATAATTTGTGTTTTGATGCACGTTTGTGTCGAGCCATGAGAAAACATCAACGATCAAAACTTAATGCAAAATGTATCATGGAAAAATAAGAGCAGTAATGCAAGTATCATCATGTGAGAAAAGGGTCCAAGACCAAAAGAAAAATTAGAAACAAATTTTGCATGAAGGGTCCCCGCGTCTTATTAAAATAAAATATGGGGGTGTTGTGGCTACGACAGGACGGAAAAAGAGTTTGTATCGACATAAATTTTAGCATCCCTCTCCTTTACAGATAAAAAATAAATTTTAATATTGTTTCTACCACCGAGATTGCTTCGAGGAAACATTGAACTTTATAGCTAAGTAACACCGAGAAGGAGTAGTAGAAGAAATGGGGGGAGAATTTAATAGAAGAGAGCCCACAAACACAAAGAATTCACCAACACACTCCTGTAGTGAACATTTTTCTAAGACATCAATGGATGGGCTTCTTTGAGCAGTTGAAAGGGTATGATGATGAAATCCAACAATGCAGAGTGGAGTTATGATATGGCAACGTGTTATGGTTCAAGCAGCGGAGTTAACAAACAATCAACGTAGTTTGTTACAGTAAATGCTATATTCATATATCCGCCAACCTATCCATAGTCTGAAATGTTGTATATTAAAAACAATGTAACTATATTCTATGTGAATTAGTAACAATGCGCCATATTTAAATTCTAATGTAACGATATACATTATACTATATGGTTTGTCAAATCAAAAAGCGCCATATTGTAATACGGTTAAAACAATATGTTATTTTTGCCATTAATGTGACCCCATGACCTGCCCATGACACTATAAAAGTGTTTTCCAATGCACCATCTAGAAAGGAGTTGTATAGTGGAGTTTTGAAACCTGTTTTGTTTGTGCATGTAAATGCTCTTTTGAGCATAACTTAGCCATCCTTGGGAATTTTTGAGAACGAAGAGTAGCGTTGGAGTGCAGAGGTCGAGGCCTTCATTCTGATAATAACCAGCAGTGTATGTGTGCACAGTTCAATTTGGTGAAATTATATGTAAAGAGCCTTTTTGGAGCATTCCTAATATAACAGACGCCCATTGGAAGCAGACCCAGAGAGGTACTCCAAGAGGGACAGACTGTGTCATCAATGTTTGTTGTGTTTTCTTATTTTATTGTTGTTTTTCATTCTTATGTTTTACTTCTCAAATTATGTTTAAGGCATCTTAATAAATTAATTTCCTTCAGCCATTCACATAAAAGCAACCTTAGTTAATGTTGGAGAAATTGCGCAAGTAATCAATCCTGTAGATTTCAGATTAGTCATGCACCTAAACAAAACACAGAAAACCTTTATTTTCCATTCTTCCACCACCTACACCACTTCCTCGTGATCTCAATCTTGTCCTCATACATTTCATCACTTGCACTCAATATGACATGCAAAATGAGGCCTGAAAAAGGGGGATTAAGTGACTTCTACAAGAGGGAGGCTCCTCCTACAGCAGCCTGTACAATCACAACAAACTCCTAAAAAAAACCTTCTTTCACCCACAAAGAACATCATGGAGCCATTTCAGAAATAGAGAAGAGGCACATCATCCTTAGTAAGTAGTCCATCCACTCCACCAATTGCAGATTGGACATTGGGAAAGGACCTGGACGCATATGAAAAGTCATGAATCAAAAGATCATTGGGAGATGAAGACCTACATAGAAAAAAGCAAAGAAAATCAACACCCTGAATATCACGATGTTATGAGGTCCAAAGCCAACATGCAATCATCTCCAAAAATTTGATCCATGGGTAGGCTCAGGTACGAAAACCCTCACCTCTTCCCTATGCATATAATGCTAAAATTTGTTAAAGGTCGAGAAATGAATTTTTATGGGCTAGAGGTGGCTAGTAAACTTGGCCACCCTTTACTAATAAACTCAAGTTCATTTATTCACACATGCAACGTGGAAAATTCAACTCAAGTGAGGTGGTGATTGCGAGGAGAGAGGTGATGATCACGAGGAACAGGGTAATGATTGCAAGGATTGGGGACAATAGTTTAGAAAAGGAAGTTCACGTAAATACCATGTCACCAAATCACTCTAAGCCTTTACCAAAAAATAAAATATCAAGTACAAGGCTCAACTCCATTTGCACTCTCGCTCATTTATAGAAAAAAACAGTTAGAGGAAGGACGAGCTAGATCTATCAGATTTCCTAAAGTGCCACCAAGTTACTTCGAACTGTGATTGCAGGTGCTACAAGAGAAGCTATAGGAGGGCCTAGAAGAAGCTACAAGAGATAATTGAAGGGAGAAAGGGATCCAAAATGACCCAAAGTTGTCCTCAAACCCTCATGCACATGATATAGATATTTTGAAAAGTAGTAAGTGGCTTTCTCCCTCTCTAATTTCCATGCATTTGAATGGGAAGTCTTTCCTAAAGCTAGTGCCTTATAATAGATAATTGAGCAGTCGTTCCATTTGAAAATTGTTGTGTGTAAAGGAAACATAGGGACATGTGATGCTTGGAAATTCCTTGGCTCAACATGTGAGAAATTTATCGGTTAGAGTCCCAATTAGACTCTTTTCCATTGTGATGGAAATATCGACTGGTTCAAATGGGTTTCCAGTTACCCGTGTCCTAAAACTAGCCTAAGTTAACCTAGCCTAACTAGTATGTACAATATTCACAAGAATGACCTTTAGTTTGCTTATGAGTGATAGTTATTTAAGATTAATAGATCAGAGGGAAAAAAAAGAGTCATTTGTATTATATTGTTTAGGTGAGATTATCCTTAATGATTTGAATGAAAGGAGGGCACATTCAAGCCACTGTGAGGCTTGCTCCTTCACAAGGAGTCTTGAAAAAATAAAATGATCAAATGTAACTAGTTTTATGATGTGAACGAACATAAAATGAAACCTATCTTGACTAAGCAAAGGATACCCTCATCCATAGTCAAGAGATACAGTGTTTTAATTGGAAGGAGAAGAACTCTGTTTAATCTTAGGATGAATATTTACTTACCAATCCCAAAGTAATTTAAGGATCTACGAATGTATTTAGCACATACATAGATAAAGCAACCCCGATAGAAGACTACAAAGGTGGTTTTATCGACATACTTGAGATCAATTATATAATGAGTTAATTATAGATTTTATACAAGCAGAGAGAATAATATTCTCCTCTTAATACAAAGAAATACCAACAAAAAAAATGTAAATACAAATAAATAATTATTTTTCTTACAAACAAATATTATTTGACTCATTTCTCATTCAAATCTAGAACTGCAAATTCATATACAATGTTGTAAATATTAATATTTGAAAGATATTATTTAAAAATATAAATTTACAATGTCAAACTTTTGAATACTAATATTTAAATATTTTTATTTACATTATATGTATTTACTTTGAAATTAATGAGTAGTTGCTATTATATAATTTGTGTTTTGATGCACGTTTGTGTCGAGCCATGAGAAAACGTCAACGATCAAAACTTAATGCAAAATGTATCATGGAAAAATAAGAGCAGTAATGCAAGTATCATCATGTGAGAAAAGGGTCCAATACCAAAAGAAAAATTAGAAACAAATTTTGCATGAAGGGTCCCCGTGTCTTATTAAAATAAAATATGGGGGTGTTGTGGCTACAACAGGATAGAAAAAGAGTTTGTATCGACATAAATTTTAGCATCCCTCTCCTTTATAGATAAAAAATAAATTTTAATATTGTTTCTACGACCGAGATTGCTTCGAGGAAACATTGAACTTTACAGCTAAGTAACACCGAGAAGGAGTAGTAGAAGAAATGGGGGGAGAATTTAATAGAAGAGAGCCCACAAACACAAAGAATTCACCAACACACTCCTGTAGTGAACATTTTTCTAAGACATCAATGGATGGGCTTCTTTGAGCAGTTGAAAGGGTATGATGATGAAATTATCAAGAAATTTCCATGGCACTGCATTTTCAAGGAGAAGATAGTGCCACTACTATTTTTAGAGGATTGACCATCTCTTTAAGTCCTTAAACCATAAGAAGAGTGACCCCATTACCCTTAGGAATTTGATGGAGCAAGGAGGAAAAATCAACAAGTGTTACAACGAGGAATAACTTTTTCATTCAAAGAGAAAAACATGTGGAGGATAAGAATGGAGTAAGAAGAGAAATCCTACCTTACCCCTGGGATCAAGTGTCCTACCACATTCTCAAATACACAACCTGTGAGAGGAGGTTGAGCGTTGTATATACCTATCATTTTAGGCTACCCCATGAGCTAATATTCAAGGAAAATTTACCAATCCCACAGAGAGTAAGTGTTTGTCATTTCCTCATACAATATGTCATTGAAATGAGCCAGAAGGTGAGGGATGGGAAACATAAAAACATTGCCCACCATGGCCTCATTAACATAATTGTGATGGATGCTTTAAGTCGCTTAAGGAACCCTGTGTTATGGACTGCTTTTGTAGACATGGACATGGAAATCTCCATTCAAACCCAAGCCATCACACCTCGTGAAACACTAGCCTCTAGCACTAGAGGTAGGGTAGCAAAGACAAAGTAAGAGGATCCAACAAAAACAGAGGAAGAAGAGGCAACATAAATAGAGGAATAAAAAGCAGAAAGTGAGGAAGAAGAAGGAGAGAAACAAGTAGAAGTAAAAGAGAACCCTGAGGAGACTTCTACACCCTAAGAGAAAAAAAAAGGGAAATCAAACAAGTCTCTCTCCAGGGAACACAGAGCAAGAAGTGGTTGCCACATTGGTCAGATTGAGCACACATGTTAGGCCTAAAAGAAGGCAACCAAGGCAAGGTTCCCTATACTTAAAAACAAGGAAGATCACCAATATTAGGCAAGGGAAACCACCACATCCTTCAAAAACCCCTATCACTATCGATGAGTCACCAAGAAAGAAGGAAGAATAAGGACATATTGAAGGAAATATTGAGGAGGTTACCTATCCTAAGGCCAAAAATATGCCACTTTTGATACCTATGGGGAGGGCCACCACTAGGGCAGTCACCTTTAAGAGACTCAAGACACAGTCTGCCATTGGAAAAGAAGAGAAAGAAGAGCTATAGGAGAAAACATAGTAGCTGCAGGAGAAGCAAGGGCTGCTAAAAGAGAAATAGGGGATGCTACAGGAGAAACTCGAGAAGCTACGGGAAGGAGAAACCACCTAAAAAAAGGATGAAATAGGCCTCTAAGTGCTACAAGATCCTCTTACTGTTGGGCTTACAAGAAGGAAGAAGCCAAGCAGAGGAACAAAAGGTATGGACAGAGATAGAGATAAATTCAAGTTTTTACCCACCATAAGGCATACCATATGAGGTGCCTTGGGATGTCAGAGAGGCCAATAGGGCAATGAATGAGCTTCATAAGGATGACTAAGTTTCTCAGAGGATGAGAAACACCTTCAGTAGGGGGTGATGATGGGTCCCATTAATAAGTATATTTTGGAATATCATTATTTTATCCTCCAACCCTTAAAACTATCCTCTTCTTACATTAATTCGCATTTGTGGTAATATTATGCTTAGTAAGAAGACTAAAAAGTTTTTTCCATATTATGTGGCCTAATGTGAATGAATTGCAAGAAAAAGAAGCATTTTTTACGCATTTACTATGCAAGGGCTTGATGGATACAACCAAGAGGGAATATAGGGGGCTTGCCCAACTCCTTAACTCCCTAACTCGGCTTGGGATCACAAGAGCCTCACTCGTGGCTTGAACATACGAGGGAATCCAAGTCCATGTGAAGATTAAGGAGAACCAGAACCACAATTCTTGAGATCTTGGAAGGAATCACTCATATTTTCGAGGGAGCTGCCATCAGCTACCTTTTTGTATAAATAACAATTTGAAAGGCTCATTAGGATTCGATTTTTTGTTTCAGCTAAGAGTAGATATTGATCCTAGTGCTTGGAATTGTTGTTATTAACTTTCACGTGATGTATGAGACTAATATTTTCTTTTAATGATAAGTTTTCCATTGATATGCATCTATGTTAGTTTTAGAGGGTTGAAACCCTTGGGTTTGGGCCCAACCCAGAGGCCTTTGTCCCTCTTATGTATTTCTTTCTTCTTCTTGTTTCAGATAATTTCATGTATTTCTCTTGTTTCAGTAGATGTTAAACTATAAAAACTTGTGATTGCATGCTTTCCTATCACCTCTATTTTGGGAAGAGTGATTGGAAAGAAGTACAATCTCAATCCAAAAATATTTGTTTATGATTTATTTGAAATGGATATATGTTAGTTGTAATCCTTCTTGCATGGTTATTCCTTGCAACTTAGGCTTAGTTTAATTATCAGAGTAATGTTGTGGATAAAATAGATTTTAATCAAATTCAACTCATATTTTCCATGTTAGTTTATTTCACTGTGTTATTAGTCACTTGATACATGTATTTGGCTAGCTATATGGACAGTGTTGATCTACAGGGATGGGAATACCTCCCCACATTCACCTAGACTCCTCCTCCTTCTCCAAGGCACCTCCCGCTGCTTCCAACCTCTGCCTTCAAATTCACTTTGTCAACGCATATAAAGGACACTGTGGGCATCAACTTGGGTGCAAAATAGGCCTCTGAGGGGTGCTAGGCTTGGCCAAAGGGCTCCCACGAACTTCATTCATCACCTTCTACCTTCATCCACTTTCCTCCACCACTAATACACAATTTACATCCTTAAAACACACTTAGACCCCCTCCTATAAAAAAATAGGGCCTCTTGTAGCAATACAGGACCTCCTCTAACACCTCCTATAGCATCCCTGTAGCAATGTTCTTTTCAACCAATTTTGCTCCCCGCTTTGAACATAGCATAGTTAGGACGAATGATGGCCCCCAAATTGTTATTTTATGATTAAGGAAGGCTCTAAGACCATTCAAACCTCCTCCTTTCCTCACTACAACCATCACACAATAAAACAGAGTTAGAATTAGTGATTTTATTCATAAGCATGTTAAAATTTAGTTTCCTTATTTTCAAGCAAATGTAGAGTAGATCAATGATGCATACAAAGTAGAGTAACATGGCTTATTTCTGCAAGTAAACTATCCCTTTCTCTTTCATGCAATGTCAATTAGAATTTACATTTGAATGAATGAAACTTTCACTTTTATAGTTAGAATCATGTTCAATTATGCTTTCATAAGAAGTTTTCACAAAAGGTCGTTGGAGGAATGGTCTCTAAACACCTTGATCTAATTTCATGACTGAGGGTGACATGATTATAACCTAACCTATTATGCATATAGCATTGTCACCTCTAAGTTTTTAGGAACCCCGAGTTGATAATTTGAGTTGAGAAGCCCTTGGGAGTTGCAACACTCTTGGTGCAATACCAAGGCTCATCAGCAGGAATGAGATCAAAGATGACTAGAAAGATGGTATACTATAGTTCATGAGATTCTCCCTATGAATCATATGAGAAGCATGGTGGTGGTAATTCTTCTCACTTAGCAGACACATTGAGAAACTTCAAGGCATAAATAAGAAGTTGCAAAGAAGATAATGACAGGATCATGCAGGCACAGGAGAAACAAGCAGAAGTTAATGCAATAATCCTTCAAAGTTTGTCATAACTACAGAGACAGGGAACACTTCATATCAACCATGGGTAGGAGGACAAGACTAAATGGGCATATGGAAGTCAGTCGCATGGTGGTTACAGGTCGGATAGATATGACATGGTTAGAGATGGCAGGCTCTTGGATACTCTATATAGGAGATGTGTTGGACACAAGTTATATTCTAGTTTTGGTTCTGACATGCACTATGATTGTCATCGTTATCATCCCTACAGGAGGAGTGATGGGGGATACTTTCCAAATGAATTCAAGAAAGAAATGCCACCCACTTTTGATTAATATTTGAAGAAGTCAGAGGAATGCAAAGGCATGGCTACTTGAAATGAAGAAGTTCTTTGAGTTGCATGATTACACATAGAATATGAAGGCCAAAATAGCTCTCTTTGACCTCAAAGGGAAAGCAAACATCTGATGGGAAGATGTGAAGTGGGTTAGAGGCATCAGGACATAAGAGTTCAGTTGGCATGAATTCAATATACTTTTTAGAAAGAAGTACTTATCAGAGAGGTGTTATGATAGCAAAGCCAAATAATTCTATGAGCTTAAAATGGAATATATGAAAAATGAGTAGTATACAACCAAGTTTTTGGAGCTATTAAGGTATGCATTGTATCTTAAATATGAGAAGGCTAAAGTTAAATATTTATTGGTGGATTTCCATTAGCATTTAGAGATTGGATTGAGTATGATGAGCTTTGGTCGCTTGGGGAGGTCATTGGGAAACTGCAACATTATTATGAGCAGTCAAAGCGCAAGACAAAATATTAGCAAGGTTGGAAAGGGAAAGACAAGGCTACAGGTAAATGACAGCTGAAAAGAACAAGGCCTCATAATTCCTAAGAGAAAGAAAATGTTGCACCTAACAAGAAGTTCAACGCAGTTAGGTAGAGACAGGGGTCACAACTTGGAGGGCATTAGAAGAAAGGTGATGGTACAAGATGATTGCAGTGTTGGACATGTGTTTTTTTTTTCCAAAGAAAAAATCGAACTTTCTATTGAGATGACAAAAATTTACATAGTATATGCCCAGTGAAATTCAGAGAAACTGTATGTTTTTTGTCCCAGAGGCCAGAAAAAACAGAGAGTTTGTAGGCTATGGGAAACCAACACAACTGATTCCCACCATGCCCAAAAATTATTGTATGAGGAGAGCATCTGGGACGACCCCTAGGGCTCCCCAAATAGAGGAAAACAACCCTAAACAGGAGTCTAACAGGAATTAAGTTGTTTTGTTGCAAAAAACATCTAAAAAAGTAAACACTTTTTTACAAATGTGCAATGTTTAGTCATCAAGAAAAAACTAGTTTGTCTCTCGGATCTCCTCTCATCGAGGAAAACAATTCGAAACATGGACAAAATAGAGAAAATTTTGTTGTTCGATGTCTGAAATTACATAAAAAAAAAAAAAAATATATAAAAAATAAAATATATATATATATATATATATATATATATATATATATATATATATATATATTTTATTTTATTTTTTTAATTTATATATATATATATATATATATATATATATATATTTAAATTCATAAATTAAAAACAAAAATCCGAAAGATCAAACATTTAAAGAGAAAGTGGGGGTTGATCCAAGACCCGGATCAGATCTCCTTCATATTCTTTTGTTAGCCAAGTCCCCATAGCCTATTGCACACCCTCCATGGATAGGAGGTCTGCGTCCATGTTTCATTCCCTATAAATATGACAAACAAAGATTTTATTAAAATAAGCTTCCAGATTCATAAATTCTTCTAATAAGGGGAGAAGAATATAGTTTTGGCATCTTTGTTCTCCATTAAAACATTTGATAATATTCATGGAATCTCCAAAAATATGGGCTGCTCTCAGCCCGAGTTGAGAAAGCCAGCACAAAAGTAGCTTTAGGGATTGGAGCTCAGCAAAATTGTTTTTTCCAGGCCCTAACCCCACAGATGCTTTTAAAATCTTCCCCGAAGGGAAATGGATGGTGAGCCCTGCCCCACACATGTTTTGAGGGTCCGAAGCCCCATCAAAATAGGCCCATAGAATGTCTCCCCTAATCTCTTCCTCCCTAATGACCCTAATTTTCTGTTTTTCACTGGGAATGGGGATGTTCTAAAAAATGGAGACCCCTTCTACCGCTATAAGAGCTGCTAGAATCATGGTGTCTCTAAAGATGGCCATGTTCCTAGAAATCCATGTGCCCCAAGAGACAATTAGCGGAATATTATTCATGCGATCATTCAGAGCTTCATTCCACCATTTTTTCCATGCCTCCATGATGAAGGGACTTCCCCATCTCTGGGAGAGATTTAAGAGCCTCAAGGTTTCTTCCCATATGCTAAAATTGAGGGGGGGGGGGGGAGTAGAAATAGATGATGAACAGATTCCTCATTCTTTTTGCACAGAGAGGTGTTGGAAATGTGTTAAGTAGCATATTAAGAGGGATTATCCGTAGAATCGGGGTGGTAAGCCTTAGATATATAGTGCACAGGAGGCAAAAAGTATTGGGGATGTTGGGTAGATAATTCCTTGTATCTATGCACACCTGGGTAACAGGTAGACAAACCGCTAGGCATCTATCATTGAGATGGATGGTAAGCTCTGTGATCAAGTTGTTTCTATTTTGATTGAACATTAATATAAGTATAGTATGTTAACCCTGAATTGGTGGATAAGTGTGGTTTGAATAAAGAAGTGCATGCAAAATCTTGGTTAGTGCAGTTGGCTACATGTACAGAGAAGAGAGTTCATCATTGGGTAAGAGCTTGTGCATTTGAATTGAATGGTATGCCTACATCAACACATTTGAATGTACTTCCATTGGGATCATATAGTATTCTTTTGGGTATGGATTGGTTGTATCCTCATAGGACTAAGGTGGATTGTTATGAAAATTATCCTGCAGGGTAAGAAGAAATACACATCATTCAGGATGGTTACATCTATGCAGGCAAAGTGCAGTCATGGAAAAGGGTGTGTGTTGTTTGCAGTGCACATTTCTAGTGATAAAGGTAAGGAGGATGAGGATCCATAGATATTGAGTAGGCACCCCGTTCTACATTATTTTCAGGATGTATTTTCCGCATAGATTACAGAGTTTCCGCCTCACAAAGAAGTGGACTTTTCCATTGAGTTGGTAATATGGGCAACACCAGCATCAAAGGCACCGTACAAGATGAGCACTCCAGAGTTAATAGATCTGAAGTTGCAGTTGAAGGAAATGCTTGAAAAATGATACATTAGTCCAAGTGTATCACCATGGGATGCACTAATATTGTTTGTGAAGAAGAAGGATGGTACTCTTAGGTTATGCATTGATTACAAGAAGCCGAACAAGATGACCATCAAGAAAAAGTATGTGTTTCCGAGGATTGATGACTTGTTTGATCAGTTGAAGGGAGAAACAGTGTTCTCAAATATTGATTTGAGATCAGGATATCATCAGGTATGTATAAAAGAAGAGGACATTTACAAGAAATATTTATGGACCAGGTATGGGAATTATGAGTTTGTTGTAGTTCCATTTGGTTTGACTAATGCTCCAACTACCTTTATGTGCTTGATGAATAGTGTGTTGCATCCTTATCTAGACAATTTTGTTATTGTATTCATTGATGACATCTTGATATATTTTAAGAACGAAGAAGAGCATGTCGAACATTTAGCAACAATATTGAGATTGTTGAGAGAGCATCAATTGTATGCTAAGCTCAATAAGTGCAATTTCTTTCAGACAGAGGTACATTACTTGGGACATGTTGTTTCCAAGGAAGGCATTGCAGTAGATCTAGAAAAGATAAGGGCTATCATGGAGTGGGAAACTCCCAGAAACATGGATGAGGTAAGATTATTTATGGGGTTAGCAAGTTATTACCGGAGGTTCATTGGGAAATTCTCACAAATTTCTTATCCTATTACATCGTTGCAAATTAAAGGTAATAAATTTGAATGGACAAAGGAATGTGCAACGAGTTTTGAACAATTGAAGAAGTTGTTGGCAAATCCTCCAGCGTTAAAGATTGCAGATCCGAAAAAGGAGTTTGTGGTGTGTACAAATGCTTGTAAGAGAGGACTTGGTGGAGTCCTTATACATAAAGGACATGTAGTGTGCTATGAGTCGTGGAAAATGAATGAGCATGATAATAATTACCTGACACATGATATTGAGTTGGCAGTGATCATTCATGCATTGAAGATGTGGAGGCACTATCTCCTTAGCATGAGGTTTGTACTGATGAGTGATCACAGTGGATTGAGATACTTGTTTTATCTGCCAAATATGAATGGCATACAAGATAGATGGTTGGCCACGATCAGTGAGTTCAACTTTGAGATCATGTGCATTAAGGGAAAAGAGAACACAGTTGCATATGATCTTAGCAAGAGGATACAGGTGAATCATATAACATTTATGAGTTCCTATGGGACAGACTTACAAGATCAAATTTAACAACAGGGTACAGGTGAGCAGGATGTGGACTATTGTCTCGCAACAGATGGTATGATCAGATTTAGAGATAGGATCTATGTGCCAGATAACAGTGACCTCAATAAGCTTATCTTGAGGGAATTTCATGTTAAGCCATATTCAAGTCACTCAGGATATCAAAAGACATTGACAACAGTGAAAAAGTTTTACCATTGGCCGAATCTTAAGATGGACTATCAACAGGTGAAGACAGAATGTAATCATCCGAGTGGACTACTACAACCAATTTTGATTCTAGAGTGTAAGTGGGAGGCCATTTCCATGCATTTCATCACATTTTTGTCGAGGACATCTAGACAACATGATTCCATCATGGTTGTGGTTGGCAGACTGACAAAGGTAGCCTACTTCATTCCAATGAAGTTTACTTATTCAACTAACGATGTAGCATGGGTCTTCATCAGATATGTAGTGACATTGCATGGTGTTCCAAGGAATATTGTGTTAGACAGGGATGCTAAGTTCACTTCCAAGTTTTGGAAGGAGTTGTTTGCAGGTTTGGAGACAAAGTTGGCCTTTAGCACAACTTATCATCCGCAGAAAGATGGACAGATAGAGAGGGTCAACATGATATTGGAGGACATGTTAAGGATGGATGTAATGCATCAGTAGAGGAGATGGGAGGAGTAACTTCCGTTGGTGGACTTTTCTTACAACAAAGGGTACTAAGAGTCATTGAGGATGAGTCCATTTGAGCCACTCTATGGGCGGAGTTGTAATACTCCCATTATTTGGAGTGATCTAGTGAACAAGGTGTTGATAGGATCAAACGTGTTGGCAGAGATGGAATAGTAAATGCAGGTAATAAATAAGAATCTAAAGGTATCACATGATAAACATAAAATTTATGAAGATAGGAACATGTTGTTTAAGGAGTTACAGGTTGGAGAACAGGTGTACTTGCGTATCAAGCCCAAGAAGAGATCCTTGAGGATTGGATTGGGTTCCAAGCTGGCACCTTGGTTTTTTGGACCTTTCAAGATTCTCCAGAGGATTGGACCAGTAGCCTATCTGCTTGGAATGCCTACGAAAGTGAAATTCCATGATGGTTTCCATGTGTTATTTCTTAAGAAGTATTCTAAAGATGTTGATTATGTGATTGATTGGTCTATATTCCAAGTGTAACTATTGCACAACATTTTGTCACCATCCCTCCAATCCCTGTCCCGCACATTGGAGGATCAATTTTGTGACTAATAATAAATTTCATGCCTTGAAAATACCATCATTGCATCCCTTTCCATGAGGACAACATTTCTCTTGTTTACAATTCCCTGAGCAGACCTTCAGAAACACATGTTTTTTGCCTTGGCGCTAGTAGACCATTATGCCCTCGCGCCAATGAGGAAGATTAACATTGGACCCCAAGCCAACTGGCGCTCTGTCCCAGTCAGCTACCCATGGAAAGCTATTTATGGAATGCTTTTTAAATATAGAGGCCAAGTTTCTATCCTAACAACTTCGTGGGCGAGTCAGCTGGAGTGGTTCAATTGAATAACCATGGACTCCCTCCTTTGGCCTCTTGTTTCCACCTTTTGGGGAAACCTCCCAAAGTATAAGGCCTCCCTTCCACCATTGTAGGGATTCCAACCTCCTCCTTTCCCTCTATAAATAAAGTTATCTCTCATGCACAAACTAGCTGAAAAGTTGAATAGAAAGCTGAACAATTATAGCTGAAAAGTTGAATAGAAAGCTGAATAATTATAGCTGAAAAGTTAAATAGACAGCTGAACAATCATAGTTGAATTGTTGAAGAGATAGAACAAAGAAAGAGACCCTTTATCAAGAGAGAGAGAGAGAGAGCTTAGGCTTGTGTCCTCGCCTTGTCCCTATTCCCGACGATCATTTGAGATGCGCTCTGGTTGAACCCTACTGAAGGAGGTTGCGACGTCAAGGCTCCAATTGTAACTCTTTCTTCTATTTATACATATACATGACTATCGTCTGGTTCCCATCTTGCGTTATATGGTTTATCTAATTCAATATGCTTAACCCTCCTTGACTGGTTGATAATTATGAATGAGATCATTGTTTCATATGTTGCTCTTGTTTGCTAATATTTGTGCAAGTATCCAAGCATCGTTGCAGAAGGATCGTGACCTGTCAAGACAGAGATCAAGAGGCCACCACCACGATGGCCGCGACAACAAAGTTGGACTACAGGTAGGCCAATCTACCTCATCCTTATCATTCATTAATTAGGAACCTACACTTTAGCTTGTCCCTTTGTTACTAGACCCACTCTAGGGCTAGAGGGATTGTCTCTGTCCGCAGAGAGGATTTACCTTCCAAAAAAATTGGTGACTCCACTGGGGATCAGTGTGAGTTTTTCATTTTTTTGCTCATTGGGAATTTGCCTTGTCAAGTCGACTTCAGTTGTTTACTTGCTTGTCTGTCTTTCTTGGCTTGTTTGATTGTCTGGAATCCTACTGTTCAGCTCCAGAGTGTCAAGATTGACCTCTTCTCCTTAGTTATTCCCTCCTCCCATAGCTATCTGGCTTGGCACAGATTCGCCTTGAACAGTCGCGCCAATCAGCGCCTGTTTCTTTTGTTGTAGTGGCACCAACATCTCTTTAGCATGGATTACTGCCTCACAGTCGCGCCGAATCCTGTAGGATTAGGTTTGACCCTTTTCATGAGTTTTTGGTCAGTTGTGCTTGACTCTGGCTTGTTTCTTGATTTGGAATTGGTATTTTTAGAGTTGTTTTTATTGTTGTAGGCTTGCTCTTCTCAGATGTTTGTCTATTATCACATCAATGTAGTTCATAGCCTAGGGTTTCTAGGTGCCTTTCGCTCACTGAGCCTTCTGATTTAAGTTCAAGTCTTCTTGTTTTTTGTTAGTTCGATTCCCTGATTGGTTGCTTTAAGTCTTTCTTGATCCTTTGACTTTTTGGTTCTGTTGAATGATCACTTCGATTTTCATCTGACTCTCCTTCTCATCACTTAAAGCATAGATCACATTGCTCGTTTGGGTCATTTTGAAAGCTTTCTCTTTTTTTGAAGGAGTGCATCATTGATTTGAGTGTGTTTGTGTTTGTATTGCTTTTGAATCATTCAGTTTAGATCTCTACATTCGCAATACTCAAAACTAGTGTTCGCTTTGTTTTTAATGTAATTAGTGCATTGTGTGCTTCATTCATTAAAAATAATAATAAATAAAAATAAAAATAAAAATTTGCATTCTTTCGTTTGCATCGGAAATGAAAAGTTATTTTGCATAACTAGTGCTTGATGAACTAGGAAAGAGTTTTTCATTTTTCGTTTAGGTTGTATTAGATGCATTAGGGGAATTCTTTGTATGATTTCATTGTTTGATGCTTTCTTAAAGATCTTTATCCTTCTCTTAGTTAGCATTTATCAAATGGAAAATGGTGATCTTTTGCATATAGCATGCATTTAGGAATTTTTGAGATCAAATTCGGTAGGGCCTTGAAACTGAAACATTAATTCAAGATCAATTGTAAAATCAATTCAATTAACCTAAGGAAGAATTGGAACCTAACGCAAACATTTTAGTGGTCTAGGTTAGTGACGTGTTCCGGCGTCGTTAAACATAGTAGTTGTCGTTCACCATCTGGATTTAGACAATGCTAGTACGGACTTCTGCTCCTCGTACCGTCACGTATATAAAGGTAGACCCCTATAGGTTCAAATCCTTTATCCATAGGAAGCTAAGTCTGCCACCCTGTAACCGTGATACACCGAACACAGCGTTCAAGGAGACTACCTGCACGTACGTTAAGTCCTTGGTCATTTCTCTTTCATTTGATCACCAAGGTGTATATGGTAGTTCATGGAAACTTGGTACACCCTCTTGCTTAGATTACCTCAGTAGTCATTTCGATCTTTTCTTGACTCCTTAAAAAGTGAAGAGATCATCGAGCTCTTATCCTTTCATGCTCGTTTCAACCTGAAAGTGATAGAGTCACCTTTTTCCTGTTTCTTGACTCTTAAAATATTAAACAACAAAGTTTTGTTTCAATGTCTTAAAATATTAACTGCCCATGAAATATTCCTGGTTAAGGTTATCTTCCTTAGCGTTTTGTTTTACGGTTGTTTCCAATGGAAACTTTCCCGGAGTTTTCCAACCAAGGAATCCCTTGCGAGGGGAATCCTGGTCCTTTTCCTGCTTTTGGGAATGTTGGTGCTCCTTATATGGCAACATTGTCCCTGCCTGGGTTAATTGTTGGGTTGCCTGTTTGGTTATTCTCGACCTCTGTGGTCTCAAATGTTCCACCCACTGTAAAACCACCCCCTCCACCTGGACAACATCTTTTTTATTCTAAGGTGGACCTCTCCCCTTCTTCGCCTGTTTCTTCGTCCTCCTCTTCTACTTCACCTGGTGAAAGTTTGGATTCTAGTAACCAGGTGGCTAAGAAGAAGAAAACGAAGAAGTAGAAGTCAGATAAGAGGGAGGCTAACTCTGCGGCTATTGCGCCTCAAACACCTTCCATTGATAAACCTTCCAACCTTCCACGGAAAGTCAAATTCCCATCTTCTTCGAGACTTCCCTCACATTCCCAAGGTACTTGAAGTATGGTTCAACAGTCTTCCGTCGTTGCCTTTGGCTTCTGGAAGTCATCTTGGTGGCACATCTTCGACTGGAAATGATAAGACTCATAAGAAACATGGAAATATTATGATTCCCTATAAGTTGTGTGAAGGGCATCATCCCATTCACCTTTGTTCGTATATGGATGAAGCCACGAGATTATTGGACAACCCTACTATTTTTGCACCCTGCCTTCCGGTTGGTTACCAGAATTTTTCTTTGAGTCCTCCGCTAGTTGATCCAACGATCGATCAAGATTCATCTTTGTTCGATCCCGCTCCCTCGGAAATTCAAATTCACGAATCCATTCCCATCCAACCATGGGTCGTGGAATTGGTTGATCTAATCCCGCCTATGGTTCATCAGATCTTTTCCGTCGAGAGTGGATCTCACCCCCCTCATGTTCTTCTTGTTTCTTTAGATTCCTTAGACTTCGAGAAAGATCCTCCCGTCCCTGTGATTCAAGAAGTTTCTCTTCATGCTCCCATGTTTTTGGTCCAGCAAGATTCTCCTCTTGCTCTGGTAACACCAGGGGAAGACCATCTCAGTTCAATGGTACCCCCTCCAAGTAGTTTGGTCGCTTCATTCGATTGGAGTCGATTTGCGGGATACCGCCTTCCTTCTTATGTGCCTTTTGAGATCATGGTACAGACCTTTGATGTGGCCATACCTAGCATAATTATAGATGAAGGCACGTCTGTTAGTGTTCTGTCTTCAACTACTTGGAAATATTTTGGTTCTCCACTGCTTGCACCCGTTACACATAATCTATTGGCATTTAACAAAGGAACCAATAAATTGTTAGGGATCCTTCCGCAGTTACCGCTCACTTTGGGAGGGAAAACCGTCTATATAGACGTGATGGTTGTCCCAGGTCCCTTGGATTTTAATTTACTCTTGGGGCGCAACTATGTTTATGCCATGGGTGCACTTTTCTCCTCCCTCTTTCGTGTGATATGTTTTCCACATGAAGGTCGGATCGTGACCATTGATCAACTTTCATTCTTTGGTTTGGAAATGGCCGCTGGCCCACCATCATTTATGCTGTATTTTCATCCATCGGTTTTATCTTCCCCATCACAGGTTAATTATGTGGCCACTTGTTCATTGCCCTCATCCAGTGATAAAACCATTAAGTACCGTTTATTGGGGGCATTCGATCATGATTTCCAGGACGTTGTTCTCCCATCAGATGCGAACCTCTTGGAAGCCGTGACCTCTTATTCATTATGGTAAAAGGTTGTCGAAGCATAGCTCATTTTCTAGTGCCAAGATCCTTAAAAAATGAAACAAGCTCTTACGAGGATAGTTCGTATTCTATGTCAACCTCGTTAAAAAAATGAATTCAGTCACGAGGATAGTCCTTTTAATGTGTCAACCTCGTTAAAACAATGAAAGACGGTCCAGTTCAATTCAAGTCTTTGATCAGATCTCATAAAATCCCAGTCGAGTCTTTCTTTGATCTCGTAATTTGAACCTTCACTCCATATGCTTTTCATTCGCTATAGTTGGATTGAAGCTTGGGGGGCATGCTCCTCGAATTGAGTCACCATGCTGGGGGCATGCCCACTTTTCAAGCATAGTTTACCTTTGTTTCGAGCTTGTGTAAAAATGAAACCAATTTCAAGCATAGTTTATTTTTGTTTTCGAGCTTGCGTAAAAATGATTTTATTTTGGATTGGTGTGCTTTGTGAACGGTTTCCTGCCTTCTGGGTCGTTACTTATTATGCATACTTTGTATTAGATAGGTATTTGCATAATTTGTAAAAATCATCATCATATGAAAAGATATATATATATATGTGTGTGTGTGTGTGTGTACACACACACACACACACACATATATATATATTATCAATGTGCATTATAAGTTCAAAAAGTATGTGTATTTTTGTTACATCCTGAGACATCATGTCTCTAAAAAATATGCAGAAATAAAGCCTAGGTGACTAATCGGCATGATGCTCGTGATAGCATGTCACTGCTCATACAAGCCGCCTCAGAAAGCAGTGAACTCGGTTTGACACCCCTACAATGTGTCTCTGGTATGCATGAGGAACATCATAAAATCGAACATAGTTCGGGAACCCACGGGAGATTCCCTCCATGTTGCGCACGATTTTCTCCTCCTCGCCTCCCTCGCCATGAGGGGAAATATCAAAGTCACGAGGGATTCGCCTCGCTATCAAAGAAATACCTCCAGGTCTCTGTAGGCCAACATATGCAAACACATGGATTTAATGTCAAAACATGCATAACAAAAAAAAATAAAATAATAATAAATAAAAAAAAATCTCACCAAGTGATTCATCCCAGTCCTCTCCTTTTGGGAGTGGGAGATCTAGATCACCAATAAAATATGTGCTAGAGTAGGGCCAGTCCTCCACGATAATCATTTGTCAGCGGAGCCAATCAAATAACTCCAGTCTCCAGGACAGTGATTCATCCCAGTCCTCTCCTTCTGGGAGTGGGAGATCTAGATCACCAGTCAAATATGTGCCAGAGTAGGGCCAGTCCTCCACGATAATCATTTTTCAGCGGATCCAATCAAATAACTCCAGTCTCCAGGACATCTGTTGACCGCCCCCTGGCATCAAAGCTGCCCAACAGCCCATCTATGGCTCCTGTGTTGGTGCTGTCGGGAACTATCACCTCCTGTCGCTGAAAGATTGGTAGTCGTTCCAAGAAGAATGATACCAGAATGGACCCATAACCAAATTGCTTCATTTTTGTCTTCTTACACTTTGTCAGTTGACGTTTCATGTTGATTGTCACTACCTCTGCCCAGTTGTAGATGGTCGGTGTCAAACAATCTACAGCAAGAAGTAGCTGTGTCTTTGTTGCTTCGTGTGGTGCCTACGATTCCGCAGCTCGTGTGATGGTATGTAGCACTACCTTTAGTTCTAGATCCAGGATAGTCTGGATATCCACTTTCCCGCTTCCCAATCCTTTCCTTGCCCTTGGACATACCCTGTCAATTACCATGTTCATGTTCTCCATGGTGGGTTGGTTGCCGGTTAATATTGGTACTGCCCCCCTTCGCGATAGTCCTGTTATGAAATAAACATCTGAAACATCAATCTTGAGTTCCTAATCCCGAAGAATGAATTTTTCCTGATCCTCATCCCAGATACTGATCAAGTATTACAGCAGCTCCGGTTGAGCTCTGAGGCACAGTGTCAAGAAGAATTTTTTCAGTCCATTGTCTCTAAGAGCTTCCATGCATCTTTCATTACCCATGGAAAACTCATCTTCTTCATTGTGTTCCCGTTCCTTCCACTCGATCACCATTTTGCCACTTTACACTTGCAAACATGTTCATATGGACGTTATTAGCCAAATTAAAAGCTTAGATTTGTGGAATTTGGGCCCATAAACTTGCATTTTGAGTTTAAAAAGGGTTGTGCAGTTGGTGAGACCATTTTAGAAACAGTCGTGCCAATGGGCACACTCCAGTTCAGGAAATTAGGCGATTGGCGCGAGTTCGTGCCCGAAACTCGCACCAACCGTCGTGCCCTAGTTTTTGCAATTTCCCCCTCATAAATCAAAATTGAAGGTTGCAGGTAATTAAAGAGGACTCAAGATGTAAGGAAAGATGTCGACTCTTACCTAGAACTGACGGATTTGAGATTGGTCTGTCAGATTGCTCGCTATCGTCACCGCAAAATCGCAGTATAAAATGGGTAAATATTGCTCCACAAGAGCTAAAAGTGAAAAGTAATTGTTTTTTTTACCATTTTTGGCATTTTATAGCTTTTCAAAGCCCTAATTAGGTTTTAAGACATGTTTTTTTCGGTTATTTCGTTATGTTATTTCAAGAAATAGGTTTTACGTGCATCTCTTGTGTAGCGATAGGTTTTTAATGAGATAGTGATGAAGTAATGAGTTGTATTTTATACTTTTTTCAGACTCAGTAAAAACACGAAAAAAGGTCACTACTAGAGTCATCTTTCAGCTCTTTTCTGACTCTCTAAAACTGAAAAGGTTGTCGAGTCTCTTGTCGTTTTGAACTCGTTAAATGGCTGTGAAACGATATCTATCCAGTATATATTGACCCCTTTTTCGGGCTGGGATAGATTATTTTAGAAAAAGGAATACCTTAGCCTATCGCAACTAAGAGGATCTTTCAGATATTGTTTTCTACCTTTTCGGATCTGAGCGACTATTTACGAAAAGGGACATGCTAGATTTTTCTTTTCTGCTTCTTTTCAAACTCTCTAAACATGAAAAGATGTCAAGTCCTCCCTTTGTCAGACTCATTAAACCCTGATGACATCAGAAATCGTCACCATGACGGTACCTGAGTTGCTCCTTCCTAGGGCTCATAAGATGTACTAGGTTATATTTGTCCAAAGGACAAACTTACATTGCAAGCATATGCTATCCCCTTCATGCTTGTTTTAAAAAAATAATTGGGGTACTCGCCATAAATGGCGGGGGAAAATGGAACCAGTCTTTAGTTTGTTGGCAGTATGTCACTCTTGAACATGACACTCGCATGCATTCATGTCGAGTTGGGGACATCTCATTTCGAAATTTTTGCCTCCATGCGTTTGGGTGATCTATTTTGACCTCTCATCTGCTCTTTGCCATGTCATCATGACCTCAGATCCCTCGATGTCAAATACTGCCAAATCCAGAGTCGTGTCATTGATATGTTCAAGAGAAGTTTTGCCTCTGTAGTTTTCAACCTCCCTCTGGCTCTTTGTTGGTCTTGATTCACTGTCATCATATTCCTCTGTCTCGTGTCGATGATGCAGGAAATGTTAGGGCCCTCCTTCGACCGGGTCACTTCCTGTCGACTTCAGCTCATTATCCAAGAAGTTGATCTAGAGACTCCCTTCCAGTACCTTGGAGCTTGCATGCCTCAATGGCAGGGTCTTTGCATTCGACGATAGGTCCACATCATTGGCCTTCGATTGAGTGATTCTACGGGTGTTCGACGCCATATCATTGTTCATATTCTGTGGATTGTACCTGTTGTACCTTAAGGAACATCGTCATTATTGGTGGTTTATCTCGTACCTGTTAATATCTTTCATCATTGGCTGGTAATCAGGTGATTTTCTTGCATGTTCAACTTCAGCTCACATATTCGCATGCTTGAATTTGTACTTTTTCAGGTTAAGATGGAGCGCAATACCCTGGGTTTTTTCTGATAAGATCCAGCTTGCGGGGTGTTGTACTTTATCATGACTTATTGCATGTCTCTTTTGATTGGATGGTTGTGACCATACCTGAGTCTATTTATTGATCCTTATTGTTGGATGGCTACGTCCATACCTCATATCTCAGTTTTTATGTACTTTATTATGGATGGTTGCGCCCATGCCACATATTCATGTATTAGAGATATCAGTTGTATTTGTACTTGCAGGTCTTCCAACAACAATGTTTGGTTCGAACGCATTCTTGTAAAGCATTTCACCCCTCCCTCTCTCTCAGACCTCATGCTTTAGGGGGCATCTGTTACACAAAAATTTGTCACCGTCCCTGCAATCCCCATCCCGCACATTGGAGGATCGTTTCTATGACTAATAAGAAGTGTCATGCCTTGCAAAGACCATCATTGCATCCCTTTCCATGAGGAAAACATTTCTCTTGTTGACAATTCCCTGAGCAGACCTTCAGAAACACATGTTTTTGCCTTAGCGCTAGTAGACCGTTATGCCCTTGCGCTAATGAGGAAGATTAACACTAGACCCCGCACCAGCTGGCGCTCTGTCCCAGTCAGCTACCCACGACAGGCTATTTATGGAATGTTTTTTAAATATAGAGGCGAAGTTTCTATCCTAACAACTTCGTGGGCGAGTCAGATGGAGTGGTTTCACTGAATAACCAGGGACTCCCTCCTTTGGCCTCTTATTTCCACCTTTTGGGGAAACCTCCCAAAGGATAAGGCCTCCATTCTACCATTGTAGGGATTCCAACCTCCTCCTTTCCCTCTATAAATAAAGTTATCTCTCATGCACAAACTAGCTGAAAAGTTGAATAGAGAGCTGAATAATTATAGCTGAAAAGTTGAATAGAAAGCTAAACAATCATAGTCGAAGTACTGAAGATATAGAGCAGAGAAAGAGACCATTTGTCTAAAGCAAGAGCTTAGGCTTGTGTCCTCGCCTCGTCCCTATTCCCGACAATCATTCGAGACGCGCTTCGGCTGAACCCCGCTGAAGGAGGGTGCGACGTCAAGGCTCCAGTTGTAACTCTTTCTTCTATTTATACATATACATGACTATTGTTTGGTTCCCATCTTGCATTATATGGTTTATTTGATGCAATATGCTTAACCCTCCTTGACTGATTAGTAATTATGAATGAGATCACTGTTTCGTGTGCTGCTCTTGTTTGTTGATCTTTGTGCAGGTATCCAAGCATTGTTGCAGAAGGATCGTGACCTGTCAAGATAGAGATCAAGAGGGCACCACCACGACAGCCACGACAACCGCGTTGGACTCCAAGTAGGCCAATCTACCTTGTCCTTTTCATTCATTAATTAGGAACCTACACTTTAGCTTGTCCCTTTGTTACTAGACCCACTCTAGGGCTAGGGAGATCGTCTCTGTCTGCAAAGAGGATTTACCTGCATAACAGTAACTAGAAGGAGAATTCCAGCTAGAACCACAGTGTATTTTGCATAAAAATATGCTCATGCTCCGGAACCGAGCAATCGAGCAGGTTAAAGTGTAGTGGAAGCACTTTAGGCCCGATGAAGCTACGTGGGAGATGGCGGATCAGATGCAAGCTATGTATCCTTCTTTATTCGTTGGTTGAACAAATGTCTTTGAGATATGTTTTCGACATATGTTTTGGTATATGTACATATTTATATGGATGTAAATATCGACATGAGTTGTGTTATAAAGCTCCAATAAGCGAATAAAGCTCCAATAAGCGATATGGGTGCCATGTCATTATGGTTGTCATGTTCTTATGTTTTCATTTTGGTTTGCTTCTTAGTAGGTTGATTATTATAAATACTGTAATGAGCTAAGTTATAAAGCTCCATGGGCAGTATGTTTTGCTTCCATCAGTCATGTTGGTCGTAGGTTTCATTAAACACGGAGGAGGTGTGTTCCCCCAAGGGGGAGGGGTTTGTAATAGCCCCATGTTAAAAAACTTCATGCAACAAAGTTGTTAAAGTAAAAAATAATAACCATGGTCACGAGACACTTATTGCAAGCTGAATGTTGGGAAAAACATCCTAGTGTGGGTGTTAATTTGGTTTATTATGGCTAAGGAAATGACAAAGGTTTTAGAAAGTCAAAATGACATTTTTGGCAATTTATTGATGAAAATAATGGAAGTTAGGAAAAAAACAAGGTGAGAGGTCATAGGTTGCATGTGAGGAGGAAAATGAAGGAAAATAATGGAAAATTGAAGAAAATAGAGGCCTCATTAATAAAAAATCTTCTAAGGATCAGTTGGTTCCTTTTTTTCAGTTCAGTTTTGGATATCTCTCGCTACTCTCTCTCTACCTCTCACTCTTGGACACGTAGAGAATTCTTGGAGATTGCTAGCAATGGATCAACAAAGGCAAAATAAGGACAAAGAAGGCAAAGGGAAGCAAAGATCAAGCAAGGAAGAGTAGGATCAAGTAGCTACAAAGGGTTTACTTGCAGGTATTGATTTGCATGTGTGATTTCCTTGCTAGATTTGGCATGCATGGTACATGCAAGTGTGGTTTTGGTTTTCTTGTTGCCACTAGCATGGGTTTTTCCAGGTGTGAAAGTGTTTTTTCAGCCTTGCCTTGCCATTTATGGATATTCATGGTGTGATGGGGTGCTCTTGTTTTGGTTGAGATGGATTACAGGATGGATTCGAAACTAAGTGAGGTGGTCTATGAAAGAAAGAACACATGGCCTAGGAATCCCTGAACCAGGCTAGGATTGCGGTAAATCTAGATTCTATGTAGCTCAGTGGGCCTATGAATCCTCGATTAGTGAATGGCGAGATATACGGTAAAGCCTAGAGGTGAGTGCCCTTAACCAGGCCTAGGAATCCTTGACTGGTGTATGGTGGGATATACAGTAAATCATGGAGGGTGGAGTCTTGATTAGGCCTATGAATACTAGATCAGTGAATGGAGGAATATACGGTAAAGCCTAGAGACTAGGAGATAGGAAAATTCTTCACGATGTAGGTGGTGAAATTTAGTGGCATCCATGCTTGTTTAGGGCCTAGTGATCCGGTTTGGATTGTGGTACAACCTGGTTACATTAATCAGGGTTGAGGTGGTTTAGCCTTTGGAAGCCCTGGTTGGTTTTGTTTTGAGCCCCACATTCATGCTTTGAATATGGCATGGGGGTGATTGGTTGAAAGAAATATTTGGTTAAGCCAATCTGTGGTCAGGTTGTTATTGGAAGTCCCAAACCTCGTTGGCCTATTCGTTAATTAATAAGAGCTACTTAACCTTGGTGTTTTATGTGTAAATGTATTGGTTCATATGTGAATGTTATGGTTGTTATATCCCTGGTATTTTTGTTGTTTATATACTAGTTATGAGTATGTTTTATGACATATTTGATGTATGGCTCTTATCATGTTTTGATTAGCAAATTAATGAACAACGAATATATGACCTAATAGATGACAACACAACTATTGTGATAAGGCATCAATTCTTCTTAACAAATCCCATATAAGTATGAGACCCGTATGCTCAGATATGTTGTTATGACCTGTAGATTACAATTTTGTGACATGGTTAACAAAATGCCTGTCATGGCTAGTGGGGGTTAGATCAAGTATTTTTATCAATGTTTGCATTAGTACCTTTTTTTCCATGTTATTTATCATTCTCGAAGTCTTCATGAAGTTCTAGGAAGTGTCCTAAGTCTTTTCATGGGAGCGCTTGAGGCTCAAGATGAGTTGTCTCAGGGGTTGATCCCCTGGAAGGGTTGGTTGGATCCTGAGAGTTTTATAGCATGTGTGGAAGGTCAGTTTGGTTACGTTATGTCGATTCCACTTCCTTGAGGTGACCTAGGAGGTTGAATCACGCCTAGTATCCTCTCGTCACATGTTTACCCCGGTGTACTGGTTAGCTTGGGTAAATTTGGGATGAGGGTGTTACATAAAGTTAATAAAGGAAAAAATAAGACCAAGGTCATGGGACGCATATTCCAAGTTGAATGTTGGGAAAAACATAGTGATGGGTATAACTTGTGATTAATAAATGGCTATGGAAATTGGAAAAATAAAAGTGGCACTAATTGGCATTTTATTTGTGAAATAATGGAAAATAAGAGAAAAGGAAGGTGAAAGGTCACATAATTGCATGTGAGGAAAATTGAAGGAAAAACAAAGGAAAATGAATAAAATAGAGGCCTCGATGATAAAAAGGCTTTTGAGGATTAGTTCACAGCTTTTGTCAGTTTAGTTTGGAACTCTCTCTCTCTCTTTTCTCTCTCACACACTCTTGCACACTTGGAGAAATCTTGGAGCACTCTAGTTTCATTGGATTTGGACAAAGAAGGCAAAGGAAAGCACAAGGGGACAACGATATCAATAACTACAATGAGGTTGATTTGCAGGTATCCAATTGCATGTATGTTTTCCTTGCTAGTTTTGGAATGCATGGTATATGCATGTGATTATTTGGTTATGATATGTCATTGATATGGATGATTGCCTGAATTGACAATGATTTTTCCTAGCCATGCCATTTCTCGGATAACCATGGCGTTGTGGGTTTTCCCATTTGTTTTTTGATTGGTGCTCATGTTCCTTATGGTTGTGGGTTGAGTTACTATTTCCTGGAGCCTTGGTTGGACAAATGCTCTGGAAGCCCTTGAACAACTTGGGTTGAGTTACTAGTCCTTGAGCCTTGGTTGGAAAAACGCTCTGGAGCCCTGCGACAGTTGTGGGTTGAGTTACTAGTCCCAGAGTCAGGTTTGAACAAACACTCTTGAGCCATGAACAACATGGGTAGAGATCGATCTTTTGATGTTAGTGATGTCTGACTATGAGGTGGAATTACTCGTTGAGGGTTGAGGTTGTTTGGCCTTTGGAAGCCCTAATTTGGTTTATTCCATGAGATCCCACATTCATGCTTGGAATATGGCATGGGGGTGATTGGATGAAAGAAAGATTTTGTTCAACCCAATCTATGGTCGAGTGGTACGTGGAAGTTCCTAACTTGGTTGGATTTTGCATATGTTAATAAGATCTCTTTTCCTCCTATATTTCACGAGTAATTACACCGAAGGTGTTTCCATTTTGAAAATGGTGAGGCTAGGAGTTGTCTACCTTTTTCATGTCCATTTGAAATTTGTCCATGTGATGTTTTGACTTGAGTCAACTTTAACTTTCAAAAAAGAAGAAGAAGAAGGAATTACACATCTTATTGTAAAATGGACCATTTTGCTAAATAAAATTTACTTATATATAAATGAATGTTACGAATAATAATGAGGAACTTATCATGGAGGGACTTATTAGAATTGGAACAATCTCAAATCCCTAGGAAATTGGTGGGTGGATATAATAATGATAATTTAATTTTAATATTATGGTTAAATTAGATATTATAATGATAGTTTAATTTTGAGATTGTGGCTAAATTAGATATTAAATTGATGTATGCAATTTTTTGATTTAAATTTTATAAAGGTATATATATATTAATCCTCTTTGAGTTTGAACCTATAACATTTTACCAAAGAAACACGTGTATATATATAATTTCTCTCCTTTATATTTATAGTTTAAAATTGAGATTTATAAATTCTCCATTCCACATACAAAACAAATATATGTAAAATAAACAATTCAATAATGTGAAAAATTTCCAAACTATAAATGCATACCATATACTTAGTAGATACTCTTTCAAATCAAAATTCTTAAGATAACTCTCACACAAAATTGCTTTAACTAATTATGATAAAGTCCCACCTTAAAATCGTGTTCAACCTAAGACATTATTGAGAATTTTTTTTGTTTAGGAATGATGATCCTCGACATAGAGACTTCTTAACTACAATTAAATTACATGGTCACTCGTTATTGCGAGACCCGCACGAGCTCTGCAAAGGAAACAATACTTACTTATGAAAATATGAGAAATAAACAAAGAAAATTTTAATGTCCACAAGGATAAAGATAGCTTATAGGACCTCTTTTAGAGTGCAAAATTCAAAGAAAAAAAAAATGCACCTAAAGATATTCAATCCTCTTCAAAATGGATCTATATTGGTTCTATATATGCATATAGCATGTGTAACTTTTCATTTTTAAAATTGTATTTTTGAAAGCATAAATGGATACAATGCCTTGAAAGTTTACTTGGATACTTGGATTGTGTAAACTACACCACATAGATTTGCAATTCCAATAAATCTTTGCTAGACAAAATTTAAGTTTAAATTTAAATCTAGAATTAATGGCTCCAAATTAATTTGTTTTTTTTAAAAGGAGATAGCTAAAATTCCAAAACAAACCCCCTTCTTTATGTTGATTACAGAATATCCTCGAATCATATATATATATATATATTTTTTTTTTTTGACATAGTGGTATGATTGGAAAAATTTGATTTAGACAGGTGGTTCTAGCAACATCTGTCAGATAGGCATCAACATAAGTGGGAGACTATTACAAGGATGAACAAATTTCCTCCCCTCCATCCTCCACTCTTTAGGTTGTTATATTTCCTTTGCTGCTATTGAGATTCAACAAGATGATGATCCTACTGAAAATTAAGCACTTACACTAGGTGGGGCCCGCAGGCTATTTTTAGGTGTATGTCTATTTTTAGAATGTTGAGCAAAGTCTATTTGTAGCAGAAATCTATTTATAGATGGTTGAGAAAATTCTATGGATGGATGGGCGTCTATTTTTGGAATGCATGTGCGAAGACGATTCGTTGATCACATGTCTAAAAATAGAATGCATGTCAATTATTGTTATCTCTTAACAATAATTAGACAATAAATAATAATCTATTCTCTTGAAGCACTTGATTTCAGTTAGCTGATGTGGAAAACCAGTCAACTGAAGGAATTTCGAGTTCAAAAGTTGGTTGGTGGGACATGCTAGTGGACATTGTAACTGAGTGATACAAAGTTGTAACAGAGTTGGATGTGTAGTTATGTGAGTTGTAACGTAGTTTAACTCAATTGAGTGAGTTAAACTCAGTTGTGCTAGTTGTAACTAAAGATACACTAGCGAGAGATCAATGAATTAAATATTAAATTAATTCACATGGAGTGGTCTCACATGCAACTGAAGATTTACTACTGTTAACTACATGCATGTCAGATCCAGTGGAGACCCAGTTGAGAGATAGGTGAAAGGGAAAAATTGACTATCAGTGTGACTATAGTGGGTGCACACTTGCAACCAAACACACATTGGAGATGCCAATGAGGATTGCACAATCAAGGCAAGGCAAGATCGAATTCATTCAGGGATTGTGATCAACAGGGATTGCGCAGTGGAGGCAAGATGTCAGGAGGCAGTAAATTGGTGCATGTTTATGCCAATTTTTGTATGACAGTGTGAGACTATTGTATATTGTACTAAGAGCTCTTGGAGTAGAGTTTTGTATGATATTGTTTCATGATCCATGGTATATACATAATATATGATAGTGGGGTTTTTAGCTTTATGCTTTCTCGATAAAAACATCTGTGTTATGTGTGATTGATCTTTCTTCATGTGTTTGCAATTGGTGATTAAATTTCCGCAAAGATTTAAGTAGAAGGATTTTGTATTTAATAGTGGCATATAATTGTTAGATCAGGAGGATCTGACAATACATAATTGTATTAAAATTTCTACAGCTGCAACATCTCTGTAATAACATCATATGCATGTTCAATTCCTTTGGTGTATCTTTGCACCTTTAGGGAAAATTTCTAATTATACTTGTTATTATGTGGCTTTGATGGTTGTTTTATCATTGTTATTATTTTGGTTATATGCTGGTTATAATCATGGTTTCATGACAAGTTCTAGTTATGGATCTTGACATGTTTTGATTTGTAAATGAATGTTTATTGAATGAATGACCTAATAGATGTTATTGTCGTTATTATGAGAGGACATTAGAGCTTCTTGATGATTCTCAGATAAGTATCAGACCCTTATGTTCAGATATGCATTCATGACCTGTAGATTACATGTTTTCAATGTGTTTAATGAAATGAATGTCATGGTTAGGCCTAGTTAGGTCAAGTACATGATCAAGTTTTGTGTTAAAGGCTTGATATTTGTGTCATTTATCATTTTGGAAAGTCTCATTAAGTTCCAGATAGTGGTTGGGAGTCAGACCTTGAAAAGGTGGCCCAGATTTTGGGGTCGCATGCTTAGAACTAGGAAATATAGACTGTAGTTGTTGGGAGGTAGGGTTATCCATGTGACTGGAGGGTCACAGTCATTGGCTTGCCTTGTCATGCAGGCGACTGGGGCTCAAGATCACTTAAAAAGAATGTTAACTCATGATTTGGGCACCTGGGGTGATTGTTTAGTTTATGAGTGTCCTGTAAGTCCTTTGGGATGTCAGTTTGTGGTTGATAGGTTCAGTTGTCAGCCCCACTTCCTTAATGAAACCTAGGAGGTTGGGTCATGTCATAGTATCTCCTCCTCTCATGTCTACCCTGACAGGGCGATGGAACTAGGTAGATATGGGAGGGGTGGTTACGTCAAACCTAAGCACTAGGAGGCTATTGGGTTGTGGTATAACTAGGCCATTGGGAGGAAAAAGAGTTCCACTTTTTTCAAGTGCATTTTATTTCATAGACACGGTGAGTAGATAAGAGGGATAACAAAAGAGCACATAGAGAGGATTTATGCACATGCCTTACTTCTTTGTACCCACATCCATTTTATATTAAGAGAAAGAGAGTAGAGCGACCTCACCTTCTAGTTGGGTTTTCCCCTGAACAAGTTTCCCAAGATATATCTTGTGCTAATTATGGTTTGTGAGATTTTATTTCATTGTTATCTATTTTCTGTATAAATATAATTTGCATGCATATGAAATAAACAATAATTAACAAATCCATAAATCTAAGGAGAAATAAAATCTCAGTGTACATTTCAAAAATTTATAATATATTTAGTAGATCTGTTGTGATGAATTGTCCATTGGAATATCCATGACAGTTTACGAATTAACACTAGCGTTAATTCTCATGAATCTTTTTGGTAAATAAAAAAATGGAGGCCCTGCTACACCCAATGGACTCTTCGTCCCAATGAAAGGCTCTCTAGATGTATTAGGCCTCCCTATACTCAATGGAATTAATGAATGAGTGACATTTCCAATTTTATTAGAAAAGAAGTTGGACGTAAACACCAAAAGAACCTTGTTATTTTCCCAATTAACTAGGGGAAAACCTAGATTGCAACACCCAAATAGGGGCTCTAGAGCCCCCCAAAAATAAATACTATTTACAAATAGGAAAATCATTGACACTATTGATGACACAAAAATAAATTCACGACCTTGAATCTCAAAGAGGCAATTGGATTTCAAAATCCAATAGGTAAATTCAACACACAAGACCCAATATTCAATAACGAAAGCGTGGAAACCTAAGCCAAAATCCCTTAAAATTAAGTTCTAAAGAGTTATCCATAAATATGGTTAGGTTGTTACCATATTGTTGCTATCATTGTTGCCTGTAGAGTGCACATTAGTTACTAATTCCATTATCCCACCAACATTAAAAAAATTCATGAACAACATTCAAAGAGCAAGCTAAAGTTAACACCATGCACGCAAAAAGGGTTATACACAAGTTCTATTCAATCACTTCACCTCAAATGTGATCCATCCATCTTGATTGTGCACCACGTGGTTAATTAATATGATGGTAGGAATGATGGTTTGGAAATGAGATAGACAAAGGGATGAAGTGATAATATAACATTCCAATTTTGCTTAGTATTCCTTCTCAATGTTGAGACACATTATTGGCTTGATTACCTGCTTGATAATTTTGATCGAGGACCTTGAAAGAACGAGATCTTTTGGAGATGACTAGCTTCCTCATAAGATTGAGATATAATGGATGCAACTATGTTATTATAAGGGAGGCTTTTTGAAACCATTAGATTGATTATTATTTTTTTAACTGAAACGGGTGTATCTTTATTTAATTTGGAGAGAAATTTGGACTTACGCCATTGCTGCCATCATTACATTGCATCTATTTCTGTTCCATGTTACATGTTGCAGATTCCTTATGGGTTACAGAGATGGATTGAACTATCCCCATTTATGAGAATTTGACCTTTCCCAAGAGTACAACCCTTGTTTGCCAAAAGATCTGCTTCACTGTTCAGATTTCTAAGAATGTGGAAGAATTTGTATGATTCAAAGTCAAGGAGGACTTCCTTTAATCTGCTCAGAGTTTTGTTAAGACTTGCATTGGTGAATAAATTCTCCGAATTTAACTTTTTAATTAAGATCTCAGAGTCTCCGAAAACTTGAATTTCTTTGTCCCCTCTATCTCTGGCAATTTGGCAAGCTTTAAGAAGGCTTAGGATCTCAGCTTGGTTATTAGATTTCTGCCCGATGCCCTAGCAGAAGCTGTCCCTTCTGGCTCCATCCAGGGCGTAGATGACCCCACCAGCTCCAGAAACCCCGGGGTTGCCTTTAGAGGCACCATCAAAGAAGATCATAGATGTTTTTTGTTTTCTCCACCAATCTTGAAAGATCGCTTCGGGGTCTCTTATTCGCCATACTGGATTCACAGATTGAGGAACAGAAAGCTGCCTCCGGGGGTGGGGGGAGAGAGGACCCAGCCACCTTTCTTCTTCAGGGAGCAGCAAAGGATCTGCAGAAAAGTATTGTTGTTGAGCAACTTCTAGGAGGAGGGATTTCGCTTTTGCAGCTACCGCAAAGGGAGTTTGCTCCTTTCCATTGAAAATCAAGTCATTCCGGGCCAACCAAGTCTGCCAGCAAGTAAATTTGGGGATGGCGTTCCAGATTTTCCTCCAAAAATATTTGTTGGGGATTTTGTAAGGATAGCATTGGTTCCAAGAGTCGAAGAGATCTGCTACAGAGTTATACGAGGGGACTGTGATGTGAAGCTCAAGGAGAATAAGACCCCACACATCTTTGACAAACTTACAATCCATGAAGAGGTGCTTGGCTGTTTCTGCACTGGTTCTGCACAACTCGCATCTGTGAGGCCCAGCTATGCCTCTTTTCATCAGATTGTCTCCAGTTAACAACTTGTTATGGGCCAGCGTCCAAAAGAAGAAGTTGACTTTAGGTAGAGCAAGGGGCTCCCAGACTTTCTTCCAAAAATCCGGATTTCTGCTGCTGTTCTTGATGGGTTGGAGAGCGTTGTATGCTGCTGCTATTGTATAGATTCCAGATTTCCCCCATCCCCAACTATCCTTCATCCTTCTGTTCACTGGGGCCGCTTCTTCCAGCATCTCTTCCAGCACGAGCATCTGATGATTTAAGCGACCAGGAATGCCATAAAAATCCCAACCATTCCATGCGCCATGACAATCCCATTTGGAGAGGTCGTGAACGCTATTAATTCTAGCGCGTTCCAACCAGTTCCTCAACTCTGCTATTTCATCTATTTCTGAAAGAGAATCTCTGTCCATTATGCGGTCGTGCCACAGATTTGTGTGTTTGCCATTGCCTGGGATTTTGTATACTCTCTCTTTGAAAAAGTTCAGACTTCTGTTGCAGAGTTTCCATACCTGGGAGTCGTTGTTTGTTTGAGTCGCCTGGAGATTTCGGAGCGGCGCCTTATGGGCATACTTCGTTTTCAGAGTTTCGCTGACAGGGTGCTTTGGGTTCTTAAATAGGTTCCAGAGGATTTTACCTCCCATCGCCAGATTGACCAAGGCTGGATCCCGAATTTGCAGTCCTCCCTCTGAGATTGAGCGTTTGACCAGATCCCATTTCACAAGATGCATTTTATGATTGTTACCCTTCCCCCCTTGCCAGAGAAAATCACGAATCAATTTGGAGATGTGGTCTGTCACCTGTTTTGGAGCGAGGAGGAAGGCAGCTTGATATATTGGTAATGTGGAAAGCACAGACTTGATCAGGATAACCTTACCTCCATATGTGAGCCAGTATCCTCCCCAGGTTGTGATTTTTGACTTGATTTTGCTGATTACTTCAGACCACAGCGCTCTCTTATTGCAACCATTTATTATGGGGAGACCAAGGTATTTTATCCTCTCCCATTGGGCATGGCTATTGAATCCAAGGAGGGAAGAGATATTTGTGAGCTCATGTTGCTCGATGTTCCAGCCATAAAATTCGCTTTTCCCTTCATTAATGGAGGCTCCCGTGGCCCTGCAGTAACTTTTTAGGACTTCATCAAAAGCTTTGGCAATTCTTGCAGAGGCGCCTCCGAGAAGGAGAGAGTCATCCGCAAAAAGAGCATGATTCTGGGCAGGAGAATGAATGGAAGGTTTAAGGCCTGGAAGGGAGCCTGCGTCTTTTTCTGCTGAGAGCTTTCTGCTAAGAGAGTCAACCATCAGAATGTACAGGAAGGGAGAGAGTGGGAATCCCTGCCTGAGACCTCTCTGGGCATGGAAAAAAGAGGCAGGGCGGCCATTGACGAGGGGGGAAATCCAAGGGTTGTTAGTGCAGGCCTTGATGAGAGAGACAAAGTGAGGGGAGAACCCAAAGGCGAGGAGAACTTTGTAGAGGAAAGGCCGGTTGACATGATCAAAGGCGTTGGCCATATCAAGTTTTATCAGCATCCCTTTTTCTTTTCGTTGCTTGCTTGAGTGAATAATCTCTTGGACTTGGATGACATTGTCCAGGATGTGCCTGCCTTCAACGAAGCCTCCTTGATTGCTAGAGATAAGTCTATTTAGAAGGGGCTTGATCCTATTTGCAAGGAGCTTTGCCAAAATTTTGTAAGAGGCGTTGCACAGCGATATGGGCCTAAATCTAGCAAAGGTTTCAAGATTAGTTTCTTTTGGAATGAGGGCGAGGTATGTGGAGTTGGTTCCTCCCCCTAACTTGGCTTTATTCATGAATCCTTTAATCATCTTTAGGAGATCAGTTTTTATGATGTCCCAGCACATCTTGTAGAAGTGGATGGTAAAACCATCGGGCCCAGGAGCCTTGTCTGAGTCCATAGACCAGATAACTTTAATGACTTCTTCTTCAGTGAAGGGTCTGTTGAGATCGGTGTTATCTTTAGGTCTGACCAGGAGGGGAATGTTGGAAAGAAAATCAGCGGTGTCCTCCTCATTACCTTGGGTTCCTGCAGTATATAGCTGTCTATAATGACTTTCAGCTGCCTCTTTTATCTGACTGAACCCTTTGCAGACCTGCCCTTCTGCTGTTGTGATTTTAGAGATGTGATTTCTGGAGAGTCTTGTACAGTATTGGCGATGGAAGAAGGAGGTGTTCCTGTTGCCCGCCTTCAGCCACAGACTTCGAGATTTGATTCTCCAGTACTCCTCGTCTAGCCGGAAGGATTGGAATGATGAACATTGAATTTTGACTTCTTTATCCAGCAGAGCTGGAGTGATATCTCTGCTTTCCATGTCTATTTGCAATGCCTTTAGGGACTGCACAATTTCTTTTCGATGACTAGTTGGATTTGGAGCAGGTTTTCTGATCCACTCCTTCAAAGCCTGCTTTGTGGCTTTGAGCTTTTGCTCCCACACGTAGCTGGGGGACCCTGAGAAGGTTTTGCTCCAAGCTGTTTTCACTGTGTCGAAGAAGCCATCTCTTTCAGTCCATAGAGGGCTGAAACGAAAGGGGATAGGACCCAAATCGTCTTCATCTTCTAGAGAGAGCAGGAATGGCTTGTGATCTGAAGTCAGCTTGGGAAGGATTTTGGTGGTAATAATCTTCTTAGTCATCATCAGTGCACCCTGAACCAGAAATCGATCCAATCGGGCAGAGTATGTTCCCCTCCCACTCTGTTATTGGACCAAGTGAAAAGCCCTTTTGCCGGAATGAAATCTACAAGGTCCCAATCCTGGATGAGGCCTTCGACCAGAGGGAGGAAGGGATCTCTGCTGTTTGTACCTCCCCTTTTTTCTTTGAAATTCAAAACAATATTTAAGTCCCCTGCCAGAATGATGTTTTTGGGGGAGTGCTGCTCAAGGAAGGCTATGAGGGTGGTCCAGCAATCTCTCTTTTCTGAGTATAGAACAGGAACATATAGATTGAAGAGGGAGAAAGTTAACTTACTTGGAATATGCATTAATTCCGTGAAGATCCAGCGTTGTGTTTCATGAGAATTGATCAGCTGGAAGAGATCTTCTGTCCAGAGGGTTGCGAGTCCTCCAGAGGAGCCTCTTGAGCTGACAGCTTTTCCTGCCTTTTTTTTCCATTTCATCTTGCTGGTGTCTAGGAGGGCTTTCCCCTCAATCTTAGTCTCTTGGAGCATGAGAATATCTGAGGGTTCCATTTTGAGAAGATCTTTGATCGCTTCAGCTTTCGAGGGATTACCCAGACCTCTGCAGTTCCAAGACACGAGGCACATTATTTACTTGGGATGGAGGGAGCCTCCCTTGGGGGGCCTGGTCCTGGTATTTCTCCCAATAGACATCTCTATAGTGGGCTGGCTTCCTTGAGTTTTGAGCCTTTCAGCCTCCTCTTCCCTTTCTTCTCTGCGAGATTTCCTGCCAACTTTTTTGGTGGGTTGCTCGTAGGTTTCATCCTCCGAGGACCCGGAGCTGTCAATAGGCTTTTTCCTTGTGACATCTGCATATGTGGGGTTGGAAGGGCTTCCTTGGGTGGCCTCAGGAAGTGACTTTTCCCCGCTATCTTGATTGATAATGGGAGATCCGGGTTGGTCCAAGGTTTCCTCGTTTGCTGTAGTTGCCTTATTCTGACTGTTTTCTTTGCCATTTGAGTTTTTACCTTGGATGTGATTGGAGCTGCTTGGTGCCTCTTTCAGGGGGCCTTTCCCGGTGCCCTTTTTGTGATTGGTGGGTTTTTGGACTAGAGTCCATTGCTCTCCATTTTGGTTCTCAGGTTGATCTTCTGCCTTTTTCTTGCAGTGTTTGGCAAAGTGCCTGTAGCCATGGCAGTGTCTGCATTTGAATGGGAGTTGTTCGTAGTCCAGCTCTTGGACATGCTCCATCCTGCTACTGTGAGATTGATGGCTTCCGGTAAACCCTCCTCCAGATCTACTTCGACGCAGATGCGGGCACAGAGTATTGATCTTTTCTTGGGGCTTGATCAATGTATTTGCCTAAGGCGTTGCCTATGATCTGGAGAGACTTAGGGTTCCAGCAATGGAGGGGAAGGTGGGGAAGCCGCACCCACACCGGGACGGCCAAAGAAACGTCCTGAGCTGGATCGAAATCTGGCGACCATTTATTAAGGTATAGACCTTGCGGACCCATAAAGTAAGGGCCATTCCTGAAGATTAAGCTTCTATCCTCTGCACTTTCGAAGACAAAGACGAAGAAACCTTTGCCAACGAAGTAACTTTTAACTCCCTCTTTGGTAAGCGGTTTCCAGTTCCTTTGAGTCCAATCCTCCACCGACTTGGGAGAGGGACAGAGGCCCGTGAATTGACCTATGAGGCCACGTTCAGCCAGGTTCAGAGAAGCTTGGTAGGTTTCTTCCTCGGGGAGGGCTACTGAGGGGATGGTATCCATCTTCTTGACAAATTTCTGTTGGCTCACTGAAGGTGGGCGCTTGTTGCATTGGGCGATCATTTCTTTGAAGGCGATAACCTTGGGGGGGGGGGAGGCAGATCCGATCCCCTAGAGGGCTCCATGGCTGTGCGCAGCAGCGGCAGTACGGTAGCAAGGGCACTGCAGCCCCAAGGGTGCGCAGAGGCGCGGAAGCCCTAGTCTGATCGCTCCGCAGAGAACGCTTCGCGACCAGGTGAAAAATAAAAGTCGTGGGCTTGGCCCGTAACGATTAATCTCTCACGGCGAGCCACGCCCTCGCTCAGGATTGAGCACAGGACCTGTCCGTCTTTACGAGAGCGACCTTACCACTACGCCGCCTCCACAGACCTCAAACCATTAGATTGATTATTAAACTTGAAAACAATAACTATTAAACTCCTTATTTATAGTCATATGCAAGGAGTAGGCCCCTAAACAAGAGTGTAAACTTTAGTTTGATTATTAAATATTCTCGAAGACCCTATACAAAGTTATTTTCTTGGTTTCTTATGGGATAAAGAATGTTCCCTCCCTCCTATGAAACCCCTCCATCTCTTAGTATGGTTAACAACATATGTTAAGCACTAACAAACATGCCATATGTGTCTTGATGTTTTGACATCAAGGTTATAGGGCAAACATATTTTATGGCAAGTTTGTTTGGTGTTTAAGGCTTCTAAAAGTTTTTGCAGGAGTAAGCTAATCTTATAGCGAAAGGGTCTTTGTTTATGATCATCAATTTGATAGAAATTTGGTAGAAATTTCAAGTACAAGCAAAGTTTTACAAATGATCTAAGATCTTCACACGGTGGAACAATGCCCTTAAATATTTTGTCCAACTTTGAATGGACCAAGATTATTAAAATTTTGAATCAATGAGAACTTTGATATTCTTATTTATTTATTTATTACAAATGTATGACAACTGTTATACACTCAATTAAATACCACTTTATGAGTTTAATGGTTAAGAGCATGCCTTTTTTCCTAAGAGTTTCGTAGGTATAAGTGAGGTTATAAGCCAACCTACAATCATACTCACTTAAGAGTCAACCACATGAGATAATACAAAAATATTATTGTTATTTAAACAATTTCTATATTATTTCAATTACATGGAAATTATAAAAATAATTCAATACTTTTACTAAAATAAATAAAATATCATTAATAATGGTGTAGTCTAACTAATAGAGGAAATGACTTTTTTAACGACATTTTTCTTGGTTAATTTTAACCAAAATCCGACGAAGACATTTAAAAGCTTGAGTTTAAGTTGCTTAATTTGTAGAATTCGAATGCCCCAAGGGTTTTAAGGTCGCTAAATCCGTTCATGTATTAAAAATGTATTTTAAACAAGAAAAAAACACAATCTTGCTTGAAATTGTATCAACAGATTTCGATGAAAAGGGTTAATTCATCTATAAGTTAGACTACACCATTAATAGTTATATGTTATTATAAAAAACATTATTCAATTTCACAATTAAAAGAATGAATAAAATAATATAAATATCTAAGTAGTTGATTTTAATTTTTGCCATAATATCCTTTAGTGACTCTTTACATATCACACATTACAATGGCTCATTTGCTTGGATTCATTTCTTCCCAAAGTGGACTTTATTTCCACTCTATCTAAAAAAAAGCCTACAACAATCATCCATGTACTATAAACATCAAAGAATCTTAGGCTCCAACAAATACAATGGAGCTTTAGCATTTGTGATTCGTGATCAAATGTAATCTCTCCCTACACTTATTGTAAGTCCCTATATATATATGGTCACGAACTCCGAAGATTAGTGACTGCTACGTCAAAAAAAATGGTATTCTAGGCACATCCACCTAAACAGATCACTTCTTGCCGGCTCAACCATAGAGCCTAACCTTGAGAGCATCGAGGAGAGTTGAACTCATGACCTCTTAATAATGAGGTGCTTTAACAACCTAAGAGATTCGTGTTAGAACAAACCCGATGAAAATTTAAGGTGTTTTAAGCAAATACATTTTAACATTTAACAAGGAACATAACATGTATGATTAGACCTGTTAGTCTGATTTACTAGAGCTTGAATTGTAACTGAATTTATTGGTGAGTTTACGATTTCAATCTTTCAATTTATGAGTAATCAAATAATATTCTTCAATTACAATATTAAGAATAAAATTCCAAATATACCTTTGAAATTATGTAAATC
Organism: Pinus albicaulis; assembly: GCA_034641835.2. NCBI lineage: Eukaryota > Viridiplantae > Streptophyta > Pinopsida > Pinales > Pinaceae > Pinus > Pinus albicaulis. The sequence continues at coordinate 984,409,990 of CM076584.1, read as the reverse complement.
ACTTGCTTTACATCTTAGAAATTGATTTTTTGAATATGTTTCTAAAAACACAAACTATTTTCAGTGAGCCTTAAATGTCCACCAAACAACCTAATAATCTTATTTCCTTTTTGAAACAATAGCAAATGTGACCATACTCATACACATACGGTATAGAGAAAATGCCATGTATAAAATCATTAAATGAAATAAGCGGCTTGAAACTTCAAAGATTACAAAAATCTTCCAGCGTTAAAAACTAGCAGTTGCCCCAAAAGGTGCAAAGAGAGGCCGATAGGATTTTAAAATCAAAAAAGTTGTACAAGAAAATAGCAATTGATACGTTAAATTTAAGTTAATTTTTTGTATTTTTTTCTTAAGTTTATAATATGTAACTATATTAGAATTGTTTAACAAAAACATTCTCCAATGTCATTAGAACCGCATGGTGGAATATTAAATACTAATTTGATTACATTATATTTTAAAGTAATCTAACTAATAGATGAGATGATATTTTAATTTACAAAAATTTAATGTCTCAAGGATCCATTTATACATAGAGTGGTTCTAAACTTCTAATAGTTAAGAATGCATGCCTTCTTGTAAAAGGTTAAAAGTTCAAATTCAAAAAGGTAGAAAATAGACATCTAGGAATCAAATCACTAGGCAAAGACATCGAATTCATATTTAAGTATAGCTTCCTTCATAAATCATACATTGCAATAAAAAATAAGCTTTATCATAGCTATATAGCAACAACATGTGGGATTCAACTAATATAATTATCCGTAATGGTAAAAAACCCAACTTGGAGAAAGATTCGTGGAAATTCAATTACAATATAATAGAAAAATGTGAAGTAAATCTGGTTAAAATAAATATGTGAATTAAAGATTTATTCATTACTTTATAGTTTAAATATTACTTTATATATTAAATATTAATTAAATATGTGAACTTACTATTTTTTTTTACACAAGTCTTACTAGTGACATGTGAGTTCAAATTGGGCAACTTAGAAGTTTATGGTCACTTTCTATAAAGAAAAATAATCTTTTTGGAAAGATCTCTAATTCTATTAAAAAAAATAAGTTACGAGGGAAAATTCCTAAAAATTTAAGAAAATATGTGAACTTTTTATTTTTAAACTAATTTTCTATTATTTTTAGTTCACATAAGTTATTTTTATTTCTCTATTTTAAGAAAATGGTAAACTTTCTTATTCCATTATGGTAAAATAATTTTAATCACACAAATATTTTTAAGCAAATTATTATTCTTTCCAAAAAAAACTCAAAGGATTTGTTCTTGATCAGGAGCATGTTAACACAACATAAAAACTTCAATTTTTCTTTTCTTAATTTGATCACAACCTCTCTATGGAATCGCATTGTCAACCACTACATTTAGAAATGGTAACTCGGAAATTAGCACCAGCAAAGATTACAAAACCTAGAAGGAAGACACTATGGATAAATCATGAAACCTCGACAGTTCATTATTTCATTGATATAAGATGAATGCCTCTAATCAAAAACCCAAAATTTGATATGAAAGCATGATATGACAATTCATGACTCACGAAACATTCTTCTGATGAAAATTTGACATGCATCAAGTACCATATAAAAATAAAAACTTTTTGGAAAGATAGAGTGCAGCATAGAACAATAATCTTGCAAAACTCCTTATAAACGATGCATTTTTCTTTCATTTACAATGTAAGAATCAGATTAATGATAGTTTTAGAGTATATACACGCCCATTCAACGAAGCTCTCATCACCAAGAGGCTGTGATACATCAACAGGCTTCCGCCCAGTCACAAGCTCCAATAACACAACCCCAAATGAGAATACATCAGACCTGACAGTGTGCTTTCCACTTGATGCATATTTCGGTGCCATATACCTGAAATATCAAATCAATGTCAAGCAAATTTACACTTCATAGGGCAACATCTATACCTCTTAGGAAACCAGTCAACCACAAAAATCAATACTTGGGAAACTTGCAAAATGAGAACATCTACAACTTACCCAAAGGTTCCCATGACACGGGTTGTCACATGTGTATTGGTATCTGATACTAGTTTTGCAAGTCCAAAATCTGACACCTGCAAATAAGAAAAAACCATCAGAAACAATACTCTACTCAACATAATGACATATAAAATTTGGACACACAAGTATCCATATGGTTGTGATGATAATTCTTGAAGAAACCCATGACACGGGTTGTCACATGCGTGTATCTGATGCTAGTTTTGCAAGTCCAAAATCTGACACCTGCAAATAAGAAAAAACCATCAGAAACAAGACTCTACTCAACATAACAGCATATAAAATTTGGACACACAAGTATCCATCTGGTTGTGATGATAATTCTTGAAGAAACCATACCTGTGCTTCAAATATGTCATCCAACAGAATGTTCGATCCCTTGATATCCCTGTGAATTATTCTAGGATGACCTGTAGAAGGTAATTGGATAAAACTCTATCATGTCTAGCCCTCGAAATAGAAATTATTATTTACTATTAAATAGAAATTACTATTTAGCAAATTCGTTTTTAAATTTCAGCAAAATTTATTTAGTAATTTATGATTTTATGATTTTTTTATGATTTTATGATTTTTTTGCACACATCTTACTAGTGACATGTGTCATTATCAAAATGATTTAGTTGACGAAAAAGCACCTGTATTAATTCAAAACAAAAGGCCTATCGGCCTAAAAATAAAAAAATAAAAATTTGTTTGTAATTTGCAAATTAAAAACAAGCTCAAAGATCTAAATATTTCTTATCATCAAAAAAAAATATTTAACACTATGAAGACTAACTTAAAATCAATTAGTATAAAATTGGTTACAACATTAGAGTTCTTATCATCAAAATAATATTTAACACTATGAAGACTAACTCACTATGAAGACTAACTTGAGTCAATGACTAATTTAGGTCCCATGGGTCTCTAGATGACAAAATCCTCACTCTAGGCCGTCTAGGTGTGGTTGATCTCACAAAATCCTTCTTATGCAAGAAAGTGATAGGATTATGTGTTATCATAACAAACATTATTCAATCACATAGTTATGATGCAGGTTGAAAATAATAATCAATTTCATAATTCTAATGTGCCTTAAAAATGATTCAAAGTTCTTAATATTCATTTATTTTTATTTTTTATAAATGGTAGGTTGTGTCATTGTTAAAATCTGATGATAAGTCGTATGGTTTTCAAGGCACGTGGTAGAGTGGAGCGAGGTTTAAAATGCCATAACGTCTATATTGAAAAAACAACAAATAACCAAATAAATATATTCACCCGCTCTTCATTCAAACTGTGGTGAATTTGGAGGGAGGATATGGCCAGGAGAGGTTCCTCTGAACCTGATGCCATGTGATGTACAGAGGGGCTTTCTTTGGTTGTCTATGGCGAGCAGAGTGTGATTTTTCGTTATTTTTGGAAGTTTTTGTTTATAAATATTTTTGGAGGTTGCCACCGATTCTCTGGTTCTTTTGTTGTTGCCATACATTTTAGATTTTTTGGTTCTGCGTTTTTTGAAATAATTTCTGTTCTTCTCCTGTATTTTATTAAGCATGGCCATGCTATTTGTGGGTTTGGTATCTGGTCTTTTTTCCTTGTTTTTTTACCAATTTTTTCATGATTTTATTCATTTGAATTGAATGGACTTGAAACGAAGGCTGCCCAAAATAGTCCATCCGGCACAGGTGAAGGTAGGTCTGGTTAGATTCATTTATTTCCTTTTTGGTGAATTTGTAAATTGTGTTTGCTGACATTTGTGCTATAATTATAGGATCTGGCCGCAGCAGAACCCTCTGGATTGTGCTCGCACTACAACTGCGATGACAAAGAAAAAGAATTATCTCTGGAGGAACCTCTAATGAAGCTTACAAGTTTTAAGGTATGAAACGGGATACAAGCCCTGCATGAAAATCACTGCATATTAATTTTATTTAAATTTGTGGATGAGGACTCGAAGAATTGGTGGAACAGGGGCTTAAACAGCGTCAGACGTGCTGGAGAATGGCTGGGATCCATTATGGATGATGCCGGACGCTGCTTACAGGCCCAAACTGAAGCACCTAATTCGCAAATTAGAGGCCCTCAATATTCCAGTACGATCCTCCAAGCTACGAACTCAATTTCGACGACGGTATTCAGAGAGATGATGATTATCAGGGCCAGGGCTTGTCCTTGTCTGCCATGAACCGTGGGAAGTCTGCGGCGCGCAAACCCTAGAAAAGCACTAAAATACATACGACATCTGGAAGTTATTCGACCCTGCAAACCACAGGCTAACGAAAATTATAATGTTCTTCATTTTTAAAAATAGTTTTTGCTGTTCGGCATTTTTATCTTGTTTTTCTTTTCGGTTTCTTTACCATTTTTTTTCATAGTTTAATGGATGTGAAAACAATGTCTACCCAAAATAGCCCAGCTGGCACAGGTGAACGTGGCATGCTTAGGTTAATTTATTTATTTTTGGGGAATTTGTGAATTGTGTTGCTGACATAAAATCTTGTCCGATATGCTATAATTGTAGGATCTGGCCGACCTGATGAAATCCGGCAAGCGTCAAGGAGTGAGATGGAGAAATAGCTTAGGGTACTCAGATTCCATCGTGAAGTAGCAGAACGCTCTGGATTATGCTTGCACTGCAACTGTGATGACAAGGTAAAAGAATTATCTCTGGAGGTACCTAGACAAGCCTACTTGAAAATCACTGTATATTATTATTGTTATTATTATTTAAACTTGTGGTTAATCCTGATAATGGTGAACAGGCGGCCAACCCTATGACATACAGAATGATGGTGCACACAAATATTTCGTTCTATCAGTGAAGGAGGTGAAACTGTTCGGACACCTAATCGTTCGTAGGTGCAGTGGGGGCAGGGCAAGGTGAGACGAGATGTGGTTGGGGCAGGGGAAGGCGAAGGAGGAGGTATGCTTCCATTGAACACCTATTCTGCTACATATTTATATCATGCGTGTTTCCGATATGCTATTTATTTACGTTATTTGTCTTTCCAATATGCTCTATATTTATATCATTTGACACTTTTCTTTAATCATTTTTTTTCTTTAAGCCTTCATTCCTTGTCAAATAGGCTAGGCTTTTTGTTGCCAAAGGTTTTTCAAATAGATGAATATTTTTTAATCTTCTACACCCCGCTTGGTTTTGCAAACTTTTTTCTCTTAAGCAATGGTATTCTTTCTGTTTATCTTTTTCTTGTCCACAAGAAGCTAAACAACTTTTCCCAACATTCCTTTTGGTATGTAAGCTAAAGAATGCCAACAAATATAGGCATCCCCTCCAAAACTAATTTGACCAAAGCTTCATTGGATAACCACCAATAACATGAATTAGTCATCATTTCTTCGATCTTTTTTATAAAGCCAATTCCAATCCTCGAATCTGTAGTTAGTGGGTTCGAGGAAAAACTTTAAATATTTGAGGATTTATGAACATTAACCTACATCCATTTTTCCTCCTTGTATAACTCTTTATACTTTTCTACTTCCCTAATTGTTCCCATGCCAAACAAAACTACGTCACCTACAAATGGTAGATAGGATAAAGAAAATAGTTTCTCAGTTTAAAGCCCTTTATAGCCCTTCCCTTTATATGCATTTACCATTTTGCTCAAACCTTTTGCCACATCTCTGCAATAGACCCCTATTAGTAAAGTCTAAAGAAGAAATTGATATGACAAAGGAAGTTGAGAAAATGCACCCCATAATCTAATTTACTACTTAAGATCTCATTCCGATTTGAATCAAAATAATCCCATGATCTAATTATCTCACCTTATTATAAGTGTTAGCTAAGTTTAATCTCATTATCATAGTTTTTTTTTTTTTTTTTTTTTTATAACTTTTATTATTTGTAGCCCTCCTTGTCCTATTCTCATCACATCATGAATTTTCCTACTGTGAAGAAAATGAAACAACTCTTCTGAGACAAGTTAGGGAAAATTCTTTTAAGCCAATTTGTTGAAATGCTGCACAAAGAATTACATAGTGATAGGGCCATAATCATCAAAGTTTTATGGATAATTTTGCCTTGGAATTAGAACTATAAATGTTTCATTTAGTGCACCCAATAGTTCATGAGAAACTTTAGATTCTTTTGTCACTCTTAGCAATTCCTCTTCTAGCAAGTCATAGAAACAAATAAAATTCCACTGTCCAATCGTGGACTTGGATTATTTGAAATCTTAAAAGATTGTAGAACTAATTTGAGTCCTTTGGTTACTTTAGCTTCAAATTCCTCATTTTGTTGTTCTTAATTCTCTTTAATGTTTGCCTTAGGAGGTTCTTGGAATAAACTTTTGAAGTGCCTTACTATTTAGTATTTATGCTATCTTTAAGAATTTTTTTAGCTCCCTCCCATCTTTCTTACTTATCTTCCATGTAGTTTGATGCTCTTTTGATGTTTTACATAGTTTTGGAAGAATTTAATATTCTCATTTCCCTCTATCATTCTTCGTTGTCCATCTTACTTCTTCTTGTGCTAATCTAAGAAGAAAGCTAGATTAAGTGCTAACAATGGGACAATGGCCCACTGTCACCACAACCATGGTCCCCTGCTCTTTATGGACTTTCATCGATGGGGGGAGTATCGGTAAGATAATAATCACCTTTAATAGATTTTTTGGGGTTTAAGGTGCAAGGTGATGGATTAGGACCTCTCAAGGAATGCTCAAGGTTATGATATAATGCTTCGCAAGGTGCTTCACCTCATGTTTCATGAATTATCGTGGATGAAGGTACTTCAAAGATCAAGGAAATGAGGAGAAAGGGCTTCGTATGATAAACTTCATCAAGTATTAAGCTCATACAACCCTCAAAGTAGTCCCCAAGTTGAGGAAAAACTAGCTAGGTTTTCTCTCTTAGGGCAACGCCTAGGGCAAGAGATTTTATGGATCCAAACTTTGAGGTCAAGTAGTCAAGATTCAAGACCCTAGGCTTGATGTTTAGGCTCTTGGAATCCCACCAAACCTCCTCCTATGCATTTTTCTTAAGCCCTAAATAGTCATCCTACATTAAGAGGAACATAATTTAGAGAGGAGAATTTATGGAGAGAAATTGAGTTTGACCACCAAGGACTTGGATTAGTGCCTTGTCCTGGGCATATGGAGTCTTAGGAAGTTCAAGATGAGTGAAATTGTCTCTAAGGAGGCCTAAAATTGATGCCCTAGGTACCAAGTTTAAGCATTTACTTACTTGATAATTGAGTCTCTTTGAGAGTTCAAGATTTTTCTCCACTAAGAACATTCATTACATGCCATTCATTGAATAACATATGCAATACTCAACTAGAAAGCTTCTTTAAATTAATTTTCAACAATTAGGGCACAATTTAGCATGTTCTAGAAGCAAGAATTCCATACATTAGACAAATTCAAGAGAAAAATTTCATCAACATAAAGTACTTACAAGACGACATGCAATATATCCATATTCTTGGGGTTTCTTCTCATCCTTTTCTAATTGTAGCAATATTGCTAAGTGGTCTAAAGATCTCTCTACCCTTAACCATGACTTAAAGTCTTTCCACATCCTCCAAAATATTTTCTACTACCAAAACCCTATCTAATCTCCTTGATGCCCCTCCCTTCCTTTTTTAAAGATCCTTCATGTTGGAACTCTACTAATAGGTTTCACATCATAGAGCTGTGTATCTTTAAACCTCCAAGATAGATAATATATCAATGGGTCTTGTTTGGGATTCCTTTGCCCAAACGTAGACACAAAAGAAAAATTTCTCCAAGCTTCATTACCAAATTTAGATCACTCTTTGTGATGTCATAGCTTTGACTACTGCTTAAACTATGAAATTGTCCTAGAACAACTTTCTACCTCCATATGGGCCCTAAAGATTGATGAAGGAAAATACTTTCCTCAATTCCTTAGACCTTGGTTGACTTTGGATACCTATGTGTATGAATGATGTATTGTTAAGTTGCATAAAGTTATTCACCTCTTTTAATAGAGGTTTCCCAAATTTTAACCTTGTGAAATTTTAGCCTTAGGGTTGTTATAAAATATAGAACAAATGTAGAAATCCACGAATTTTCCTCAATTCCTTGGACCTTAGTTGACTTTGGATACCTATGTGTATGAATGATGTATTGTTAAGTTCCATAAAGTTATTCGGCCCTTTTAATAGAGGTTTCCCAAATCTTAACATTGTGAACTTTTAGCCTTAGGGTTGTTATAAATAATAAAATATAGAGCAAATGTAGAAATTCACGAAATTCTGCAATCGCTATTATGAACACTCTGAAAACTACTTTTTTTTTCATATAGACACAAAATTTCTCTACTAAATTTTGTAGCGGAATAGGAACAAAAATAAACACACCATCACAATAATCAAGGGACAAAACTTTATAGGGAACCCAATTGGGAAAACCCTTTGCTTGTTTGAGAAATTTATTGAAGAAATTTAAGCAAATACAATTTTGATTCCCTCTACTTGCACTAATAAAAAACATTCCTTGCAAGACCTCTGATATGCTCGTAGATTTCCTCCTAATTCCTTTCTCATAGGCTGCTCCTAAATTCTCGCGCAATTCCCAAGGAAATTCCTCTCTCCAATAATGAGCACAAGCTACTCTTGACACACCTTTCTCTCACAAGCTCCACACATAGACTTGTGCAACCTTCTCACAAACCCGTGAGCTCTATTGTCTAGTCTCACAAACTTGTGCTCACAAGACAATGATCAATTTTTTGTTCCTCCTTTTAAAGCAATTGGAATGGCTAAGTTTAGTGAGTTAGCATTAAGGAGTTTGCTTTTGATTGCTTGAGTTAGCATGAGTTAAATTTACTCGCACTAGAAGACTAATAACTCGGCTTTCCACTTTAACACATCAGTTAATTGCTTCTAAACTCGTCTTTATTTTTAGGAATGATTCCTAAATTTTAGGAAATTGTCCTAAATTATAGGAAATGCATGCCAAGGAGAAAATCGTTGTGGTTCCTTTGATTAAGGCACATATCAAGTAACCCTTTCTCGCTATTATTTTCAACACTCCCTCTTAGTGAGGAAGGTGTTCTTGGAAGATCCTCATCCACTTGGATTTGTCTCCAACACTACCAAGTTCTCTACTGCTGTAGCTAGAAGACTTTCCAACTTTCTTTTGCAGAACTTACTTTGAAGAGTTATTCATTCCCATCATGTTCTGCGAGTCCATCACTTCAGTTGTAAGTGCCATGTACCTTGTGTACCTCTGTGGCTGCTTCCCCTGGCTAGAAATGACACTGGAAGATTCAACTCTCTTTTGATCTCCCGGACCCAAAACCTCTGCCCACTTGGCTCAAACTCTCTCTATACTGGGATTCACTGACTGAGTGGCTACCTCCACTTGCCCCGGACTATGCTCTTCATCATCCTGTTTGTCGGCCTAAGTGCCAACTAGCTTATAATCAAATTGAGATATTGGCTGAGGCTCCATCTTGAGAGCTTTGTCCTGCTCTCACTCAACCACCACTTTACTCTGAAAACTCCTTGCTTTGCTGCTCAAGGCTGCACCTGTCTCAAACAAATCCGCCCACTAGCTGCTCTTCTGCTCCTCCAAGATCGTCAACTTTAAGGGTCTTCAACAAATTTCCCACTAGCATTAATATGGTTGCTCCATCATCACCGCTCTTAAGGACTTTTGGAAGTGCCATCTTATCAACCACATGGCTCCTTTCATTAGCTGAACTAGGGCTCCAATTCGAATATGCCTCCTAACAACCCATGACTCCTTCCATGAACACTGTATTTGAGGTCTTCATCAAGGTTGGCTTCTCACAACAGATAAGTACATCTACCCACTGCATACTCGCCCATGAGAAACATTGTTCACAACTTCGTTTGTGAACAATACTTTGTTGCCTAAAAAACCTTTAGGATTGCATTCCCCATGTACTGTTCTAGATTTTGTTCACTACTCTGATACCATGTAGAAAATCCACAAAATAATGCAACTGCTAATATGAACAATCCAAAAAATACTTTCTTTTCATATAGACAATTTTCTATTAAATTTTACAACGGAATAGGAACATAAGTAAACACACCATCACAATAATCAAGGCACAAAATTTGGTAGGGAACCCAATTGGGAAATTCCTTTGCTTGTTTGAGAATTTTATTGAAGAAATTTGAGGAATAGATCTCTTACAAAGACAACTTGTTTCAATAGAGAATATAATGTGATTTCCTCTGCTTGCAATAAGCTGAAACACTCCTTGCAAGACCTTTGATTTGCTCCTCGATTTTCTCCTAAATTCTTGCGCAATTCCCAAGGAAATTCCTCTCTCTAATAATGCACACAAGCTACTCTTGGCACACCTTTCCCTTACAAGCTCCACACATAAACTCGTGCATTTCGAATGACTAAGTTTAGTGAGTTTATTGTCTTGTCTCACTAACTCGTGCTCACAAGACAATGTCAAATTGTACCTTCATTCCTCCTTTTAAAGCAATTGGAATGACTAAGTTTAGTGAGTTTCTAATTAAGGAGTTTGCTTTTGTGATTTATTGAGTTAGCATGAGTTAACTACTCATGCAAGTTGTCCTATCTCAAATCGAGGATTTGAGACTCAAACACACGTTCTTTTCCTCTATTAACTCGCACTAGAAGACTAATAACTTGACCTTCCACTTTAACACATTAGTTATCTGCTTCTAAACGCGTCTTGCTTTTTATGAATGATTCCTAAATTTTAGGAAATCATCCTAAATTATAGGAAACTTGACCATGCCAAGGAGAAACTCATTGTGGTTCCTTTGATTAAGACACAAATCAAGGAACCATATCTCGCTATTTTTTTCAACACAAAACAACAATGGGAATTAAACAATATCTTTAATCCTTAACAACCTACTATTCTAGGTGGTTTTCACACTAATTCAAACAATAGTGTGCTAGGCACCCTGCTATAGTCAGGTTGCACCCTATGTAATTTATGCAAGCGGTGAGGGTGCTATTTTGTAGTTTGGATTGGCGGTCATCTTTGTACAACAAGCTTTGACTCCAAAAGTGTTAGTGATGCATCACTAGATAAGTCCTTTTGACAATTTCCAATTTGTTGGCTGCTTAAGTGTTTGAAAATTTGTGTATACAATTGTTTTCATATGTTATTTGAAGGTGGAAAGGTATGCAAATAACATACAGGATAGCTACCACTTTCCAATGGCTCTTTTGGCTTGTTTCTTGATCTGTTACATTCTTTGTTGTACGTTTTGTTTGCGAAATTTCAACATGATGTGCAATTATTTACTATTGTGCTTGTGCTTGTGCTTTTGCTTTGAAAGTCTCAATACCCCTAATCCTAGTGTAAGGGGTCCATTGAACTTCATCCCAAGGATCTTCCACTAATAATAATCATCTCCAACTACATTAACAATTGTTTGTACCAAAAGACAATCATTGATTGATGAAAATGGCACATGGCTCCAAATTGGCTGCTCAATGTCCAATGCTAATGTGCCATTTTGTTATGATGGAAAACTCTGAAAAAATGCATTTTGACTCCATTTTGCCATTTTTAAGATTAACAAGAAATTTGTTGTTGTCTGTGTGCACCAACATCAATCCCTTATCTACTATAGGCACTTTTAGTTGAGATTGGTATCTTGGGAGGTACTCCAAACCCTAGGGTATATGGTTGTGGAGGAATTGGCACCACAAAAGAGTTTTGTGGGCTAAGAACCCAAGAGGTGGGTTTTGCACCTAGGCTTGTGGGTGTGAAACCATGCATGGTTTTGTTGATTTGACACTTGGAGATTATAAGGAACCCTTAGTGGAGCAAGGGGCTGCCAAGAACACGAAGAGAGTATGTGCCAAATGGGGAGAAAAATATTTTTTACTTATGTGAGACCTCAAGATCATATAAATACAAGTGATGTGAGACCTCATTTGGCATCCAATCAAGGAATTTGTTTCTCATGTGAAGACGAGCAAAGAGGGCCGAATACTCCCGAGATAGCCGCAACCCTAAAAGCCTAGCAAAGTAGGAGATCAACTCTGGTTTTAGGCTGATTCTTTATGTTTTATTTGGGCTATGGTTGGGTTGGTACACACAACAAAGAAGAGGAGACTAGGTCGAGACTTTTGAGGATGAAATCATAGCATAAAAATATAAGTATACTCTCTCTAATAGGCCGAGAATTTTTGAGGTGTTACAAGTGGGTGGATTTGTGGTTTTTGGAGGGTTAGGTAGCCTACTTGGTTGCCAAGTCTAGGCCGCATACACCTAGAGTAGGAGTGAAGAGATCAAGGGCTGCTAGAGTGGGTTTGTAGGTAGTTTGGAGCTGCTCTAGGTTGCCTTAGATAGGGTCGATTTCCTTAGAAAAACCTTGCTAAGATTGGAGGTGTTTTGGGAAAGCAGAAAGGACGTCTTCAAGGAGAACAAGTGCAGGATTGAGGTCCAGTTTTTGGACAGTAGTTGGAGCAGTCAAAGATCAGTTTTGGAGGGCTGTAGTGGCTTGTTCCAAAGCCCCAAGTACAACCTCTTGAAGGACAAAGAGCAGTTGCTAGAAGGGCAGAAGAAGAGAAAATCCCTAAGGGTTGATCCTTGAAGGAATAAGGACCAACCAAGAGGGAAAGTAATCAAGCCCCAAGTTTACTGTTGAGAAGGATTTCTACAGTGATAGAGGAAGGCCTCCATGCCCTAATCCTGTCTTCATATAGCAACAGAGGAAGGAAAAAGTGGGAAGAAGTCCCAAAGTGTTGTGTTCTTGAAGGACTAAGGATCAACAAGTGGGTAGTTGATAAAGACCCTATGGCTGCCAAGACTAGACCACATACACCTAGAGCAGGAGTGAAGAGATCAAGGGCTGCTAGAGTGGGTTTGTAGGTAGTTTGGAGCTGCTTTAGGTTGCCTTAGATAGGGTCGAGTTACTTAAAAAAATCTTTCTCAGATTTGAAGTGTTTTGGGAGAGCAGAAAGGACGCCTTCAAGGAGAACAAGTGCGGGATTGTGTTTGGGACATAGTTGGAGCAATAAAAGATCAATCTTGGAGGGCTGTAGTGGCTTGTTCCAAAGCCCCAAGTACAACCTCTTGAAGGACAAAGAACAATTGCTAGAAGGGTAGAAGAAGAGAAAATCCCTAATTGCTGATCCTTGAAGGAATAAGGACCAACCAAGTAGGAAAGTAATCAAGCCCTGAGTTTACTATTGAGAAGGATTTCTACAGTGATAGAGGAAGGCCTCCATGCCCTAATCTCGTCTTCATATAGCAGCAGAGGAAGGCAGAAGTGGGAAGAGGTCCCAAAGTGTTGTGTTCTTGAAGGACTAAGGTGCAACAAGTAGGAAGAAGTCCCAAAGTGTTGTGTTATTGAAGGACTAAGGAGCAAAAAGTGGGTAGTTGGTGAAGACCCTATGGCTGCTAAGACTATGCCGCATACACCTAGAGTACGAGTGAAGAGATTAGGGGATGTTAGAGTGGGTTTGTAGGTAATTTGGTGCTGCTTCAGGTCGCCTTAGATAGGGTCAAGTTCCTTAGAAAAATATTGCTCAAATGCGAGGTGTTTTGGGAGAGCAGAAAGGACGTCTTCGAGGATAACAAGTGCAGGATTGAGGTCCAGGTTTTGGACAATAGTTGGAGTAATCAAAGATCGATTTTGGAGGGCTGTAGTGGCTTGTTCCAAAGCCCTAGGTGTGAAAATTTCGAAACCAGATCCTATTGCATAATTGATATTGTTTCTTCTATTTGTTAAGTAAATTAAACAAATTATTTACTGTGTGCTACGACAAATATCGAAACAAATATACTGCAACCTTCACAAAACAAATACTCCGGGAGAAATAAAAACACTAGAAGAAATAGATGCACACACACAATATGACACCATTATTTTTGGACTAAGTCCCCAAAAAATCCAACTTGGGAAAACCGGTGCAACAATTAAGGGTTTGATATTATGCAGTAGTGAAATTTGAGTACAATCTATGGATGCTTAATCTAACAATCCAAAGCAGAGAAATGAAGAGCAATAAAATCTAGTGAGAAAATTTCTCACTCCACAGGTGATTCGACACCGACCTTAATTCGAATTGAGCTGCTCCTTGCTCCCTCTACGCAGTCACTATGTCAACCTATGCGCTTACTGCGTCCCACAAGCTTGGAGCAACGTCTCCTCTTACTGTCTCTGCAACTTCTGTGTGGAAGACTGATCCTCTTTGCCTTTGGACCCTCTTCCCAACTTCTAGCTTAGAATATCTCCTTCTCCCCAACAAAATAGAATCTCCCCACGAAAGCACTGCGCTGCCTCTACACTGCCTGCAATGTACTCACCAAAGCTGGAAAGGCTTCCTCTGGCCTCACTATCTTTGCTTCTCTCTCACTGCTTCGACTTACTGAATCACCTCTGACAGTAAAACGCTGGTACTCTGGAAATCAATTTCCCAGCAAATCAAATACTCAACTGATTTGGTGTGTCTTCTCTAAGCCCCATCGAGTTCTTCTTATAATTCTCTGTTGATACTTCCACGACCACAATTATTGGTTAGAGGCAGTTATTGGTTAGAGGATCTTCTCTGGGACCAAGAGTACATAGCAGAGAGGCAGTAGAGGAAGCATTGCAACCACCATGAGGAGGTGTGACACAGTCCCCAGAAAGGGTGATACAAGGACTCAGTGTGTCCGAGAGACAGTCCGAGTTTTGTTGGAGATCGGGGTTTCTAAGCCGAGAGGGTTGAAACTTGATTTTTCGAGAGGCAGGTCGATTCAATGAGGAGGTGACGCAGTCCACAACCATCCCCACGCAGGCCTACGCATCTACTGTGTAGAGGCAATGCAGAGGGAGCTGGGGTTTCACAACATCTACTGTCGTGATTTATCTGTACTAGATAGCCAGTAAGGCATCCAAAGATTGTATTCAGAAACTGCTGCTTAATAATACAAACCCTCAAATCTGTTGCATCGATTTTCCCACATTGGGTTTTTCAGGGGACTACGTCCAAAATAAAGGTGTCCTATGTGTGATTGATTTATTGCTCAGATTCCTTGTTTCAAAATCATATTTAATTAAGTGTAGGCTGCTTCAGTAGTTTACTTCAATAATTCATGATGCATTTTGAATTAATTCTATAACTGTAATTTACATAACAGGAGAAGTAAACTTAGATAGTTGCAGTAGGATTCCTAAGATTGTCAGATTTAGGAATTTTCACAAAGACCATAGGGTTGTCCACAATTAGGCCATGATTAATCCATAGTCCTTTACATTTAAGACTCTCATAAGCTTATTCCTTGTTATTTTTTGCCCAAGGAAATTGACAAAAGTATGTGCCTTTTCAAGGATGCTCAACCCACAAACTAGTATTTTACAATGACCTTCAATATCTTTATCGTTACAAGGGTCCCCATTAAAGAACACAAAGAAAGGTTGGGCATTTCCTCTCATTTTGAGGATGGTACCTAGGATAAACCCTAGATTCTTTAGGGCAGAAGGCTAGGTCAAAAACAAGGGGGCTCAACATGTCACATATCAGAATTGAACTTGGTTAGGGTGGATAACACTCCTCTCAACCACATGAGTTAAACCTATTGACCAATTTCATGTTCTCGCTATTGTTGTTTTTCGGTTCTTTTGTAGCTCTCATACCACCTTTAGCCACTTTTACAGTGAAATATTATGCCGTTCAAAGATGCCTTTGACTTCTTTCATTATACTAAAATTGTATGTAGATTTTAGGGCTTTTATACCATCAACTAGTTTTTCTTATATGTTGTTTTTTAACATCATTGTACTTAATAGTCCCATTGAACTAACTATTTATGGTCCTTTGTTAGACATTGATATTATCTTTTTTATTTATTTATTTGGTAGCAACCATTCTTATTTCTTCCAAATCCATGTTGTGTTCTATCTAGTCTAGTCTCTCCATGGATGCATTATCTCATGAAACTTAGCACACCTAAGTGAAATGCTTTTGTTATCAAGGTTTCAAGAAAACTTCCACGTGAAGATGACATTTTCAGCTAATAGGTTGCACATACATTAGTTCCTTTCAAGGATCAAACCTTGATCTTCACTTCTTAGAGTAAGGATAGTCCCTGATACCACCTTCTCTCTAATATGTTTTTTTGCACATGCCCAAGAATGAAACTCAAATGAAAGCCAAACTCGAATGAGGATATGAAACATTAGAGTATAACATAATATTCCATTTCAAGTTCTTTCTATCCATGCATGCAATGTTCAAACTTTTTCCCCTTGATATGCCCTACTAGGGGTTTTTCCATTTAGGAACTGATTCTTTCCATTCACATGTCCTCTCCAAATACTAGTCTCACATTTTCCTTTTTGGTTTTGATGCATTTGCTCTTACAATTTCTCCCTAGAAAACCTAGTTTTGCCTTGTTTTCCTTCACATTCTCTTACCTCCATGCTAAAGGTCTTATATCCTTTCTAATGTTCTAAAGGTTCATCCCTAGTGTTGAGGATGGACTTGAGAAAGACATATTTCCCATCCTTTAAATAGTCCACTAGCTATTCCTCAATTGCATCCTCTCCTTTTTGATAATATATTGGAGTCTATGTCAATATTTTTAATGATATTTTTGGTGTCTTTTAATGATTTCTCATAAGAATTTTCGGTTTTGTTTTTGTGAAGTTTAGTGGGTGAGAAATTGACGCAGACTTGAACAACTTAGTCGATGCAAATTTCTTAAGTGAAGGCTAAAGATAAGGCATGTATGGTTAATTTTATCTCATTCTCTGCCACATAGTTATATAATGTGTGTTTTTTAAAAATTTAGAGGCAATGTAGGTAATGAAAGGTGGAAGGTGGAGGAGCATTGTTGAATATCTTTGTGTAAGAGGAAAGAATGCGAGTTCCCTTTTGTTGCACAACCTATGGTCTTAAACTTTTCTTATAGTATATTAAAGTCTATTTAATTTTTCTGATAAGAATTTTGGCATGTTTTAAAGATTCTCATAAGATTTTTTTATGTTGTTTATTGTTAGATTCAATGGTTGGAGGAATCAAGGTAGGTCCTAGAACCCATAAGAGAATGTATAGGATCAATAATGAATCTACTAAAATGCTTCTATGGGATAGATCATAGTAAAGTGCAAAGGTGGAGGAAGAGGGTGAGTCCTTTTGGTGCAAATACCATGTCATGATTAGTTGTGACAACCTCTTTATGCTCTCCTCCCTTCTTTTTTTTTTTTCCGAAGAAAAAAATCGTTTTTTTTTTATTAAAATAACAGACCGACCCTTACTTGGGTTATTACATTGCTCCTTGAGCTGATTTGTACTAATTTAGAGTTTTTCATTACCATTTTTAGATTACAACCAAAAAATTCCTGATCCGATTTACCTTAGATAATTTTTCTCCTGCTATTTTGTGAGAAGACATCCATTTTTCGTTAATGGCATCTTACTGCTATAATTGCTCAGAATTGGTTATCCCTTTGAAACAAAAACGATGTTAAATCTTGAAGTATATAAGGGACTGTATTGTCCCTTTCGATTAGACTGCATCTCCCAATGACATGTCCGAGATATTCCAGATTATCAAAATCTTTAAGGACTAGAAAAAATCCAAGGCTCAATTTAAACCTGATTGATTTCTTCCACTTTAGTAGAAGTATCTAGAATTTTCAGAGTGCCAGGAGGGAGGGTGAGAGCCGATTTTGAAAGCCCATCTGCTAGCTCTCCTCCCTTCTTATGTAGTTAGGGTTTATGATTTTTGATGTTTCTATTAGATGTATTTACTTTTGCATAAGATTACTTATAGGATTTTGGTCTCTATTTAAAATTTCTTGTAGGATAGTGTGGCCTTTGTTTCATGTTTCTTTGAAGATACTTTGTGTGTATTTAATATTTTTCATAAGATTTTTGGGTCTCTTTTTAATACTTTAATTTGTGCTATGCAGGGTTTCTTTGTTGGCCTGTGGATGCTTTTTGGGGTTGCAAAAGTAGAGTTTGTCTCTACTGTATCTCTCTATTTGATCCTTTCTATTTTTTCTCTTGTTTTTTGCTATTGTTGTTTGTATCTTTCGCTATTGATGATGTTGGTTTTTTTTAAACATTTGTGAGCATGGCTAATTTGTTTAAATTTAGATGTGATGTAGTGCATGGAAAAGAAGATGGAGGATTATTGATGAAACTCTTGAAATATCCATGTGAAAGAGACGTGGGTTAGTGCAACAGAGGCAGAGGTAGATGGTGAGTTCCTATTTTGCACAAAACCCATGTATGCTATGTTATGAAATTGTTCTCGTTTCAAATAAAAATTTCTCTTCCCCTAGCTATTTAGGGTTTGTGTTTTTGATCTTTGAATAAAATGTACTTAATCTTGCATAATATTTCTGTTCTTTGTTTAAGATTTCTTATAATATTTTTTATTATCTATTTAATACTTTCATGAGAGTTTGCGTCTTTTGAAGATTTCCCATAAGATATTTTGATCTTTATTTAATATTTTAGAGTTTGATTTTTGTTTGGTTTTAGTGGGTGAGAGATAAATGTTCTAAAGGTTTAATGCTTTAGATTGATAATTACTTCCAATGATTTCATTAATTTTCAGGACTTTCTATATTGATAATTAATTCCAATGATTTCATTAATTTAACTTGTGTTACATTCATCATTAAGCAATTATACAAAAAAGATTTAACAATAAAACAATAAAGCCAGTAGGATCATAAAGTGATAGCCAAATAAGAGACACAAAATTTATCTTAGGAAAAACCCAACAACCTTTTCTTAGAGAAAATATCCAATTCAACAAGAGATACAATCTCATTTCCCAGTGAAAAACAAAGTCAAATTGACCAGTAACCAAACTTGGTCAGACAAAGATAAATGCATCCCCCAAATATTGTGGCCTCCTGCACTTCGGTCTTCTACCCAAAAACTCATCCCGCTGCCCAAAATTTATGCCCTCTTATTCTACCTTAGATTCGTCCTCTTTGTCCCTAAGATCATGCCTCAAATTCATCCTTATGATTCGAATTGGATGCGCAAATGGAGAGGACGAATGCTAATATATAGATGTTGAATGAGCTAGATAGGTGTGTCTTGTCACAGGGGCCAACTTGACATCGACCTTACATTTGGAGGAAAAAGTTCAAAATATTCTTCTTCTGAAGTTGACTTGAAATCCACATGTATATGACTTTTCTAGATGTTCTCTTGTTGAATAAAAAATTCTCTATCCCAATAAAAGGTTGAATGAGATCAGTTATGTTGATGAATCCATTCATTATATGTGGAAATCATCCCGCATCAACATCATGCAAAGGATCTAGTTACCCACTAGTCACATATCCTTTGTAAGGGATCTTGTCATCCATAATCTAAACACCCTTTGGCTAGTCAGGTACCCCCAGACACAAAACTAGTCCTTAGATCACCAATCTACCAAGTCGTCACTTGGAGTTATGTTAGGTACCCCCACATAGTGAAACCTTCGGCCCATTTACAATACATGTCATGCAATGGTAAAAATACTTGCCCGATGCTATGAGACATTCACTCAACCCACTAGCCAAATAACCCTTGGCAATATAATCAGGTAAACCTTGATTGGTGGAGCACTAAGGGCAGGGCCTTGATGCTCACTGAGCCAATCTCCTTAGCCACATTACATGGCTCCTGGTCACTACCCATCACCTGGTAAATACCCTTGATTTAGGGAGTATCTTAGCCCCTTGATACTACAACATCAACACTCCCTCTAACTGAGGGAAGCATTGTCAACTACTCCAAGCTTGCCCCACTTCATTTAGGGACAGTGAGAATGTCAACAAACAACTCAACTATAGAAACACATAGGAGCCTCACTACTTTTGCGCATTTGTCATCATGATTGTACTTAATCAAACAATCATGAAGCTACCTTGCTTCTCAACGTGGCAAGCAAACTGCAACTGGAATAGATGTCATCTCATAGTCCTCTCCCTCTTCCTAGGAGAATCCATGCTTGTACTATGCTGCCAATAATTGCTTGATCTTGAAAATCCATCTTGAAGTCATCACTGACTTTCCACAAAAATCGGTATAATGAAATCCTTCAAACTTGTTGGCTTGTCGAGTCCCTCTAAACTAGGAGCCCTTCTAGATATTGGTACTGTTTCTTCCTTTTGAACACTAATCACTCTTGGGAGAGTCCTCTTGTCACATACTTTGCTTCGTTCATCCAATACTTACATTTGTTGCCAAAGTCTTGGTATCCTTCACAATGTACCTGCAATCCTCAATAGGAGACCATGGAAGAATGATTACAAATTTACAACCCAACAAAAGAAACAAAGGCAAGAGGCTAACTAATAGCAAAACAATAATAATCAAGGAAGACAAACATAAAGTACTTATCTTTTGAGGATTGAAAGGAATTGGCAACTCCCTCTTGGTCCTTGCTTTCTTGCAAAAATGAAATGCATCTGCAAACTCATCATCCTATCTTATTAGATCTTGTTATCCTTTCCTTCCTTGCATGAGCTAGGGTTTTTTCTTTTAGCGGAAACACATTGATCTAGGTTTAGATCTATGGTTTTGTCCACAAACCCTAGGGATTTTCAAAACTCCTTGTCTTCTAGGGTTTACAGACCCTAAGAATTCCAAATGTCATAACATTTCCTCTTTGGAGTATCTTATTTGATCACATCTCAAATACTTTGAAGGAAAATTTTTCCATGTACTAATCTGTTCTAGCAATAGTTAGACTCAAGTAATGGCACCTTCATATTTAATCTAAGCCATAGTAACAATTACAACCATTGTTAATGCATATGTAAATTTCCAACTTGTCTAGCCCCACCTCCTTGCTTGGAGATTCTCCAATTTTTTAGGGAGAGAAATGAGAATCCAGAGTATAAAATATGCATCTAGAATAGCAACTCGAAGGACAAGGAACATTCTTGTCTTCCATGAAAGATCATCGATTTGTCCTAACATTCTCCACCATCTCAAGCAATTTAGAAGCTAGAAAATATGTGCACCAAGAAGAACCACCTTTTAAGTAAGACCACTAAGCGTAGGTCCAACCACACCATAACCCATTGAAACAAGTGAAAGGAGAAGACAAACTACAATTTTCATTGCCCCAAATGTAGCAACCCATAATGTAATTCTTGATTTCGGTTGCATTTGCATACTCAATGTACCACATGGTCAAACATACCAAGAAGCTGCAATACATCCTTCCAAAGTCTGATATACTGAGAAAACCAACTGACTCCAAGTAATAGGTATGCTAGTGACATAAAATTCATAAAGGTCATTAGGAGTGCCATCCTACCTGGTAAATAATATGTGGGATTTTTTCAGAATAGTCTTTCCATCCAACAACAACCACTTGAGGACTGGTTCACAAAATATGAAATTCTAGTCTTAGGAATTGTAACCCACTATGTTGTCATAGTGGTGGAAATGTCATCTTCACTAAATTCATTATCTTATGCATAAGGCCATTTGGGATCTCTTGCAGAATGGTACCAGATGACTTCATCTTGTTTGCACCCCTCCATCTTGGTAAGGTTAGGAGTACAATAGATTCTTGGAAATAATAAGAGGGGGTGAATCAATATTTCTTATCAATTAGTATATTTTTTAATTCCTTACAGCATTAATTGTTATTAGCATCAGATAAACATGATAATCATCGACACTATTCAACAATGTATAACAAATAGAGACATTAGACACAAATTTTTAGGTGGAAATCCGTCTAGGACAAAAACCACCGAACGCTTCTTAATATTTGTTCTTGAAAGTTTTACATCAAATTTTGGGCTCCAATTGAAGGAGGCTCTAGCCCCTTGATTTACAGGCTCCAACCTGTTGGACACTCCCACGCCTTGTTTACCAACTGCGACCGGAAAGATGCTCCAACGCCCGAGTCTTTAGGCTCCAATCTGATGGATGCTCTAACACCTTATTTACCAGCTGCTACTTGATGAACACTCCAATGCCCTGTGCAGGCTACAACCTACTCTAACACCACCCTGCCACCTTGAAGTGTTCTAAGGCTCCAACTTGAAGGAGAATCCACTCTCCTGCCTTGCATCAACTTGCCACCCTATTCAACCGGCAAAACACGTTTCACATTTTTCAGAGTGGATCCACCTGTGCTCTGAATCAATACAAATGAAATGCAACACCAACTTTGTCAATCAAATTTGCCTCTGGCTCGGTCCTACATTTAGAAAATTTGCACGAAAATTTGTAGAGATAGATGTGATACTTGAGGACTATCCACCAAATGAAATCCTCACATACCTTTGCATTTTTACTACAACAGTACCAACTTATAATCTTGCTTGAGATGCCCTTGACAATATCTACAATCAATCCCTAGACTGTTTGCTACATGCTTGTCTCATACACTTGGATTGCAGTTGAGCAATAGGCCAAACAAGATGCTTAAGATCAATGCCAAAAATACCAGATATGATGTAAAGACAAGGTCTGAAGTCTAATAGATGCCCTTGGAATAGGCTTTGTTTCTTTAGCGAATAAGACCACAAAAGCACAAAGATACTCACAGTCCTAAGGCTCCAAGGAAATTATTTGTCTCCCATTGATTTGGACCTTAAAAGGCTCTTGTTAGACGAACGAATAGTCTCAACATCAACTTTAGAATTTACATCCAACATTGCCTTATTTTGATCCAGAAAGAAGCTTCAATTGCACAACGGGACGCCTCAAGAACAAGCTGGCCAAAGTATACACAAAATTCTGAAAAGGGCCGAATCTGACCTCAGTGAATTGCAGGTCCGAGCCTTAGGAGACTTGATTAAAAACCTCAAAAGAGGGCCGAATCTGACCTCGGTGAATTGCATGTTCAAGCCTCAGGAGAATTGATTAAAAACCTTAGAAGAGGGCCAAATTTGGGCCAATTTTAGAGGGCTGAAAACAAGCATAATCATCCCTTAGGATACCAACGAATGAATTCAGATGACCTCAAACAATTTTAGAACTTGTCCTTTTAGATTATGGAGAATTCTGTCCAAAAGAAACTTCGTCTTCAATTCTTCATTGAAACTTGCATTAGATTCAGAGATGTAACCTTCAAAGAACTTACATTATATCTCAAAACTTGTCAACAGGAAAACCTTAACGAATTGCATATCTAAACGAATGAGCTTAGATGCCAATATATAGTTGTTCGAAGATGCAAAGGGTCACGTCTATTAGGTGAGCCGAATTGGAGTTTTTGGAGGGAGCCGACATGCATATATTGGAGAAGAATTTAATTTTAAATTTCAAAAAAGGATGGAGCCAAAAAAAAAACCCTACGAATTTTACCTTGACTTTCCTTCCACGTTTTGTCCCATGGTAATTATTAAATAACATTATACTCCTTTTTTTTCATCAAATAGAATTATTTTCCTTCACATTTGGTCCTTAAATTTTATATATTAACTTTGACTTCCTCAATTGGACCAAATTAACTTTGACCTCCAAAACTTAAATTTATCCTTTTAATAAAATCTCTTCTTAACCTCTAGACATATTATGTGTTGCCATGTCATCAACTATGTTGGGGGGGCTTTTGACCATGGAGAATGCTATGCCACATGATCAAGCTTTGGGGTTTTGGACAGCTGTCTGGGGCTTCAACTTCGATTAAGCATATTTCTCAAACCATGAGGGCTCTTGGGGCGTACTACATACCACTCGAATCAGTTTGACGAGGAGAATCAAATTATGATGATATTGAGCTTGAATTTACTGATCTTCATCCTCAAAATCCTCAACGAATGTGAGGATACTAGGGTTTCCACCCATCCTTCCATTGGAGCTTCCAACTTGATGTAATCCGGAAAAATATAAGAGCGTTCATTAACTAATGTTGGCATCAATGAAAACACCATTCAAGATAGATATCCCTTTTGGCTACCATATAGTGAACCACCAATATCATCTCGATCAAATGCCTCAAAGTTAACAACTTGGATCAGTTCAATGTTGTGGTTCTATTCTTGAATGCTGAGCAACAACTCCCCTTGTTCTGTGTAAAGGAATATCTTCAAACTTGATGTAAGATTTTCCATTGTTAGGTTCGGATCTAGATTTTTGATTGGAGTTGATCAAGGCTCTCATGCCTTCGTTTCCTTCATAAAGCAGGTAAGCGATTCCACTCTACTTGAAGGAAGCATTATTTGATTTGTGCACCGACCCTTTAATTCCCACGTTCACTACATTCATCAACAAGAGCACCACAAACATCCAAACCAAAGTCATCTTCACTGTGAAGGATGCCTTCATACATCCAAATCCTTCAACCCACCATGGTATTACGTTGACTCTTCTCAGTGTGTTCTGCTGCCATTAAGATATTGAAAACATAAAAAAATGCTATTGCCTTGTCAAATGTAGATATGTGCCGGTACTTCGAATCACATCATATGCTATGCTTGAATTATCTAAACTATAAACTGTCTCAAGATTTTTGACTCCATATCAATTATAGGTCTGTGCTTAAATTGATTGAAGTACGTCTTGGTCATGTTTGACAAACTTTCTTCATGTGCATCATAAAAGGTTCACATACTCCTTTTAAGGAAAGCCTAATGAAGTCCTCTAAAGTTTATACATTTAGTCTTCCTTCCAACCAATCTTCAAGAAATGGCTCTTACATTGATATAACTGCCTTATTCATAAACTTGTTAGCTTTTCCAAGGTCTGAGGCAACTTCAGATTCTTTCTGGTCACCTTCTAAGGCTTCTCAACCTTTGTTTATCAACCTTGAGGCCGTTCGACAGTAAGGCTTTCTAGGTGTGTGGCCTAAATCTTTTCCTTAACTCAACTGTCCAAAATCTATGTTTCTCCCTGTTTGTAAACTAAGGCACTTGGCCTTCTTGAGGACTATGGTCCTCCCATAGACACAAGAATCGAGATATTAGTAAGTGATCATCCTTCTTTCAATCATATTTTAGGCTAGGGCAGAGGTTGTGAAAATTCCTAATCTCGGAATCCCTATTGCAGCAGCAAACTGATATTACTTCTACTTGATAAATTATACAAGTTATTTACTGTGTTCTACAAGCAAATACTGAAGCAAATACACTGCAACCTTCACTAATTAAACTGCGGAAACAATATCTGAGCAAGAAAATTAGACACACATTACACCATTATTTTTGGACTAAGTCCCCTAAAAAACCTAATGCGGGAAAACCAGTGTAGCAGACGAGGGTTTGATAATATTAAGCAAAAGTTTCCGAATACAATTGGATGCCCAAAATCTGGCTATCCATAGAGAATCTAACTGACAAAGAACTAGTGAGGATTACCTCACACTAACACTGGAAATCCAAAATTGACCCAACACTGAATTGGACAGTCCCACGTTGCCTTTGCGCTGCCTCTGGGCAAATCTACGTCACTTTGGTTGGGGGCCGCGTCACCTCCTTCTGCTGGCTGGATGTTGATCTTTTGCCTCTTCGGTTTCATGCCTCAGCACTCCGGCACTGGATTTGACTGATCCTTGGATCTTCTCAAGGCTGCAACGCTGCCTTTGCATGGCACTGCGCTGCCCAACGTAGCTCCTACGCTGCCTCTACTGCGTCTTCTTCTTTGCCTTCTCTATTATGTATTCTCAACTCAGGAAAAGATTTTCAACTGGAACTATCATTGCCCCTCACTGCAATCGAATCCTCTCGATCAGATTCTCTAACTGCTTTGCACTGCTCACTTGAGAAATTCGATGTCTAGACTCACTCGATGTACTTTCTAAATGCCCATTGAAGTCCTTATAATCTTCTCGTTGGATAAAAAACGACCCAGATTAAAACATAGTCAACGACTTAGATCATATGGACTTGATCTCCGTCTTTTTCTAGAAGATTCACACCTAATTCTATTAATATAGTTCATTATTTCAATTCTCGAAGTTTAAACTTAGGCTCCAATTAAAAATAATTAACACTGGAAATCCGGAATTGACCCAAATTGAACTGGACAGCCCCATGCTGCCTCTGCGTCACTCTGGTTGGGGACTGTGTCGCCTCCTTTTACTGGTCGTTTTGTTGGCTAGATGCTGATCTTCTACCTCTCCGGCCTCATGCCCTGGCACTTTGGCACTGGATCTGATTGATCCTTAGCAAAACTTTGGATCTCCTCAAGGCTGTAGCGTTGCCTCTCCGTGGCACTGCGCTGCCCAACGTAGCTCCTACACTGCCTCTTCTGCGCCCTCTTCTCTCCTTCTCTGCTAAGTATTCGCAACTCATGAAAAGATCTTCCAACCGGACATATCACTGCAATCGAATCAACTCGATCAGATCCTCCTGCTGCTCTGCGTTGCTCACTTGAGAAATTCGATTTCTAGACTCACTCGGTGTGCTTTCCAAATGCCCATCGAAGTCCCTATAATCTTCTCGTTGGATAACCAATGGCCCAAATTAAAACATAATCAACGACTTAGATCATATTGACTTTATCTTCGTCTTTTTCTAGAAGATTCACAACCAATTCTATTAATATACTTTAATTATTTTGATTCCCTAAGTTTAAACTTAGGCTCCCATTAAAATAATTAATTATTTTAATAAAACTCCATTTGGGTGGAATTTCCGAAAATGCTTTCTGGGTATTTTGGAATACATGTGTTTAAGCCTCCCTGCAAAATTTGAGACTTAGAGCACATTCGATGCTACCAGAAATCAACCCTCCCTCTTAGCGAGGAATGTGCTCTAGTAATGCAACCTGCTGAAGCACTACACTGATTCTGTAACATCTCCCTTTGCGCTACTGATGTCTGACACTACTGCTCATCAACTACTGCGCTGCTGCATCTGTGCTACTACTGACCCTGCATGCTGCTACCAACTGCATCTACACTGCGACTCTGCTCTCCCTGCAAAATTTGAGACTTACAATACATTCGATGCTACCAAAAATCAACTCTCCCTTTTAGCGAGGAATGTGCTCTAGTAATGCAACTTGCTAAAGCCCTACATTGATTCTGTAACATCTCCCTCTACGCTACCGATGTCTGACACTTCTGCCCACCAACTACTGCGCTGCTGCTGACCCTGAACGCTTTTACCAACTACATCTGCGCTGCAACTTTACTGCCTATTGCAACAAAAAAACATCCAAACACTGAACTAAGTGTTTAGCATGATGCATTTGATACTGAAGATCTGACTGCTGCTAGACTCTGCGTTGACCCTCTGAAGCTGCTGACTCTGCGTTGTGCCTTCTTGCATTGTTGCCAACTCTGCTCTGCGCTGCTCAGACTCTGACACTCTATAGCCACTGCGCTGCTAAGACTCTGACGCTCTCTAGCCATTGGGCTATCACTCCGACACTTCTCTGCACCAACTGACACTTGTCCATCGTGCTACTTTTGTCATGGGTTCCTGACACTTCTTTGTCCAACTGCAGTTCTTCCGAACTATAGTTGTAGATCACTCCAATTCTCTCTTGGAGATATGTGGGCAATCATGGCAAACTCTTCCTCCTTGATCCTTGCGGTTGCAGCCTTCGGATCATGCTTCTCATCCTTGTCCTCCTTCTTGAGAGGACATTGTGTAGCGTAATGTCCCATCTCGCCACACCGAAAGCACTTGATCTTTGAGATCCTTTTTCCACCTTTGCTGCTCCTACTGCCCCTTATATGCAAGGGCTGCATTCTCTTCCTCCTCCTTGGACTTCGACGCACTACCGTTGTTGCCATCAAGTTTTCACTTGATCATATCTCTCCTCATCTCTTTCTGTTGAAGAGCGGCTCACATTTGTTCCCAATCATGTAACCTTTCTCTGCCCAGGATGCTCTGGACAAAGACTTACCATTCATCAGATACTGAGTTTAGGGCCATTCTGACCATCTCGGTGGCCTGAGGTGCTAATCCGATAACTGCCAATTGATCTCTGGTTTCCTGAAGCTTTGCAAGGAATGGATCAATGCGTGTTTTCCCTTTTTCATCCTCATAGATTGCATCTTCTTCTGCAAGTACATCTTCTGTTGCTCGAAATATCCTTGATACAACGTTGCTAAGGCATTCCACATCTCCTTGGCAGTGCCTTTGCCAATGATGTGAAATACTACATGATCCCTCACTCCGTTGTGGATCAAACGCTTAAGCCTTCGCCATATTCTTCTTGTAGGCTTTTAATGGATTTGCATCCACAGGGACAACTACCACATTCTCGATAAATGTCTTGAGATCATGCTCATCTAACAAACACGTGATCCTTGCCTGCCAAATCACATAGTTGGATGCACCATCCAATCGATCTTGATCTCTAAACCCGGTTGCTGCCATCTCTGTCGACTGAATAATGTCGAACTACTCTCTCTCTCTCTCTCCTCTGCGCAAATGCTAGGCTGGCCTACGCACTCTCTGTTGGAGTTAGTAGATTTGCTCCTCAACACTGCTGCTCAACAACTGAGAATTATAATTCCTTGGCTCGGAATTCACTGAGGGAGAAAATTCCCTCAAAAGTGTCTTCTTCTTTCTTCTAGTGTTTTTCTGCCCAACAAATGTTGTAGAAAAACTGTGTCCCACAAAAAACTGCTTTGTGTTGCTCCCTCTGCCGCTGACAAATAACGAACTGGAAATCTTAGCTCTCTGTCAACTCACTCAGAGAGATTTTCCTCGCGAATCTTGCTCTCTTGGCCTGGACTGCGCAATCCCTTGGGGAATCGATCCACCTATGCAACTATTCGACTTCCCTCTTTCTCTTCAATGTTGAGATCTTCCGATCCTTGATTCACTTGCACTGCTTTGATGCCATGTGAAAATTCCTAATCCCAGAATCCCTCTTGCAACAAACTGATATTACTTTTCCTACTTGATAAATTATACAAGTTATTTACTGTGTTCTACAAGTAAATAATGAAGCAAATGCACTACAACCTTCTTTAATGAAACTGCGGAAATTAAATGCGGAAACTAGATCTGAGCAAGAAAATTAGACACACATTACACTGTTATTTTTGGACTAAGTCCCCGAAAAAACCCAATATGGGAAAACCGATGCAACAGATGAGGGTTTGATATTACTAAGAAAAGGTTTTTGAATACAACTGGATGCCCAAAATCTTGCTATCCATAGAGAATATGACACACAGAGAACTAGTGAGGATTACCTCACACTAACATTGGAAATTTGAAACTGACCCAACATTGAACTGGACAACCCCACATTGCCTCTACGCAGATCAATGTCACTCTAGCTAGGGACTGCGTCAGCTCCTTTTGTTGGTCGTTCTGTTGGTTGGATGCTGATCTTCTGCCTCTTCGGTCTCACACCTCAGCAAAACTTCGGATCTCCTCAAGGCTGTAGCACTGCGCTGCCCAACGTAGCTCCTACACTGCCTCTTCTGCCTCCCCTCTTCTCTGCCTTCTCTGCTAAGTATTCCTGACTCAGGAAAAGATCTTCCAACCAGAACTATCACTGCCCCTGATTGCAATTGAATCAACTCGATAAGATCCTTTGGCTGGTCACTTGAGAAATTCGATCTCTAGACTCACTCGATGTACTTTCCAAATGCCCATCGAAGTCCTTATAATCTTCTTGTTGGACAACCAATGGCCCAAATTGAAACATAATCAACGACTTAGATCATATTGACTCGATCTCAATCTTTTTCTAGAAGATTCACACCCTGTTTTATTAATATACTTTAATTCCCTAAATAAAAATTATGCTTCCATTAAAAATAATTAATTATTTTAATAAAACCCCATCCGGGTGGAATTTCCCAAAACACTTTATGGGTATTTTGGAATACATGTGTCTAAGCCTCCCTGCAAAATTTGAGACTTAGAGCACATTCGATGCTACCAAAAATCAATAGAGCTTGCCCTTCATAAGACGGAAGTACTTGGCAGTTTCTCTTCAATGTTTGGTCACTTGGGCTTCTTCAAGTCTCTTTGGTGGTTGCTCTGACAACATACCTCTAAAACCATGTTGATTTTTCAGGACTTTCTAGACTGATAAGTACTTCCAATGATTTCATTAATTTAACTTGTGTTACATTCGTCATTAAGCAATTATATATAGAAATCTTCAACCGTAAAACAATAAAGCCAATAAAAACCATAACTTGGGAAAAACCCAACAACCTTTTCTTAGAGAAAAATTCCAATTCAACAAGAGATACAATTTGGTTTCCCTGTAAAAAAACAAAGTAAAAAACATAGTCAAACTGACCAGTAACCAAACACAGGTCAAACTTGGTCAAACAAATATAAATCCAACCTCCTGCCCAAAACTTTGGTCTAATACCCAAAAACTCATCCAACTATTGGGAATCACGATTACCGTTAGAGCAAAACCCGCAGGTGTTAGACAACGATCGCATCGCCAGAGATAAGGATCCATGAGAGGCAGTTAGTCCGTGTCACGAAACACACGGGGAGCGTTGGTTTATCCAATGTCCAACAACCTCTCACCCAAAGCAAGCTGGGTGTGTATCGAACTCGTGACCTACGCTTTAATACCACTTGTTGGGAATTACGATTGCCGTTAGACCAAAACCCGCAGGTGTTAGTCAACAATCACATCGGTAGAGATAAGGATCCACGAGAGGTGGTTAGTCCATGTTAGGAAACACACAGGGAGCGTTGGTTTATCCAATGTCCAACACTTGCTGCCTAGAATTTTAGTCCTCTTATTCTGCCTCAGATTCAGCCTCTTTCTTCCTCAGATCATGCCTCAGATTCATCCTTCTTATGATTCGAATTGGATGCCCAAATGGAGAGGACGAATGCCAATATATAGATGTTGAATGAGTTGAATAGATGTTGTCCCTTCATTGGTGCCAACCTTACATTTGGAGCATGGAAAATTTTAGGGGTTAAACTTCAAGACAATTTTCTATCCTTAAAATTTTCCTCGATTTGGAGGCAAAAATTCAAAATTTTCTTCTTTTGAAGCTAACTTGGAGGGCTAAAACTTGATTATGAAGATCAACCATAGGTACAAAATTCAACAAGTCTTTGGTGTCCTTTTAAGATTTCTCGGAAGATATTTTGATCTTTATTTAATATTTTATGGTTAATTTTTGTTTGGTTTAGTGGGTGGGAGATAAATGTAGGTCTTAGTGGTCCAAGATTCCATACCTTTACTAGGTAAAGGTGAATGTTGTGGTGTATCTATGGTCCATACATGCCTTGCCGAATGTTGTGGTGTATCTATGGTCCCATACATGCCTTG